>BPTQ01000001.1:140661859-140688145 GCA_019973895.1 Chrysanthemum seticuspe | reverse complement strand
CAGAACATCACTCTACTGCCCTAGAGTCATGTCAGAAGTGCATTTGCTGACACGGACATGGAACCCCCATGACTAGTTAAAATTGGCTCGGGTGTCAACTATCAGAGATCAAATAAGAATGTCATAACTGACATAGATCATATTTTATCAAATGTTTAATCATGTTTTCAAAATCAAAGTCTTCATATCATATAGTTCAAAATCAAAGGTTTTATGATTCAAAAATCACAGTTCAGATAAGCAACAGCTCAAATAGACACATTAGGGTTCATAGCAAAGGTTTAGGAAATCCTAATATGAAAACGAAAAGAAACTTCATACGAAACCTTTACTGAAAAGGTCAGAATATCCGTACCTTATTCAAAAGCAAAAGATCAAAAGTCGAAACAGGGAAGCAAAGAATTACTCCTTCTTCACAGAACCTATATACATTAATGTCGTATATATTATTAATGATTCCGAAATCGTCACAATGATCCTTTTAATATTTTAGGGTTTCCATAATTAAATGAGACTTAAATGCTTTAATATTAATATCGTAAATTAGGGTTTCATACGTCTTTTATTAACGTTAGGGTTTTCTCATTCTTTAATGTCTCATTAATATGCATTAACTTACATGTTACGTCTTTTAAATGACTAGTTACTTAACCTAACATGTCACAAAATAATCTTTCCTTTTTATGTTTCAACGTACATGTTTATGATTTTATGTGACATATAATTTACTTATTACTTGTATTAATTATGCATTTACTCTATTAGGGTTTAGCATAACTTACTAAATTAGCATATCAAAACTAGGGTTTATGTTTAACATAACCTTTACTTAAGTAATGCATCTTCAAATCTTATATGTAACTCGATTCAAATTAGGGTTTTCGCATATTAGGGTTTAACACTAGTCTTAGCTCATCTTCTTACTTCACATATTCAAGTTGTTAAGTTATATTCATTATTCAAAAACTAAACATGGTTCGGTCCTCATTACTATGTTTCGGCCCTCATTAAATAAACACAAACACGACTCGATTCAATATCACATCTTACGTTACATGTTTCTTATTAATTACAAGTTAAATCAATTAGGGTTTGTCTTGGTTTTGCTTTATACCTCTCGGCCACAAAAGAAAAACAAGGAAACGCGACGAAACAAAATATAACTTGACATATTCATGTAAGATACGTTAAAGGAAGACAAATAAACGATATACCTTCACTTGATTGAGCAAAATCGACACCAAGGGTGTGTTTGGGAGTCTCGGCCGAGCAAAGGAAGAAAAGAAAAAGAGAGCAAATAAAACTAGGGTTCCAAACTTATGATTATGTATGGTATATATAGTTGTAGTATTTGAGTTTAACTAGGAAAGTAATTGGGTTTGGGTTTGGGTTTGGTCCAACCGGTCACACATCATCACACGCACCACCATGGGCTTCGGCCCTAGTCCATACGAATTAAACAAACGCGACCCAAAACATTTACGAAACATTAACTCTTCGTCGTACCAAATCAATTACGTAATATATTTTTGTTAGGGTTTTTAAATATTCACAAGTTAATCTTTTAATTTCTTTAAATGTTATAAATAGATTTTTCGTATCTTTTAATTTTTTAGTTCCAAGGGTATTTTAGTCTTTATTCGGATTTTAAAGTTTCAGGTTTTACATAAGGTCTACTCTTACGAGTAAGCCTTACGCGTAAGGTTTATATACGCCTACGCGAAAGCTCTACGCTTAAGGTATCCTTTTCCTACGCGTAACATTTCTTACGCGTAAGTAAGGATCCTACGCATATGCTTGCGCATACTCGTATACCAATCCTGTTTATGCGTAACTTTACCATTTCTACGCCTAAGCCTGGATTGACCTTAATTTTGAATTGTTACGTGTACAAACTTGTAAATAAACTAATCATATCGTCACGAAACCAATAATGTCACTAATAAACTTAAACGTTTGATATGTTGTGAACTATGAGTGATAACATAAACTTTAAAACTTAAAGTTAACTAAATCACGAAACATTTCACGACGTCATTGGACTATTGAACAAACAAGTGACTTAGGACTCGTAACAATCATTAACACTGTACATTCAATAATTAGACAATAAAAACCTTCTGTTGACTAACATTATGTCTTTCGATATGTTGGTTCTTTTGGATAATGTTATTTCAGATCACGACATGGCTGCTCAAATGAATGTGGATGCACCAGAAGTTCTCACAATTGCTGACATCTTCCCTAATGGCTATCCGAAAAAGATTGGAAAGAACAACCTTCGGGTTGACTTTGAAACCCTCACATGCTCAGAATCTTCCTGTTTGATTGCTGTGGATGTTCTTAAGAATCATCCCTATCAGAACATGCTCTCTCACTCTACTACAATACCGGAGATCTACATTCAACAATTCTGGAATTCAATGCAAAGGAAAGTGCAGTGACTGTGACTCTCAATCACAAACAAGTCACTATCACTCATGCAGACTTACGGGCAGTTCTTCTTATTCCAGAAATCATGCCAACTGACTTCTTTGCCTCACCTACTGAGGAGACAGTTCTTCAATTCCTGATAGATATTGGCTATGATGAAGCTTCAGGAATTGCTACTAAGCACTCTCATGTGGAGCTTAAGAACATTCCTCAACCGTGGAGAACCCTCTACATCATCATCACCAAATCAGTCTCTGGTCGTGACAGTGGATATGAGCATCCCAAGCTCATGGAACTGCAAATTTTCTGGTCATTAATCAACAAGAAGGACATTGAAATTGAAGCTCTGATATGGGATGACATGATGACCTTTCACAAAAAGCTTGGCTCAAAGATTCCCTATGTCAGATACACAAAACTGTTGATCCAGAGAGCACTTGGACTTCATCCTGATATCCCCAAGAGGCTCAATGACCCCGATAATCACGACATGTTGACTGAGCCTATCCTATCAGTCAGAATCAAGGAATCATCAACAAAGAAACAGGGTGCTGTGTTACCTGATCACCTACTGACTAACGAAATCAAGAAGCTTGAAACATACAAAAGGTATCTGGTAGCAGTAAGAGAAGGCAAAGTTGGTCATCTCGATGAAAAGCCTTCTGGAACACCTACTAGGAGAACCAGAAGAGGAAGTGCTGGAAGTGAAGTAAGCACAGAGAGTCAGAGGAAGTATCCCAAAAGGAATCCTCCAAGAAAAAGGACTGTTCCTGCTAAGGAAGTTGTTCCTATTCCCATTCCCAAATCTGAACCGCAAAAAGAACTACTGGACGAAAGCTCTGAAGATACACAATCAGATGAGGAGGTCCACTACTCTGAATCTGCAACCGAACCACCTCCCTCAGTAGCAAAACCTCCTAGTCCTCCAGCTGACCTAGGAAAAGGAAAGACTCCTGTACTTGTGCCATATGAAGAAAGCTCTGAAAGTGATGAAGAGCAACTGGATACATCATACAGGAAGAAGTTTAAAATCGTTAGACACCTTCAAAAAGCTAAAGAATTTGAACAAGATCAAATGGGTGGCCCCGGAGGGTCGAGTGGTGGTGTCCACTCTTCACCAGATCCTGATGCGGTTAATCAACCCGATAAGGGAACTGGTGCCACCACTCTTGTGCAACAGCAAAAGCTTGTGAAGGATTCTACGGAGCATGACATTGAGGAACCAGAAACTGAGAAATCAGAGAAAGATAAAACTGATGAAGATGCTGCAGCTCAAGCTAAAGCAGATGAAGAAGCCAGGATTCAGGCTCAGACGGAAGTAAAAGCTAAATCTGGACACGATAGCGAAGGGAATTATGATGATTATCTTCTCAACAGTCCAATTCGTTCTAAGGAGGATACTTCTGCACCTCCAAAGGACTCTGAGCCTCCTCATGTCTCCTCATCATCAGATTCATCATCTCACTCTTCACCACCACCATCTAAAAGATCAACCAAATCAACATCCAAATCAGTGAAGAAGCCAACTCGATCTTGGATTTCTCAGACTCATAAAAGAATTGTGAATGATGTCAAACAGGTCAGAAAGAAAGACGTGCTCTTTAAGAAAATGAATTTCTTCGCTGATCAGATACAGTATCTCCATAACGAGAATGACGAGATGAAAGTTGAAAGGGAGTATGTCCAGAAGCTCATGAAAGATGATCTTCAAGGGAAAATGGATGAAATGATCAAAGGATACACTCACCAGTTCCTTATGGAGGTCGTTCCGAAACTGACAAAGGAGATGTATACCAGACACTGTATCCAAATCTCTTGCATCTAGACAAACAAGCCATGATATCAACTCCGATGAATTTAAGCATCAATCCAGTTGAATCCACAATTTTCTCAGATGATGAATTGGTGAACCGACTAGTAGCGCAAATTTTGAAACGCTCTGCAACGTTTGCCTCACACGAAGCTAAACTGTTTGAAGCTCTACTGGAATACCAACTCAGGTCCGCATTCCGAGAAGAAGCTATAAGGCCCAAACGTTCAAGAGATGATGAAGACAAAGATCAGGATAAGGATAAAGAGCCCAAACGCACAAAGAAGTCTGATGAATCATCCTCTATTCAGTACTCGATGCAACCTCCACCACAGCGGACTCCTGCACAACAAAGGTCACCTCCTCGTTCTTCTACTGATAAACCTCAGGATTCTTCTGAATTACCACCCGAGACTCAGAAAACCGGTGATCACTTTGAGTATACGGGTGGCGACGATGAGGAAGTCCGTGAGCCCCTACAACAACCCACCTCTCCGAAACAAATTCAGAAACCAAAATTGTAACGCCCTGACCCGACAAGGGTAAAGGAATCACAAATAATGGTGTCATATCAAAGCAAACATAAATATCCAAAAGAAGTCTTAACATAAATGCGGAAATAATTCAAGTCAACATGACTTCAATACATAGGTCCCAGCGGAAAAATATACTCCAATAAAATATCTGAAATAGTAATGTCTTAAATGGCCTCATAAGATCAAAGCTAAATATCTCTAAGGTAAGTCCACTCAGCACTCATCCCAAAGCAAAACGCAGCTCCAATGCTTAGATACCTGCCGCGGAAGAAAAGAAATGCGGTTGAGCTTCAAAAGCTCAGTGAACAGATATAAAAGCAAAGCGAATACGAAACGATATCGAATACGAAATATAGTGAACGAAAGATAGCAAAATCATAATCATTTTCAAAGTATAAATCAGAATTATCGAATAAGTTTTATAGTTAACTACCTCGAGCCCAGAAACAAATATCAGATCAAAATCATATTCACATAAGGCAACATTTGTAGGGGAGACCTACCAGAGTTATGAAGGACGTGCATGCACGCATCATCAATCATCAGATAACATATAACATATAACAGATAACAGATAACAGATCTAGGATGCATCCATACGCCCCACAGACAGATATTGGTCATATAACATAACTTGAGCTCATAACAGATAACAGATAAGGGATGTGGCAGAACATCACTCTACTGTCCTAGAGTCATGTCAGAGGTGCATCACTGACACAGACATGGAACCCCCATGACTAGTAAAATATTTGGCTCGGGTGTCAACTATCTTAGGTCAAATCCGAATGTCATAACTGACACAGATCATACTTTATCAGAAGATTAATCATATTTCCAAAATTAGAGTTTTCATATCATATAGTTCAAAATCAGATGTTTTATAATTCAGAAATCAGAGTTCAGATAAGCAACATCTCAAACAAACAGAATGGGGTTCATAGCAAAGGCTTAGGAAACCCTAATATAAAAGCTAACGAAAAGAAAACGTTATAAGGAACCTTTACTGAAAAGCAGAAATACGGAAAGCAAAAGATTACTCCTTCTTCACAGAACCTATACACATTAACGGTCGTACATGTTATTTATGATTCCATAATTGTCGAAATGATCTTTTAATATTTGGTGTTCATACTTAATGTATTCAGTGATCTTAATACTTTAGAGATTTATGATTAAATGAGACTCAAGTGTTTTATAACAAATATTGTAGATTAAGGTTCATTATGTCATTTATTAAAGTTTAGGGTTAAATGTGAAAATAGTTTAAAAGTCATAACTTACACATGAAATAACGAATTAATATAATTAGCTTCAAACCCTAATCGACTCTCATTTATGTTCTAGGGTTTTCTCAATCTTTTAATATCATAGCAATGTGCATTTACTTTACATATTACGTCATTTAATGACTCATTACTCTTGTTTATTTACTCAACACATTCATGTCTTAACCATACGTTACTTATACACATATTATACGTCAACTTTTATACCCATGCACGTCTATGATTTCATGTGACTACACAAGTTACTTATTATCCGGATTAGATATACATCTACACACACATGCACAATAGCTTCGACTAGATATGAACACGTACTACGTTTACACATCGACAAGCTCACTTGACTCACAACACACGCGCATGGTACACGGTTCACAAACCATTTAGGGTTCGGTTCACACATCACTTAGGGTTTAGGTTTTGCATGATCTGTACTCATTTAATACACTTCCACAAACACTCACATGTTTCAGTTAATACATAGGTTTCGGCTAATATGTATTACGCAAACCCTAACTCTTCTACGTATCTTACATATTCACGTTTGCATGTTATATAAGGTCCGATTCATTTATATATGTGGTTCGGTTCTATGTGGCTCGACTTATTTAAGATCCGATTCATACAATACGTATTACATACATGCTCTTTAATATTATAAGGTTCAATTCATATTTGTTTCTTGGTTTCGTATGGTTCGGCCAAAAAAAAAAGAACACAAGCTCGACTAAAACAAAACATGATACAATATATTATACGTTAGGTGTTATCAAAGGAAGACGGGAAAACATGTTATACCTTAGCTCGTTGGAAACAAAGTCTCGACCCCAAGGGAGTTAGGGCTTCGGCCGAATGAAAAAGAAAAGAAAAGAGGCAAAACTAGGGTTTCCAAATTGTGTTAATGTGTTGTATTTATAGTGGTACAAATTTGGTTAGGCTTGAGGGGGTGTGGGCTTCGGCTTGGGTCCAACCGAACAAAACAAACACCCCTTTTGGGCTCTCGGCTTCTTGATCCAATCCAACAAAACAAACGGCCCAACTTGGTTCACCATTAAACGAAAACAAGGCCCAAACGAATGGCCCAACTAGTTACGCGAGACGTTTAACCTTCGTCATACAAAGTCGATCACATACACATATTTGTTAAGTTTTAGTTATTCGTAAGTTAGGTTTTAATTTCGTTGAATGAATATAAATGTCTTTTACGTATTTTATAAATTTCGATTCCAAGGGTATTTTAGTCTTTATTCATGTTTTAGATTTTCAGGTTTTACAACTCTTCCCCTCTAAAAGAAGAATTTTCGTCCTCGAAAATTGAAATGAAACGAAATGAAAACGAAACGAGAACATACCAAACTATTCAAAGAAATGAGGATAACTAGCTCGCATCGACTCCTCGGTTTCCCAAGTAGCCTCACGCTCCGGGTGATTTTTCCAAAGAATCTTAACGAACGGAATGACTTTATTTCTCATGACTCTTTCTTGTCTTTCTAAAATTGCTTCCGGTTCTTCAGATAAGGACATATCGGACTGAATTTGATCAAACAGATAAGAAGCAACGTGTAACGGATGATAGTTGTATCCCCTTAGGAGTGATACATGGAAAACGTCATGAACATGCGATAACTGAGGCGGAAGTGCTAACCGATAAGAAACTTCTCCAATACGCTCCAGAATTTCAAATGGACCGATGAATCGAGGACTGAGCTTGCCCTTGATTCCAAAACGTTTCACACCTCTAAACGGCGAAAATTTAAAAAATACACGATCTCCGACCCGAAATTCTAAATCACAACGATGCTTGTCGGCATAACTTTTCTGACGAGACCTAGCCTCCTTCAACTTTTCTCTAGAAACAGCTACTTTCTCATTAGTGATCTCAATCATTTCCGGACCTTCAATTAAGCGTTCACCTACTTCATCCCAACAAGTAGGTGCTCTACATTTCCTTCCATAAAGAAGTTCAAACGGTGCTGCCTTAATGCTAGCATGCCAACTGTTGTTGTATGCAAACTCTACTAAACACAAATATTCATCCCAGCTGCCCGTCCATTCTAAAGCACAAGCCCTTAGCATGTCCTCTAAGGTCTGAATAGTCCTCTCTGACTGACCATCCGTTTGAGGATGAAATGTTGTACTGAAATTAAGTCGAGTACCCCAAGCTTTTTGCAAACCTTTCCAGAAACGAGAAGTAAAACGCGGATATCTGTCGGACACAATAGATGCCGGAGTACCATGAAGTCTAACTATCTCTTGTTGAAAAATTTCCGCCAATCTACCAATACCATAATCCTTTCTAATTGGTAAGAAATGAGCAGATTTGGTTAGTCGATCAACAACTACCCAAATCGCATCATGCTTCTTCCGAGTAAGAGGTAGCCCAGTTACAAAATCCCTAGATATCTTATCCCATTTCCATGTTGGAATATCCAATGGCTGTAACAATCCACTAGCCCTTTGATGTTCAATCTTAACCTGCTGACAAATCATACACTTCGACACAAACGTCGCCACATCTTGCTTCATGCCATTCCACCAGAAGTACTGTTTCAAATCCCTATACATCTTGGTAGAACCAGGATGGATAGTGAAAGGAGAACTATGAGCTTCAGTCATAACTTTCTCGCGAAGTACCGGATCATTGGGAACACAAAGCCTATCTTCATACCATACAATTCCGTCATCATCAACCTTAAACTCCGTCTGCTTACCTTCTTCAACATTTTGCGCCATGGCCCACAGCTCGCCATCATCTTTCTGAGCTTCTTTAATTTGCAGTATAAGGTTCGACTCCACCTTCATACTAGCCCAGTATCCATCAAAACCTCGTACGCATAGCTCAACATCCAAACGCTCTAAGTCACGAATAATCCTAGGTTCAATCTCAATACTTGCAAGAATGCCTGATTTCCGGCTAAGTGCGTCAGCAACTACATTAGCCTTACCGGGATGGTACTGAATGTTGGTGTCATAATCCTTAAGAAGTTCTAACCATCTTCTTTGTCTCATGTTAAGTTCTTTCTGAGTGAAAATATACTTGAGACTCTTATGGTCAGTGAATATATCACATGTCTCTCCATACAAGTAATGCCTCCAGATCTTCAACGCGAACACCACTGCAGCTAACTCAAGGTCATGAGTTGGATAATTCTCCTCATAAGGTTTTAGCTGCCTTGAAGCATAAGCTATTACCTTTCCATGTTGCATCAAAACACAGCCCAATCCTTTCTTAGATGCATCACTATAAATTTGAAATCCTCCAGAACCAGATGGAAGAGTCAAAATAGGAGCGGACACCAATCTCCGTTTCAACTCTTCAAAACTCTTCTCTCGTTCATCCGTCCATACAAACTTTTCACCTTTTCTCATCAGTTGGGTTAGGGGCAAAGCTAAGCGAGATAAACCTTCAACAAAACGTCGATAGTAACCAGCAAGTTCTAGAAAACTCCTAACCTCAGTCACTGTCGTAGGTCTTGGCCATTTAGTGATAGCCTCAACTTTAGACGGATCCATGGTGATACCATCAGCAGATACAATATGACCAAGGAAAGCGACTTGTCTTAACCAAAACTCGCACTTCGAAAATTTTGCGTACAACTTCTTCTTCCTCAGAATCTCCAAAACTATCCGGAGATGTTGCTCGTGCTCTTCTTCAGACTTGGAGTAAACTAAAATGTCGTCGATGAAAATGATAACGAACTTGTCGAGGAACTCATGGAAAACACGATTCATTAGGTCCATAAACACAGCAGGTGCATTTGTCAAACCAAAAGGCATAACGAGGAATTCATAATGACCATATCTGGTACGAAACGCGGTCTTAGGAACATCTTGCTCCCTCACACGTAGCTGGTGATAACCAGATCTCAGATCAATCTTAGAAAAGAACTTCGCTCCTTGTAGTTGATCAAACAAATCATCAATACATGGCAGAGGATAACGGTTTCGAATGGTAATACAGTTGAGTTCACGGTAGTCGATACATAGACGCATGCTTCCATCCTTCTTCTTCACAAACAAAACAGGTGCACCGCATGGAGAAACACTGGGTCGAATAAATCCATTTTCTATCATCTCTTGCAGCTGTTCCTTCAACTCCTTCAGTTCTACAGGTGCCATGCGATATGGAGCCTTCGAAATCGGTTCAGCACCAGGAATTAACTCAATGCTAAACTCAACTTCTCTAGCTGGGGGAAGACCGGGAAGTTCATCGGGAAAAACGTCGGTGAATTCACAAACAACAGAAAGATTTTCAATGTTAGGACTCTCCAAAGATGTGTCCTTAATAGATGCCAGAAAACCTTGGCACCCATAAGCAATCATGGTCCGTGCCTTCATAGCAGAAATGAGCTTAACAGATTTGAGAGGTTGAGAACCATAATAAACAAATTCAGGATGTTTTATGTCTCCAAAGATCACAGTTCTAGCATAGCAGTCGATGGAAGCTCTATGATAAGCCAACCAATCCATGCCTAGAATGATATCAAAGTCGACCATATCGAGACGATACAGATTTGCAGAGCGAATACGATCATCAAAACGAAGAGGGCACTTAACGTATTTATGATCAATGATCATGTGGTTTTTCATAGGCGTAGAAATCGATAAGTGATTTGTTAGTGGTTTGGGCTTCATATTAAGTTTCTTAGCAAATGTGACAGATATAATGGAGTGTGTGGCACCGGTATCAAATAAAGCGAAGACAGAATAATCATCAATGAAAAGAGTGCCCGTAATGGTACCTGAAGTGCGCTCCGCCTGATTCCGAGTAGTAGCATAAACACGTCTAGTAGTAGGTGGCGGCTTGATGTAGTTTCCAGGAATCACCTGGTTCTTCTTAGGGCAATCCTTGATCTTGTGAGTAGTGGAACCACAAGAGAAACATCCACCAGTGGCCTTGAAACACGGCCCCGGATGAGCCTTTCCACAAGTAGTACAGATAGGTGGGGGAGGCAAAACCTCAGCTGTCCTTTGCTGACCAGAAGATCCTGAAGCACGACCTTGATATGATCCTCGAGCTGACTGATCCTTGTTGTAACGCTGGTTATTGTTACCTTGATTCTGACGATCATTTCCATTTTTACCAGCAGCTCTGCTATCCTGACTCCTCGCCTCAGGGCGCCTAGAGTCCACATTCCTTCCTAACTGACCCCGCTGATCATAACTCCTATCCACTTGACCCCTCGAATCATAACTCCTGCCAGAATTTCCCTTATAATCATTACTTTGAGTCCTACCTTGAATCCGATCACCATCGCGGTTACGCTTGTTGGAACCCGAAACCTCATGAAAGATCTCAATGTTACGAGCTGCGTCATTGCAGGCCGACACATCCTCATACTCAATATTAAGCAGTCGGTCCAACACCCACTTCTTCAGTCCCCACTTGAAGTGCTTAGCTTGGCGCCTACCATCTCCAATAATCGTTCCCACAAAACTTACTAGTCTCATAAACCTGCTCATGTACTCATTGGAGTTCTCATGATCAAACTGGTAAATCGCCTGATAATCCCTCTCATACCTTTGCTGCTCAGCATCAGGGAAGAAACGGTTATAGAAGATAGTACGAAATTCAGTCCAGGTACAAGTAATAGCAAAAGCATCTCCTCCTCTTGCCTGTTTGAGTGCCTTCCACCAATTCAATGCATCACCTTCCAACTTAAATGTAGCCAAACGAGTCTTAAACTCGTCTCCACAACCCAATACTTCAAACAGCTTCTCAATATGAGTGATCCAGTCCTCGGCCTCAATGGGAGTAGCACCAGTGCTAAAAGAAAGAGGCTTGAGCTTACCGAAACGCTCGAGCCAAGTGTGAATGTCGGTGGGTTGATTACCTCCACCACTACCCGAAGCACCAGTCTGATTACGAATGTTGTTGATCACCTGTGTCATCATCTCAGGTGTGGTAAGACCAGGGAAAAGAGTGTTGAGAGCATTAGCAATCGCAGCATCCATGTTAGGAGCATCATCGTCCCTTTTCGAGTTACCGTTACGACGAGTTTGAACCATCTGAATGATATTCAAACGATTAGCAAAATGACAAAGGTGAGATATGAAATGGAAGTTCGCAGAAGGAAACCTAAAGTCTACCCAATCCTCACAGGTCATAGCCTAAGCTCTAAGGGTCTCAAAACCTAGGCTCTGATACCATAAATTGTAACGCCCCGACCCGACAAGGGTAAAGGAATCACAAATAATGGTGTCATATCAAAGCAAACATAAATATCCAAAAGAAGTCTTAACATAAATGCGCAAATAATTCAAGTCAACATGACTTCAATACATAGGTCCCAGCGGAAAAATATACTCCAATAAAATATCTGAAATAGTAATGTCTTAAATGGCCTCATAAGATCAAAGCTAAATATCTCTAAGGTAAGTCCACTCAGCACTCATCCCAAAGCAAAACCCAGCTCCAATGCTTAGATACCTGCTGCGGAAGAAAAGAAATGCGGCTGAGCTTCAAAAGCTCAGTGAATAGATATAAAAGCAAAGCGAATACGAAACGATATCGAATACGAAATATAGTGAACGAAAGATAGCAAAATCATAATCATTTTCAAAGTATAAATCAGAATTATCGAATAAGTTTTATAGTTAACTACCTCGAGCCCAGAAACAAATATCAGATCAAAATCATATTCACATAAGGCAACATTTGTAGGGGAGACCTACCAGAGTTATGAAGGACGTGCATGCACGCAGCATCAATCATCAGATAACATATAACATATAACAGATAACAGATAACAGATCTAGGATGCATCCATACGCCCCACAGACAGATATTGGTCATATAACATAACTTGAGCTCATAACAGATAACAGATAAGGGACGTGGCAAAACATCACTCTACTGCCCTAGAGTCATGTCAGAGGTGCATCACTGACACGGACATGGAACCCCCATGACTAGTGAAATATTTGGCTCGGGTGTCAACTATCTTAGGTCAAATCCGAATGTCATAACTGACACAGATCATACTTTATCAGAAGATTAATCATATTTCCAAAATCAGAGTTTTCATATCATATAGTTCAAAATCAGATGTTTTATAATTCAGAAATCAGAGTTCAGATAAGCAACAGCTCAAACAAACAGAATGGGGTTCATAGCAAAGGCTTAGGAAACCCTAATATAAAAGCTAACGAAAAGAAAACGTTATAAGGAACCTTTACTGAAAAGGTCAGAATATATGTACCTTATTCCAAAGCAAATGACCAAAAAGCGGAAATACGGAAAGCAAAAGATTACTCCTTCTTCACAGAACCTATACACATTAACGGTCGTACATGTTATTTATGATTCCATAATTGTCGAAATGATCTTTTAATATTTGGTGTTCATACTTAATGTATTCAGTGATCTTAATACTTTAGAGATTTATGATTAAATGAGACTCAAGTGTTTTATAACAAATATTGTAGATTAAGGTTCATTATGTCATTTATTAAAGTTTAGGGTTAAATGTGAAAATAGTTTAAAAGTCATAACTTACACATGAAATAACGAATTAATATAATTAGCTTCAAACCCTAATCGACTCTCATTTATGTTCTAGGGTTTTCTCAATCTTTTAATATCATAGCAATGTGCATTTACTTTACATATTACGTCATTTAATGACTCATTACTCTTGTTTATTTACTCAACACATTCATGTCTTAACCATACGTTACTTATACACATACTATACGTCAACTTTTATACCCATGCACGTCTATGATTTCATGTGACTACACAAGTTACTTATTATCCAGATTAGATATACATCTACACACACATGCACAATAGCTTCGACTAGATATGAACACGTACTACGTTTACACATCAACAAGCTCACTTGACTCACAACACACGCGCATGGTACACGGTTCACAAACCATTTAGGGTTCGGTTCACACATCACTTAGGGTTTAGGTTTTGCATGATCTTTACTCATTTAATACACTTCCACAAACACTCACATGTTTTGGTTAATACATAGATTTCGGCTAATATGTTTTACGCAAACCCTAACTCTTCTACGTATCTTACATATTCACGTTTGCATGTTATATAAGGTCCGATTCATTTATATATGTGGTTCGGTTCTATGTGGCTCGACTTATTTAAGATCCGATTCATACAATACGTATTACATACATGCTCTTTAATATTATAAGGTTCAATTCATATTTGTTTGTTGGTTTCGTATGGTTCGGCCAAAAAAAAAGAACACAAGCTCGACTAAAACAAAACATGATACAATATATTATACGTTAGGTGTTATCAAAGGAAGACGAGAAAACATGTTATACCTTAGCTCGTTGGAAACAAAGTCTCGACCCCAAGGGAGTTAGGGCTTCGGCCGAATGAAAAAGAAAAGAAAAGAGGCAAAACTAGGGTTTCCAAATTGTGTTAATGTGTTGTATTTATAGTGGTACAAATTTGGTTAGGCTTGAGGGGGTGTGGGCTTCGGCTTGGGTCCAACCGAACAAAACAAACACCCCTTTTGGGCTCTCGGCTTCTTGATCCAATCCACCAAAACAAACGGCCCAACTTGGTTCACCATTAAACGAAAACAAGGCCCAAACGAATGGCCCAACTATTTACGCGAGATGTTTAACCTTCGTCATACAAAGTCGATCACATACACATATTTGTTAAGTTTTAGTTATTCGTAAGTTAGGTTTTAATTTCGTTGAATGAATATAAATGTCTTTTACGTATTTTATAAATTTCGATTCCAAGGGTATTTTAGTCTTTATTCATGTTTTAGATTTTCAAGTTTTACAAGAATCGTCATCTAGGCCTAAACAAAAGAAGAAGAAGGCGCCCATGCTTGACGTCGTATCATGGCTAGATGACGATAAAACAGAGGAATTTGAATGGTTCTCTACTCTTGTTAATTCCACCCCCTACCCAGCTGAAGGTCAAGATCTGGTAGACGGTAATACATTGGAGCATGATAAGATTCTGCAAGAAAAGTTCCATGTGAAGAAGATGACGAAATCCGAGTTGAGGCGAATCAAGAATGAAGCTTTTCAACTGTGGAAAGATAGCTCAGAAAGTGCCATCGAGGTCGAATATCACCTTGAAAACATTGCTCGAGCTATGTCTAACAACATGGATTGGCTCAATCCAGAAGCAAACATCGACTTCACCAAACGGGACAACCCTCCATACTACACCGACTGGTCAAAACCTCTACCAACAATTGGCCAACCAGATGAACCTAGGATTCCATTCAGATATTTCTTCAACAAAGACTTGGAATTTCTTCTACACGGTGGCGATGGCTCAAGGAAATACGCTACATCTTTGACACTTCCATTCCCCGCAGCAATATACTCAAACTGCATAGCTATCGAGGAAAGAGCTAATCACTTGTTCTCCAAAAAAGTGGAAGCATACGACCGAGATGCAATGTACGGGATTCATCATTGGCCGGAACGCCGAAGAATCTACTACAGAAGCTGCCAGGTTCAGAAGTCTCAACATGCAGTGTTCAGTACTAAGGATATCGTTGCCATCATACACGTTGATCTTTCGACCAAATGGGACTACACTTTTCTCAAGAAGATTGTGGTCAAAAGGCAAGATGAACGGGATTATGCATTCTCTGAAGCTGACTTTGAGAATTTGTCTATCAACGACATTGAAGACATGTACCTTGCCAAAGTGCAGGGTCGCATGAGGCAATTTTCAACTGAAGTACAACGTGAATTCATCAAGTCACTGCTCATCTTCATCAGACGCATAGTCATCAAAGAACGTGTAGAAGATCTCCAACTTGCAGTTGAATCATATCAGACTCGTGTTAGCTTCACTCCACCTCAGCTTGATCTTCCCGACATCAACCAGCTCTCACAATATATACTCATCAGCAAACCATTCGGTGTCGTTTACCGCAGTGAACTTCAACGAAATTGCTTAATGGCGTGTAGTGATCTTCACAAGTTTGAGGATCACACTTTGAAGATGGTTAGGGACGGATTGGCTTATAGGTTGAAGGATATACGTCAAAAGATTGGGTCTCTTTAGTGATGGAATTCTCAGGATCGAAGAGATGTGAGGAGGATCATCTAAATGATTGATGAAAGGTTGTATAGAAGGGATCATTTCAGAACATTGGAAAGCTTTGTTGGTGGTCGACCCAGGATTAACATCACCGGCTATCAACGCCCTATTCGCACTCCTGGCAACATCACTGGACTTCCTGGTACCCCTTGAACTGCTTCTTTATAAATTTGGATGTGTGATTATATATGTCTATGGCTTGTGCACACATAACAGTGTACAACCCGTAATTGTCAAGAAAGGACCCTGTGGTACGCTTCAGTGCCACAATCCTTATAAAAGGAGCGAAAGCTTCTTAATTTTGAGTAAAACCTATCAAACCTTTCATCTTTCAAGGTTTTGCTCAAAAGAACAAGTACTTCCCCATATGATTTTCAAAAACTCAACCGTTTATATCACTTGTTGAGGGGGAGTATTTGAATTATAACTTTGTTCACAAATTGTTCATAGTGGTAATCTTCCCGCAACACTCGAAATGGTCATATTTATTCACAACTTTTCAAAAATTACATTTATATATGCCATTTTTGAGGTGGAGAAAATTATGTGATAAGAAATATGTTGTGTAAATGCAAATGAATCTTTGTGTAATAGACTTAACCAACGAATTGATGGTACCAAACTGTTAGTAACTCGAAAAGACTTGTCCGGGACGGGTAATAATTTCAAGCTAGTTCGCTAGTAATGTAAACGTGTCTCGCAAAGGACTTGTCCGAGTAGAAAGTACCATTCGAGAAACTCTTAGTAGACATGAACTCTGACGGGTATGACAACCTTTCGAGGATTGTCTACACCTTCAAGGTAGTTATTAGAGCTAGTTGTCACCTAAAAACTGACAATGTATCTCTTAAACTATGCAACGTAACCGTGTATCGCGGGGGATTGTCTATCTTGAGTTGATCAATTCATAAAGTGCGCGCTCTTTCCTCACTGTGCAGATTTCCATAAAAACTCTTTAGCACATGTGGAGGGGGAGTATTTCTGAAAATCTAAAACTCTTGAAGTGTTCAAACATGTTTTTCATTCACAAATGCTTCGAGAGATTTTTCATGAAAAATGGTTTTATGGCAATGGAGTTATAAGGTGATTAAGGTTAGGAATAACCGTCCTATGATCCGCCAGAGCCGGAGGGATCTACCCAAGGACATCACAAATAGTTAGTACTTAGAAGTCCTTAGGTATGATTATAAAAAGGAGAAAATGAGAATCGGAGAAAGAAGGAGTTGAAGAATTAAAAAGAAATGCAAAGAAAAGGGTGAAAAGAAATAGCCCTCCAAATTATTCAACTTAGGGCAGACACCGGGTTCAATTCATATGCTACTGGTTGTCAGTTAGTGATGCCGGTATTGAAGATTAAAAGTCGTCATGGCCCAGTGACGCATGCACTAAACCTTCTTAGCCACTCAAGTTTCTCTCAACAGAAGCTTGTTTCATTCTCACAGGGAACCCTACGTAAACTATTGGCTTTCTCTTAGAGATCGCTGGTATTGAAGAAGGAGACCCTCTCCCTAGTCTCAGCTAAGGAAAACCAAAACGCACTATTGAGTCTAGAGCCACGAGATTCATCAAAAGATCTCTTAAGTACACTTGACATTTCATCACTCGATGTTCAACAATAAGAACATTAGTGGTACGTTATCGAGTCCTTCACAGATCTTAGCAATCTATCGAGAACATTTATGAGAGGTTCACAACTGTGATCCTCAGTGATTGAATGGAAACTCCTGCTAGGGTCAACATCAAACAGCCCTGACAACAGGTCACTTCGGTAACTCCCCTTGGATTACGCTTAGTATGTCTCAAATAGTCTACAGTCGTGAGGTGATGCTTCGGTGTACCTCAGCGACTCATCTGAACTGTAGATGTACTTCGGTACATCGCGTTATCTCACTTGTGGGACTCCAGTTCAGGAACGGCCTTTGTGAGAATTAGAGTTGTGTTTTCACACTATGCTGTTAACACTCTCGAAGTTCAAACTTGTAAGTGCCGGAATCCGCTTATTACTAACCATTTTCATGTTTTCTTCTTATGGAAGCTCCGGAGCGGGATGATCGTGCAGATTCTTCTCATGCTCACGCCAACATCATCACTAATGGAAGTTCTATCCAAAAGCAACACAACAGTCAGAATGATTCTTCGTCAAATCAAAGAATCTACAAAGTTAAAAGACTTAAAGAACTTCATCAGTACTGAATTCCAACGTCAAAGAGCGTGTGAGCATGTTGAAGAATGACGTGGAGACACTGTAGCGGCGAAGCAGACCTGAGGCAGAATTGATGCAGACAACAACATATTATCACTTTCATCACAAAGAACAAAGAACAAAGTTAAAGATGACGTCAAAGCATAACTGTTCAAAGACAACAATCTCTCTACACTGGGGAGATTGTTCGAATCAAGGCAATTCTTCTCACAAGAAAGAAGAATGTCAGAAGACGTCAAAGCTGCTATTACATCAACGCCTTCACCGTTTTTCATCACCAACACTTGAGGGGGAGATTGTTGGAATCACTCCTAAACCTTAATTCAAGTGTTTGTTACTCATATGTAATAGGTAGCTTATTATGGCCTTTATGTTCGTTTAAGGTCAAGCTTATGTAGAAGGCCCATAAGCTTAGGCCCATGTCCACTAAGGAAAGGATGGGAACTAGGAGTGTTGCCCTAGCTTCCCTCCTATAAATACTCTTGTATAACCCTCACTTGAGGGTTGGTTGTTCAAGTTATTCTCTTCATTACACTCTACGCATAACCGTCCTTATTATATCGTGTGTGTGTGTGAATCTTGTTCAATCGCATCTCTATCTCTTTCTAGTAAGCTTGTGTTGTAAAACTAGTGACCTGACATACATGCTGTACGTGGACCTATTAGAGGTGAGCACATGCCCATTGACCTTTCCATTACTGTTGACTTTGATGGATCACACCATCTATATGGCAAAAAGTCAAATGACTTGCCAGACCCTGATACTTCTTCTAATGACTTTGTCTCTTGTGTTAACAGTGACAAGTCTTCCGAGCAAGGGTCTACAGAGTGTGATTCAAATGACAAGTCTGACCTTCCCAAGTCTTCACCCCTGCCTGCACCCAAGACTACCTATAAGCATGTCAGAGTTGCTGCCAAGGAATCCACTTCCAAGACAGTTGCCTCTGAAGACTTGCTTTTTAATTCTTTTCATAATAATTCTGTTAAAAACAATTCTTTTCATGGTTTTGGTTTGAATACTTCTGCTTGTAATAGAACATCTTTTGGTTTGAATAAATCTTCTAAACATAAGACATGTTTTGTGTGTGGAAGTAAATTTCATTTAATTAAGGATTGTGATTATCATGAGCAAAGGATGGGAGGGTGTGGTGATTCTCGGAAATCTAGACCAATGTTAATGCTATACCACCTTATGTTCCACAAGCAACTTATACTAATTCTCCTTTTTCTTGGAGAAGCTCAGTTGCTAGACCATATGTACAACCAACAAGTTCATATTTTAATAATGGTTATTGGCCTGGATATGTTGAATCTATGAATGCTGGGAAAGGGTACTGGGATACTGTTGTCAAGTCCTCAGCAGGTTGTTCTTGGAATAAAAAGGGACCTAAATTTCAATGGAAACCCAAGAACAATAGTGGATCTTATACATCTGCATGGCATAAATCATATGATCCACAAGGCAGGTTCAAGTCAGCAATGACTTGAGCCTCTATAGTGTACTAATATTTTGTATATTTTTTGTTGTTGTAGAATCATCCTTTTAAGCATAAAGATGTTGGCATTGTTGATAGTGGTTGCTCAAGAAGTATGTCAGGAAACAGAGATATGATGAACAACTTTGTACCCATTGAAGGAGGAGGCAATGTGACCTTTGGAGGAAGTGATGGAAGAATTACTGGGAAAGGGACCATCAAAACACCTCAACTGAATTTTGAGAATGTATACTATGTCAAGGAACTCCAACACTTCAATTTGTTCTCAGTCTCACAAATTTGTGACACCAAGAACAAAGTACTCTTCTCAGAGGATGAATGTCTTGTGCTATCTAAAGACTTCAAACTCCCAGAAGAAACTTCAATTCTACTGAGAGTTCCTCGAAATCACAATCTTTATACATTCAACTTAACTGATGTTAAACCAGAAGGTGACTTAACTTGTTTGGTGGCTAAAGCATCCCTGGATGAGTCTACCAAATGGCATAGGAGGATGGCTTATGTGAATTTCAAGACCATAAACAAGCTCTCTAAACTGGGTCTTGTTGAAGGTCTTCCTTCCAAAGTTTTCACCAATGATCATAATTGTGTTGCCTGCAACAAAGGAAAGCAACATAGAGCCTCATACAAAGCTGTTACTGATGTGAGCATTATTTCTGAACCTCTTCAGCTGCTTCATATGGATCTTTTTGGTCCAACTCAAGTTAGAAGCATTGATCAAAAATATTTTTGTCTGGTTATCACTGATGGGTATAGCAGATTTTGTTGGGTATTCTTTCTAAGGACAAAAGATGAAACATCTCCAGTGTTGAAAGAGTTCATTACCCTTATTGAAAATCAGTTGAACAAAAATGTTAAAGGAATTCGGTGTGATAATGGGACAGAGTTTAAGAATGCTATACTTATAGAACTCTGTAGGTCAAAAGGGATAAAAAGAGACTATAGCACTCCAAGAACTCCACAACAAAATGGGGTGGCTGAAAGGAAGAATAGGACCTTAATAGAGGCTGCAAGATCAATGCTGGCAGACTCTAAGTTACCCACCATGTTTTGGACTGAAGCTGTTGGTACAGCTTGTTATGTACAGAATAGGGTGTCTATTACTAGACCTCACTTCAAAACACCATATGAACTTCTCTATAGGAAAGATCCTGCTATTCATTACCTTAAACCTTTTGGTTGTCAAGTGACCATTCCGAATACAAGTGATCCACTGGGCAAATTTGATGAGAAAGCTGATGATGGTTATATTGTGGGATATTCTGCTCATAGTAAGGCTTACAGGGTTTACAATTTATCTGCTAAGAAGATTGAGGAGACTTTGAACCTGAGATTTCTAGAAGACAAGCCTAATGTTCAAGGACAGGGTCATGTTTGGTCTTTTGACCTTGATTACTTAACTGATTATTTGGGTTACTCTAGATATATGGCTAACCAAAATGCAGGTACTCAAAAGTCTCCAACTAACAATGCAGGTACTATGGATGCTGATTCTGACAGTGAGTTTGAAGATGATGAACAACCCATTAAAGTGCCTTCTTTCTCCCCTAACAATTTTGCAGGTGACACTTCTAAAGATTCTACGGTTGAGAGTGAAGATGAATCACACTATGCTGAGGACCTTGCTAAGCTGAAGAAACAAGAGTATGCAGCTAATCTAGATGCTGAGAGGAATGCTGAGAAGAGTGCAAGTGACGCAATCAGTGGAAACAACAATTCTGCTGAAAGTGACCCTGTTTCTCCTATCATCACCAAATCTGCTGAAAGACATGCTGTTTCTACTCCTATTTCTATTAGAGTGTCCACAGACTTTGGAGAACCTTATACACGTTTTCCAAAACCTTCAGATCTTGGTCATCATCAACCCAAAGCTGGCATCTTCACCTCACCTTCCTATAACACTGATTTTGAACCTACTGTGACTAATTTTGATACCTCCATTGATGTCAACACCACTGCTACTAAAAGGATCAATAATACTCATCCACAGTCCAATATTATTGGTGATCCTAATGCACCTGTTAGAACTAGGGGTTCTATGACAAGCTCTAAATACGGTCAAGTGGCTTTTATCTCTTATGTCTCAAATCAGCAAAGAGACAATCACATAGACTATGAACATTGTCTGTTTGCTTGTTTTCTCTCTCAAGTGGAACCAACCAGTGTTACTCAGGCTCTTGATGACTCAAGTTGGCTTGAGGCAATGCAAGAAGAGATGCAACAATTTCAAAATCAGCAGGTTTGGATCTTGGTACCACTACCTGATGGCAAGTATGCAATTGGGACTAAATGGATTCTGAAGAATAAGAGAGATGCAAGGGGTGTTGTCATTAAAAACAAAGCGAGATTGGTAGCTCAGGGGTATAGACAAGAGGAGGGGATTGACTATGATGAGGTGTTTGCACCTGTGGCTAGAGTTGAGGCCATACGGATATTCTTGGCTTATGCATCTTACATGGGATTTATGGTGTATCAGATGAATGTTAAAGGTGCTTTTCTGTATGGTGAAATAGAAGAGGAGGTTTATGTCACTCAACCTAAAGGATTTGAAGACCCAGATCATCCTAATCATGTTTACAAGGTAGTCAAAGCTCTCTATGGACTTCATCAGGCACCCAGAGCTTGGTATGCTAGGATTTCATCATTTCTGCTAAAGCATGGTTATCGAAGAGGTGCAATTGATAAGACACTTTTCCTTAAGAAGAATTCCACAGATATTATTCTTGTGCAAGTGTATGTGGATGACATTATATTTGGATCCACAAACGAAGCTTGGTGCAGGGAGTTTGAAGAGCTTATGAAGGGAGAGTTTCAGATGAGTGCTATGGGGGAGTTGACTTTCTTTTTGGGTCTCCAAGTTCAGCGGAAACCTGATGGTATCTTTATCAGTCAGGACAAATATGTGAGGGACATCTTAAAGAAATTTGGTATGGAAAGTGTCAGGACTGCCACTACACCTTATGAAGCTCCAAAGACAAAGACCAACAATGAAGTAGATCCACCAGTGAATGTTCATTTATACAGATCTATGATTGGGTCTTTGATGTATTTAACAGCTTCTAGGCCTGATATTACTTTTGCTGTGAGTGTTTGTTCTAGACATCAAGTTACTCCACTTACTTCCCATCTCAATGCTGTTAAGAAGATCTTTAAGTACCTCAAAGGCCAACCTCATCTAGGCCTTTGGTACCTAAAAGAGTCTCTATTTAAGCTGGAAGCATATAGTGATAGTGACTATGCTGGTGCAAATCTGGATAGGAGGTCCACCACAGGAGGTTGCCAATTCCTTGGAAAGAGATTGATTTCTTGGCAATGCAAGAAACAAACTATAGTGGCTACCTCATCTACTGAAGCAGAGTACGTTGCTACTGCAAATTGATGTGGACAGGTTCTTTGGATACAAAATCAATTGTTGGATTATGGGTATAACTTCATGAACACAACAATTTTTATTGATAATCAAAGTACCATATGCATTGTTAAAAATCTAGTTTTTCACAGTCGAACAAAACATATTGAAATCAGGCACCACTTTATAAGAGATGCATATGACAAACATTTGATAAAAGTGGTTAAAATTCACACTGATGATAATGTGGCATATTTGTTAACAAAGGCTTTTGATGGACCAAGGTTTCAACACCTTGTGGTCCATATTGGTATGCTTAACCCTTAACTGCAAGGTTTAAGGGGAGGCATAGGCCTCAGGGGAGGCATATGCCTCAGGGGAGGATTTGTGTACACTTTGCATGTTTTTATCTAATTTTGTAGATTTTTATGTATAATTTTGTTTGCTAACACTAACCAGCTAATGTAATGATAGTTTTGTTTGTCTTTGTTTGGTTTGTGTGTTTCTCTGGTTGTTTTGTTTTGCAGATTGCGTATATAAGTTGAAGTTCATCATGATTGGTCAAATGGAAAATGGTCAAGTAAGCTTTGAAGCTTGTTTCTTCTGAAATCAAAGTACTGAAGTTGAGCTATTTGTTTCCACTGAAGAGAAATGTACTGAAGACAAATTGTTCATTCATAAGAAGTACTGAAGTTAATTGTTCATTCATTCAAGAAACATTTTACAGCTTACAGCTTACAGATTACAATCAACTTCAAATGGAAATACAAGGGCTACTAAATCTATTCTAAACACTAGCTCATATCATCTATTCCAACAGCTGTTGGATATGCATGATCGCTCATATTTTCCATTCCAGCTGCTGGATATGCATTTGTGATGACTTGCATAACCACCCATTCCTTCTATCTCGATGGCTGGATATGCATGACCAGTACGATGAAGATGCTAAGGATCAAAATGGGAAGGATGGATTGATAAAAACGATGATGATGAAGATGAATACACATGTCCTTTGTTCTTCATCTACTTGGTTTCACCAAAAAGCAATCCATTCACCCTCCTTAATCCCTTCCCTTATACGATATGTGATGATGCACCAAACCATGGCGCAGGAAGAGCAAGCACCACCTCTTTTTCGGCACGAGGCCTCTGTTGAGGTTGAGATGCTGAAGGTTGGGAGTAAGATGTTCTCTTCTTAGTGGACTCATCAGAGTCATCAGAAGACTCACTTGGATTCACTACACTATCATCATCTGAAGAACTGAGAAATGGGGATTTCAAAGGTCGTGGGTCATATGGATATCAAAAAAATTGAAGTAAATCACTGGATGATGATGATGATGGAGAAGAAGAGGTTGGATCTACAACCTCTGGTTTATTATTCATGGTTTATTGTGGTTGAATGTGTTTCATGGTGAAATTAGGGTTTGTGATGGTATTTGGGGGTAATTGATGAGAGATAAGTGTGCATTGGGGATTGTTTTATAGACGGTTTCAAGACTTAATGAGATTTAATGTGAGTTGGGTGAAACAGTAAAAAGATATTTACTGAAGTTTCTTGAATACGTGATGTGTTTCTGCTGATTGAAAGACTTCAGCAGAATGACCATTGTTTCTGCTAAAGTTGAAATTTAAATTTGGTAAAAGGTTGCATTCCACGTCAGCTTTGGTCAATAACTTAATTATTTTGACCAAAATTTGGGAAACTTCTACTTATACCCTATTCGCATATCGTCGTCTAATATTAACTGATTCCCTCTTTATTTGAGTTAAACACATCTTCCATTGATTCAATCGTAACCCATTATCTAAATTTCTCATGGCGCTTCAATTCAAACACGATCATAATAAAGTTGCTTTTCTGGGAACAGCTAAGGGTGATGATCTGTATAAACCAATGGTGGAGTTTTTGAAGAGGTCCAAGATTCATTATGCTTTATCACATTCTCCTAATGCTATATATGAATCTTTGGTTACTCAGGTCTGGGCATCTACTTTAAAACGTAGTGAAACAGAGATTGTGGCTATGGTTGATAATGTCGAGTATGTTGTGACAGAGGAGTTGATCAGAAGTCAACTTCGTTTGGATGATGAGAATGGGGTTTATCATTTTAATTCAGTGGCGATACTAGATGGACTGAGAGCTATTGGATACCAAGGTGAACGGACAGACATGTGGCTCAAGAATCAGCTATGCCCGATGTGGAGGTTTCTGGTTCACACATTGCTTCAGTGCATAAGCAATAAATCAGGAGGATGGGATCAGTTTTCTACTTAACTGGGTTGTGGTATTGTTTGTCTTTCTTAGGGGTTAACTTATAATTTTTCTAGGTTTATTTTTGATAATATGGTTGAAAATATTCATAAGAAAATGTTAGGAATTAGAAATTCCCAGTAGTAAAGAGTCGGTCACCTCAAGTATATGTAATCGTTAGAAAGCTCGTAGTCGTAGTTCTTTTAAGTTAAGTAGTAATTTAGTTAAGTAACACCGTGGAGGACGGACGGGTCTTTACCCACTGTATGCCTGATCCACAGCCCAAAGTGTGGCGATTTGTGTAAGACTATAAATACTCTCTACCTTCCAAGGTAGAGAGTTGGAGCTCATAATAATATCTTTCACGTTCTCTCACTAAGTTCCCTAAACCTCTAACTTTCTCTCTCTAGAATTCCATCTTATACGCCACCTTGTGTTATGGTTTGATGTGTATGTGAAAAGTTATATCTTACAATTGGTATCAAGAGCCATGGTTAGATCATATCTTGCACATCTTTGGATTTATAGTGGTTTTTAGGTGGTTTTTGAGTTTGAAAAAGTTTAGTGGTTTTCATAAATATCAGAATGTGTTTAGCGGTGTGAAACCCGACACCTAGTCCGTATGTCACCCATTTCTGGGCAGGCAGGAGGTGCCACAATGAATTGATTTAATGATGAATTGAATTTTCTTGATGCTGATGCTCGAAAGATTGCTAATGTATATGAACTCCACTGGCTGAGAAATGATGACCCTTAAAGATTAAGGATTGTAAAAGAATACTTATAAAAGTTGGTATAATAGTTTTTATTTGGATCTTTTTAATATTCAATTGGGGATTCTTTCTGTTTG
>BPTQ01000001.1:140566101-140648419 GCA_019973895.1 Chrysanthemum seticuspe | reverse complement strand
TGTGATTTAAATTAGATTTAAACTGATATTAAGGTAAATGGTTTCACATGAATGAACATGCTGTCCCTCCCACATGTGACAAACGATTTCAATTTTTCAATGCACATGTTGAGGGGGAGCACCTATCTTAAACCTATGATTTGAAACGTGATCATTTATCCCAATGTGCAGGTTCCCTCTAGTATGTGCAAAACTCTTTTCAAACCTCAAGGCACATAGTGAGGGGGAGCAAAATTCAAGGAAACCTCATCCTTCCCGGAAATGTTATACCCACTTGATCTGTTGAGGGAAGTGATGTTGATATCTTTTAGAAAATTGTAATCAAAGAAGTTAATTCTTTCTCTTGCCTCCATGTGCTTAACATTTCTCAAATACTTGATGCACATGTTGAGGGGGAGTTCTCGTTCTAAAAATATCAAAAACAATTCAGGTACAAAATGCTTTGATAATATATCACAAGTAGCTGAATTGATTTTCAAATGGTTTTCAATTGGATCCAATGGCAGATGAACAATACCAAATTGACCGACCAACTTTACTTTATGTACGGTGATATAAGGATGATAAGGTTAGGTATTGGTTCCCATGATCCGCCAGAACCGGAGGGATCTACCCAGGGACAATCCACTAGTTAGTGTAGAAGTCCTTAGGTATGATGATAAAAGGAGAAAAGTGAGATATGGGAAGAGTGCAGACTAAGACTGAGCTAGTACTGGAATAAACCCAACAAGGTAATAGCTATGAAGTCTCGGTAAGCACTGAAGGGGTTGAAGAATTAAAAAGAATTGAATGAAAATAGGGTGAAAACAAATAGCCCTCCATTAATTCAACCTTAGGGCAGAAACCGGGTTCACTTCTTATGCTACTGATGGTAACATCGGTATTAAAGACAAGACGTCATGGACCCAGTGACGCACTGCACTTCAACTTTCCAAACCACTCAAGTTCCTCTTAAAAGGGCTTGTTTCATTCTCACGGGGAACCGACATTATCTATCGACTTTCTCTTAGAGATGGTTGATCTTGAAGAAGGAGACCCTCTCCCTAGTCTCCGTTATAGGATCCAAATATGCACAAATTGAGTCTAGAGCCACGAGATCATCAATTAATCTCATTAGGACACTTTCAATGAAGACTCTCTGTTTCACACAATGTGGAAAGAGAGATTATATCTTGAGTCCTACGCATTATCCTTGTGGTATTGCCAGAACATCTGAGTGATGTGTTTACACATTCACAATGAAGATGGAAAGCCTTCTGGAGCCAACATCAAACAAGCTCCTGGTAGGTGGCATGTGAGATCTATCATATAGATCAACCATGTGACAACTGAACAGAAACAATGGGGCGATTCAATTTCTTGAATCAATCCTGGTTCAGGTTAGGGATTGACGGATACCTTTGAAAAACCAGTCTTTGTGCTTAAAAACTCTTTTCTTTAGCACATGGACTGTGTACTCATTTTTCAAACCAAAAGGTATTTTTATGATTGATAATTGATTTTCAATAAAACCTTCGTTGTATTGCAAAAACAATTTCTATTGAGCAATACACGATTGTTTTTTCAAATCTCTTTTCGTCAATCAGTGAACTTAACATTCGCTGGTTCACTCACTCCGTGTTGTCTTCTTTGAGACGTTCCGGTTTGAGAACAGCTAGAACAGCTGCAAAACCCTGTCAAGGAGATTCTTAGGAATCCTACCTGATCACAGGCAGTACTTGTACTGATCAACGGGGAACCGTGGGCCGTGTACCTCAATTCATCGAAAGTGATCAAAGACACTTTCTTGCGATTTGTTGCTAACTGTTGTATGCAGGTACGCCCGACGTTTGCATCTGATCAGAATGAAGCGGTCAATCCATAGCCGCATGCTCACTTAACGCATTCATCTCAAAAGGAAATCATGATTAGTGCATCAATGACTCTGATATTTTCACTCCATGCTTCTGCTACGCTGCTGCCAATATCATAATTCAACAAATGCTTCCGCTACTCTGATGAGAAGATATCATGATTCAGAATGTGAGCATGTCGGTCCCAAAGTCACATCACCACCATGGATGTCTCAGAGATTTTTGATAGCTGATGATCTCCAAAGATGGCTCAAACTTATCATCACGTGGATCAGTAAAAGACCTCCACTTGGAATAACCCAACATGCATTGTGAAGAATCAATGACTACGAGCTTAGGAGCAAAGGACTACATCAAGAATGCAAGATCAATTGTTAAATGTTATATCTATTTGTATTCAATGTAATTTTGGTACATTATTGAGGTGACCTCCCTTAGGGGGAGATTGTTAGGAATTAGAAATTCCCAGTAGTAAAGAGTCGGTCACCTCAAGTATATGTAATCGTTAGAAAGCTCGTAGTCGTAGTTCTTTTAAGTTAAGTAGTAATTTAGTTAAGTAACACCGTGGAGGACGGACGGGTCTTTACCCACTGTATGCCTGATCCACAGCCCAAAGTGTGGCGATTTGTGTAAGACTATAAATACTCTCTACCTTCCAAAGTAGAGAGTTGGAGCTCATAATAATATCTTTCACTTTCTCTCACTAAGTTCCCTAAACCTCTAACTTTCTCTCTCTAGAATTCCATCTTATACGCCACCTTGTGTTATGGTTTGATGTGTATGTGAAAAGTTATATCTTACAGAAAAAGTTTAAGTTTTTAATGTACCCTAGGTTTTTGCAAATGATAATAGACACTAATACCCGAGCCCAAGCCTTTTATCCCATAGGAGCTTTATCTGCTAAACTATTTGCTTCCATGAGAACTAAATATGAGGGGACACATTATCCTTTACTAGCAGCTATGTTGCCTCAGGGGAATGAGGCTGCTAATGAGGACAATGTTGTTAATAATCCACCTTCTAACAATGTTCCTACTGATGGTATTCCTTCAGTTGCCATTGATGAGGGCCCTTCTACTGTTGCCGAAGCATCTAATGTTTCTCCTGACCAACCTCCACCTATACCTTCACCTAGACCTAGTCCTTGTCCACCACCTACTCAGGTTAGTTTTGATTCATTTGAGTCTGAACCTAATCGACTGACCACACCTAGTCCACACAGGGAACCATTTAATGTAGGTTCTCCTTATGTTGAGCATGACCATGTTTCTCCTGAAAGGTCCAATGAAGTTCCCATTACCACTGAGCAATCAGTTGGTGGAGCTGAGGACCCTATTACACTTACATCTGTCTATGCTCTAGTGAACAGGTATGTAGCTGAGGTGGCTGATCTCAAAAAGGAACTTGCAGAGACTAAATTTTCTCTTGGTAATGAGATTGTGGAGCTGAAAAAGAAGGTTAAGAGTTTGGAAGATCAACTTGGGCATCATTCTAAAACAAAGCTAGTGGTTTCTTCTGATGAGGAGGAATTGGATTCTCAATTTTAGTCACTGGATATTTTGGCTAATGTGGCTCAACAATCTACTCCAATTGTTATTACATCAGTAAAGCAAAAGAAGCCTATTTTGTTTACTCGAAAAAGGAGAAGGCAATCTTTGAGCAAGAATACATTGCAAAGTGAGGATGTTGCATCTGCTGCAGAGCATATTGTTGTTGATACTCCTATGATGGATATTTCTCTTAAAGTTGGTCAAGCTTCATCTGTGCAAGCACAACCTACTTTTACACATTCAACAAATCAGTCTGAAGTTTTTCATGCTGGCAGACGTTTTGTTTTGGATCCAGTAGCTGATGTATTTTCCACACCTGTTGAAGATTTGTCTCAATATGTTTCTTCTGATGCGAATTTGGATGTTTCTTCTGAAGCTCCTATTTGTGATACTTCTTCAGCTGATGGTGTTCATATATCTGCTGATAAAGAGAAAGAAGTAATAGTTGAAGCTGAGCTTGGTCCAGATTTGGTAAGTGCACAAAAGATGAATGCACAAGAAAGAATGTTAACTGAATGTGCAGAGAGAAAGAAAAGTGAGGATTTGGCTAAACAGCTTGCAGCTCAGTCTACTTCAAATTTACCTCCTGAGAGACAAAGAGAACTGGATGAATTGCGTAGTAAGATGACTGGTGCACAATGGGATGATTATACTCAGCAAGTTGTTTCTAAACCTACACTTGCTCAGAGTATATTAGGTGCAGACTTTGACAGTGAAAATTTTGTTGCACAAATGGTCAATCTTGGACGAAAACAAAAACAAGAGGCAGCTGACAAAAAGAAAGCTCTTGTTGCTCAAAAGAATAAGGCAAAAAGGGACAAACCACCTACTGAAGCTCAGAAGAAAGCATACATGAGACATATTGTCCTTTATCAGAGTTCTGCTATCTTTAATTCTGGTTTGAAGAAAAGGCAAGTCTGGAATTTACCTGATGATGAATTGCATAGACTGTATCAAAGGATTATGAAGCAGACTACGTCATCTTCTAAAAAGAGAAGTGTTGTTAATTCAGATGCTCCACAGGCAAAAAGGCCTAAAAAGGTTGAGATCGTAGATAATTTTGATGATGTTCCACCAAGGATAGATTCTCCTGTTATTACTTCTGAAGCATCTACTGCATCTATACCTTCAGCTGAAAGGGTTCAATCTTCTGAAAGGGTTCAATCTTCTGAACCACAGACTATTTCTTCTACAGTATTACCTTGTGTTAAGAAGGTCAGTGTGCTAACTGATTTAGAAGGAGAAGATATGGGTAATAAAGCTGAAAGAGAAGCTGCTAAAGCTAAGCAGGCTAGAGTGATACTTGAGAGTATGTATAAATTGAGAGGTATTGCTCCAGTTAAGTCTTCTTTTACCTCTTTCACCTCTTTGACTACAGCTAAAGATGTTCCTGAAACATCTGAGGATGTCTCATCTATGGGAATTTATATACCAGGTAGGAGGATGAAAAGAATGTCTAAACGAAGTCACACTGCTCTAAGGCGATCTGTGAGATCAGATGGGTCATATACTTCTAAGATTCATCAGTCTATCAGAGGTAGTTCTTTAGATTTAAAAGCTGCTGATTCAACTTTTATTAAAGAAGGATCTGTTGCTGTTTTTCCTGAAGGATCTCATGATGTGTTGATTAATTGGACATTGACTGATGGGGAGCTTAATACTATTTATCGTTTGGATTATACTACTCTGAAGTTCAATTTTTTGAAGGAAATACTTCATCTGGTGGATAGGCAAGATTTGAATACTCTGTATGGTATTGTTACTAAGTATTATGATATTCATACACCACAGGGTTCTGGTTTATTCTTGGTGGGTGATCTTCAAGTGCTGTTTGATTCTCAATCTCCAAATGGTAAAGGGTATCATATTTGGAAGAATTCACATCAATGGAAGGTTGAGACTTGGAGATTTTATCCTTTGCCTTGTGTGCATGTGGTGGAGACAAAGAGTGGGATTACTGTTTGTATGTTTGCTGATAAGAATTATCCCTTGCCTATGAGGCTGATGGAAAGAATGCTTAGACATAAGTTGGAAGTTCCTCCAGATCCAGTTGGTAATGATCAGTTGCATGCTGAACAATGTGTTGGAATCATTAAGACTCAACTTCTGCAACATAAAGCTTCATCTTGATTCTGGTATTGTGTATAGTTTGTAATATATTTGTTTTGTGTTATTTCTTTTCTTAGTTAAAAAAAATAAAAAATAAATAAATAAATAAAATAAAATAAAATTTTGTTTATTTTTGGTTTTGTCTAACTTTTATTGCAGGTTTGTTGTAAATTGTAGATGGTTATTGACTCACCAGATGTATATTGTGTATATCACAGAGTTAGCTAGTCCAAAGGGTACAGCTTTGGTAAAGACACATCAAATCTATTGATAGCTGTAATGGTTTGCTCAAAATCATAGGGTTTGCAACTACCCATGCTTACTTGCTGAGAGTTGTATGGTCATCAATTCACCATGGTTTATTCCTTTTTGGAATCCAAGAATTGACTAGCCCACTTGTATATGGCTTGTGGTAAAGGCATTGGAATACCATATTTGGTAATCAGTTCACCAATTCTAAGAATTGACTAGTCCTGAGCAAACGGCTACAGGTAAAGACATTTCAAATCCGTTCATGGTTGCTGGTTTGCTAATAAATCAGATGGTTATCAGTGTACCATGGTTTTCGAACTTAAACATTTGGCCACTCCAGTAGTGATGGCTATTGGTAAAGAGACATCAAATCCTTTATTTTCAATGATTCATCTCTCACAGGAGTTAACACACCTGGATGTGATGAGAATAGTATGCAACTAATATGTTTTGATGTACATGTTGTCATTTGTTGCTGCAAAGATCTGGTGTTTCAAAGTTTTGTCATCATCGAGGTGTTCTTCTTTTGATTCTTTGCTGTTGATGTTCGTGTACAATCCTCTAGCTATGACGTGTTAAAGATCTATCAAGAACCTGGAACTTAACCAAGTCAAATTCCAGTTTAGGGGAGGATTGTTAGGAATTATGTGAAGTATGGATTATGCTGAAATTATTGCTGAAGGGATTCTGCTGAAGTGTGTTGGATTCTACTAAAGACATAATTCTACTGAAGTTATAGTTATTGGCTTGTTTCTGCGGAGATAGTTATTCCGTATATTCTATAGTTAGTTAGGATATGCATGAGCTTTATTAGGAAGTGATTGTGTATATCTTATTTAGTTTTACGTTTCTTTGAGAACAAGTTAGGGTTTCTTTTCTATAAAAGGAACACAATAGAATGAATTATGTACTAGAAGTTTACGTGATTATTATCAATATAACGATCCATAGAGGATCAAAGAGTTCTTAGTTATCTGTATTTATACTTGTGTTTATATTCCGCTAAAGAATACAAGTTGTAGAGATTTTATTTTAGTTTGTTTGTGATTACATAAGCAATACTAACGATCTACGAGAGCTCAAGATCTATCAAGGTCTGCTAGTTTCAACAGGGTGGTTTACATGTTTCCTAATGATCTAAATATCCTAGAAATGGTGGAGAGAAACTATGTGTGAAGAAATGGTAAGAAGTGGCTTGCTATTTATAGTCAAAAAGGACAAAACCATGTTATGCCCCAAGGATCCCTCCTGGAGGGATCCGGCCCTTGTAATTCCAAGGGATCCGTGGGACATTTGAGGGATCCGTGCACGCTCCTCTTTACCCATAGTTTATGGGTTAAAACCATGGGCTATGGGTCATGGTTTTGAGTGCCCACCAAGGTACAATGTATCTAGACATTGGGTATGGGTCTTGGGTCATGGGTCATGGGTTTTACCCAACATATTTACTTATGTTTATGTATTTTATAAAGTGTTTAACTAAACATGTTTAATGGTTTGTTAGGGGTTTGATCACAACGCAACATAACAAACATGTACGAACCTGTGTTGTAGCATACAAGGACTTGAGTCGTCGAGAGGTGTTGAGAGTATGTTGAGACAAAATATAATTACAAGTAACTTATACATTTTACGTTATGTATTACAAGTTACATGTCTGTCATCAACAAAACAAATGAGAATGTATAGATTAAATATCATAATACTTGCACTAACAATCTCCCCCTTTTTGATGATGACAAAATATATATAAACATAATAGATAGGTAAAGTGTCAAAGTTACTTGTGTCCATACTTCCTATACATTACCTTCTCTGCTTACACTCTTCTCCCCCTTTTGTCGAAACAAAAAGGTTGTGTCCTTTAAACTTAATTTCTCCCAAGAATGGCGAGTTTGCATCATCCCTAGTGAAGTTGAAATAACAACACCTTATTGCTCCAATTGGCACACCACGCCAATACCTTCAACACGAAACACTAATGACGAAGCTTAACAACTCATGACCTTGAGCTTGCACGTCTTCAAGAGGTGGTGATCTCGCCTTTAAGAGGAACCTAGAGAGTCACATAAAAAATAGAAATATCCTTTGAATTATAACCATTGTTGCCAACGGATTAATGGATCAAATTTTTTAGGCTTAACCTACATAAAAGTTAGTGTAAAAAAATAATAATAAATGATGAGAAAGAAATCTCCCTTTTGTTGAAACATAAAGGAATTTTGAAGAATGAATGTGTGCATGCTCCCCCTTGACGGTTGCTCCCCCTTGTTAAGGGCGTCAAGTATTTTAGGAAGGCTAAGATGAAATTATTGCAAAATTTGCAATGTTTTTGCTTTGATGAAAAACTCCCCTTTATTGAGAGCGTCAAGTTCTCCTAGTGTTTTTTAAAAAATCTACAAAACAAAAAGTTAGTGTAAAATTATATTCATCCTTGGACGAGTAAGTCATATGATGCACTTTGTAAATGCTCGACGGAAGCTCCCTCTAGCTCGAGGGCGTCAAGAAGAACCTACAAGAAAAAATAAGTAAACCTCGTCCGAAGACAAGTGCTCCATATACAAACCCATGTATATGAGTGAGCCTACAAAGAAAAAAATTAGTGTAAAATTTCGTCCATAAATAGACAAGTATCCCATACACATCAAAGTGTATATATATGAATTTACAAAGAAAGGAGTAGTGTCAAAAAGAGAATAATCCTACTACTTGCATCATCATGGTTGGTTTAGAGGTTGTAAGGTTTGTTTAAGGTAAGACAAAAAATGTGCTTAGGGATGAGACGCATTTCATTACGAAATTCACTTGGCTTTTGAAAACATAGATGTTTGTGGAGGATGGTTGAGCGACCATGAATTGTAGTGGTAGTGAGACACTTGTAGGATGTGGTTGACACAATAAGCTTGCGGTTTGAGGTTGTGGTTGACACAAGTAGGATGTGGTAGAACATGAGACATACTTCATCACCTTGGACACGGTGATAATGATAGAAATCATCATTATGACTTAGAGGTATGGAAGTTGTGGTTAGGATGATGCAAGATTAGGAATATAAAAAAATGTGCGAATGAGCACGACTAGACTTGATGATGAAATCGACCATTGTCATCCTAAACTAATCCAAAGGAGTTAGTACAGAAGGAAAACATTTATACAAGTGGATAAATTGTTCACATAAAATCATGAAACAAAAGGAAAGAACACGTAAAGAATCATATAAATGTAACTCATTTATAAACATATAAGAAAATGATAATCCTTAGTGTTGAACAAGTGCTTGTGTGGAAAAAGGAAATTTGAAATGATTATCTAAAGATATAATGTACCTACTATTCCACGGTTCCACCGGTTCCCTCACTAGAGGGATCCGGCTAACAGATGGGGTGAAAAAGAGGTGATTGGGTTCTAGCAAGGTCTAGCACCTACATATCCTAAGTTACTCAGTCTATTAAGTGTCTTACATGAAGATGGACTTAAATGATCAAGAGAAAATGATTGATGGTAGTTAATGATTTTCTTTTATGGAAGGAAATGGGGCTTTATGAGCACTAGTGGATGATTAAAGATGACATTAAGAAATTTGAGAGTGTTAAGTGGTGTTAAATGATCCTAGAGATCAGATGATGACTTAAGAGAGATTTGAAAAATTCTTAAAAAATCATAAGAAATACAAAACTAGTTTTTGGCATATTTTGAGGTAAGGATGACTAAAATCAATTTGCTAAAATTGAGAGAAATATCAAACTAGGTGTTTTAAGATGATAGGAACAATGTGTAAACATTGGAGCGGAAAGATGTTGAGTTTTGAAGTAATGATAAATAAAAAATACTTCGAATGTGATCCTAAGTCATCCATAAGTGAATGTGAGATTGACTGAGCCTAAGGAAAGTTTAAGTGATCCTAGTGTAGCATGTTTAACTAGTACAATAAGGTCTAGAATGTTGGATTTATGCAAGAAGGCTAAAAAGGAACTTCTGTCCACCCGGATCCCACGGATCCTTCACTTGAGGGATCCGTCTAGTTACATCTAAGGGATCCGGCGTCTGAGACAGATTTTCTTAACAGAATAGTTGCATAATTTTTCTCTATGTTTTGAATTATGAAACAAATGTTTCTACAGCAAGCATACATGTATACACGTTAAGCAAAGCAAGGAGAGCATGTAGAGATCACATATAGGCAATCAAATGAGATCGAGCTCACAAATAACACCAAGGTTTAGCAAACTTAACAAGAACTATTCAAGAAGCCCAAAACATATTTACAGTCTAGATTAGTAAATCATTTACACTAACAATGACATGAAAGGTATGTGTCTAGAAAGAAAAGAGCACATGATGGTGTTCAAGACAAAAGAGTTGTTAGGTGCTAGTTTAAGACAATCTAGTCATTACGGATGGTGATTAGCATACAATGAGCTTCGTCCATGAAGTCATGTTGCTCTTCTCGATCAAAGCAAGATAATCGCTTGATGAGGCTAGTGGTTGTGATTAACTAAAAGAAAAATTAATTTTACAACTTGTTTGATTAGTAATCCTAAGACAATGCAAAGTATTTCCATTTTAAACTTACTTTAGGAAAACATAGGAGTATAAATTTCTCAAGTGAGAGAATGAATATGAGACTATTACTAGCGGTACTTAATTACGGCTAAACACGACCATTTTTACGGGAGATTCCACATACCCAACTTCTATCAAGGAAGCAATTCAACCGTTAGGTTAAATTGAGTTTCTAGTGCAATAAGTTCTCCAGTATTCATTCTCAAGTTAGGAAAATTTATATTCCTACAATGTCCTATCGAAGAGTAACAATGCTGATACTTTGTTCGTTTTTATTAAAATTATACTTGAAACAACTAAAGTGACGAAGGTGTCAAAAAAAATTAAAAGTTGTCCATATGGTGAACAAAAAGATGGTTGGATGAGCTAGTTCAACATATGTTGTTGGAAAGCTCGAGTTTGGACTTTCGGATATGAACAATTATATTTGCATTGTAAAATAATTTACTTGAGTATATCGGATGAAATAATCAAGTTGTCAATCCTACTATGAAGCTTAGAGAGCGATCATGAAAAGAAAAACGGGAGAGTACATCATCAACACAAGTGTATGTTATGATCCGATGTACATTCTTGTTGTTTTTAGGAAACGATACAAGAAAATATGAAATCAAGAAATCATATAAGCACATAAAAAATTTATGTTGCACACATGACAAACTCAATCAAAAAGCCATTTAGTGTCTTTTATGTTTTAAAACATTTTTCAACTTATAAAACTAACATTTTCGACACAACTAGATGTTATCCCAAACACTCCTTCAAGTAGCACATTGATTAGTAGAAAATTACTAACTCGACAAGCAAGAGAATGAATAGCAAGGTAAGGAAACCACATATGTTATACAATCAAACAAGCACAAAAGCTATTTGAGATAAGCAAATAATCAAGTAATGCAAGGAAGACAATTTATCATTTAGCATATCATACGAAAGTTCTTTTTATCGCTTTGTGTTAAACATGTATACCAAGCTTGATTAGTTTCTTTTATAAATATGATCAAAACCTTAATTTCAAAAAAGGACACATTGTTATTCAAAGACGAAAACATCCATCTCCAATTAGATCAAAAGTTTGTGCAAAAGTTATGACCGAAAAATGACTTCCTATTACAAATCAATGATTCTATAAATTTTTTGTTTTGAATCAGTTTATGAAATCATTTTTAAATGAAAGTAGACTCAAATACCTTTAAAATGATAGGTGGCACGACTTCTAACGACTTACGGATAATTAGTTATGAATTTTTGAAATTCAGACAAAAACTTTCTTCTGTACCACGGATCCCTTGCTTGAGGGATCCGTCCAGTGTAAACTGAGGGATCCGCGGATCTGACACAGAATTACAAAAATGTATGTTTTGACCCGATGAAAAGGTTTAACCTTTGTATACTTTTTAGTGAAGTTATATTACCCATTTTTACTTTTATTCAAGCTTGATTAACAAGATATCTAACAACAAAACTTCAAAGAAAAAAAAATCAACAAAACACTTTTCATAATATGCTTGAATTCACCAAAAATTTGATACAAGGACCTTACTCGTTTTGAAAACCATTTGTTTTAAAAACTAGAGCCAACCCGCTCTGATACCAATTGTGAAAACGTAGAGGGGGGTGAATACGTTTCCATTTCAAACTTTAAACTTTTGTATCAAATATAGTATAAACCATTGCATTTGCTAATCTCGACGCGAGGATGCATTTAACGCATTACGGCATGTAAGGCCAACCCTTTAATATCACATAAGACTCCGCAAGATTAATGGTTCATTATAAATCAAGTTTCACCATTATTAGTCCGGTTGCTTTTTCTAGATCAAGCGTGTCATAATATGTAAAGTGTTAAATATGGTTTATGACTATATGAAATACCAAGTATGTATCACAAACATAGACATCAGCCACATAGAAAATAAACAATGTAACGCAAGAATAAAAGTAAAGCGATAAGTAAAAGGATAGACAAACCAACATGAGGATTTATAGTAGTTCGGCTACAAGGACACCTTCCTTGCCTTACTCCACTCACCGAGTCACCTACTCGAGAGTTGCTTCACTACACGACACCAACTCCTTATGGCGGAGAAGCCTTCACAACGTCGCTTACACTTTTTCTGATACTAAGCTAAACACCGAGTTCTTCCACGAGGTAGAACCAAACCTATCACAACGTCGTCTACCCTTTATCCGGTACTAGGCTAGATACCGAGTTCCATTACAAAGGAGGAACTACTACCCAACACCACACCAAAAACTAACCCCAAAGGAGATCTACTCCTTATGACAATATCAACAAGGATGACAATATCCTTGTGACCCAATACTAATCTATCTTGTACATCGAATCACACCATATCGAATGTACACCTTAGGCACCTTTCACTAATTCCTTTGACTTGATCTCTAGGCACCCTTCACTAATGCCTTGTGACTCGACTTCTAGGCACCCGTTATGTTTTGTGGCCCAACATAACAAACCTTGTGTTTTATGGCACAAACACATAAACCATCTAGTCTAGTCATAGATGTACGACACATCCATGATACCCATTATGTTTTGTGGCCCAACATAACAAACCTTGTGTTTTATGGCACAAAAACATAAACCATCTAGTCTAGTCATAGATACAATAATATGATACTAGACAATATCCAAGACAATGTGTCTAATTGTAGGATCGTTATATTTATGTGTTTGATGATTCGGGTGGTCTTGGATGATCAAAATACATGTTTGCCATATTTAGAGAGAGAAAGATAGAGAGAGAGGGTGTTCTTGCTAGAGGTTTACACAAAGGAAATGTTAGATTGAATGAGAAGCACCACCCCTTCCATGGATGGAAGGGGTATTTATACTTACACAATACACGACCTCCTATCGGCCTGTGGATCAGGTATACAGTGGGTAAAGACCCGTCCTTCCTCCACGGTGTTGCTCTAAACTAAACTACGCTACAAACTAACTAATAAACTGCTAAATAACGTAAACAATGACACGTCTACGAGCTAACTTATGCTAGATCATAATTGGGGTGACCGACACTTTAACATGGAATTTTCTAATTCCTAACAATCTCCCCCTAAGGGAGGTCACCCCATGAAATACATTTTGCTTCCTAGCATTCTATCTTTGAATTCGTTCTTGAGCTCGTAGACTTCAATTCTTCAATTCTGCAATCTTTATGCTTAAGCAGTGATTCTTCCAAGTCCGCATAGATTAGTACTTTAAGTGGAGGCCTTTCAACTGATCCACATCTTTGATGATCTTCGAGCTTTCATTGAGATCATCAGCCACAGTAAATCTCTGGATCACCCTTTATTGTGTTGCCATCATGTGAAGTTGTGACTTTCGGACCGACATGCTCACACTTTTGAATCATGACATCTTTCCATCAGAGTAGCGGAAGCCTTACTGGTTCATGATACTTGCAGCAGTGAAGCATAAGCATAGTATGAAATATCATAGCCAGGTTATGTAGATATGCACCAGTCATGATTTCTTCAAATTAAGTGTGGATGCTGTGAGCATGCGGCTTTGGATTGACTCCTCAATTCTGATCAGCTGCAACCGTCCAAATGTACCTGCAATCAACAGTTAGCAATAAAACACACGAAAGTGTCTTTGATCACTTTCGCTGAATTGAGGTACACGGCCCACGGTTCCCCGTTGATCAGTATAAATACTGCCTGTGATCAGGTAGGATTCCTAAGAATCTCCTTGACAGGGTTTCGCAGCTGTTCTAGCTGTTCTCAAACCGGAACGTCTCAAAGAAGACAACACGGAGTGAGTGAACCAGCGAATTGAGATTCACTGATTGATGAAAAATGATTTGAAAAACAGTCGCGTACTGCTTGAAGAAAGAGTTTTGCAATACGACGAAGGTTTTATGAGAAAGATCAATTTTCAAACAAAATACTTTTTGTATTAGAGAATGAGTACACATTCGACATGCTAGCGAAAAGAAGAGATTCGCACATCGAACGGTTTTTCTAAAAGTATTTTTCAATCAGAGATACTTTTTGAATTTGAAAACATAAATACACATTCGATGTGCTAGAGAAAAGAAGGTTTGCACATCGAAAGGTTTTTCCAAAAGTATTCGTCAATTCCATTCCTGGACCAAGGTTGATTCACGAGTGAGTCTCCCCATTGTTTCTATCCAGTTGTCACAAGCTTGATCTTTTGCAAAATCTCACATGTCACCCACCAAGAGCTTGTTTGATCTTGGCTCTAGAAGGATTTCCATCTTCATCGTGAATACTTTTACATACCACTCAGATGTTCTGGCAATACCACAAGGATAATGCGTAGGACTCTTAATATATACTTACTTTCCGTGTCAGGTGTGAAAAAGCAAGTCTTCAAGAATTTAGTGTCCTAACGAGATATTGTGGATGATCTCTTGGCTCTAGACTCAATCGTGCATATTTGGTTCCTGTGTCGGAGACTAGGGAGAGGGTCTCCTACTTCAATATCAACCATCTCTAAGAGAAAGTCGATAGATTATGTCGGTTCCCCGTGAGAATGAAACAAGCCCTTTTAAGAGGAACTTGAGTGGTTTGGGAAGTTTAGTGCAGTGCATCACTGGGTCCATGATGTCTTGTCTTCAATACCAGTGTTACCTTAGTAACCACCAGTAGCATATGTATTGAACCCGGTTACTGCCCTAAGGTTGAATTGATGGAGGGCTATTTCTTTTCACCCTTTTCTCATTCATTTCTTTTTCATTCTTCAACCCCTTCAGTGCTTACCGAGACTTCATTACTAGAACCTTGTTGGGTTTATTCCAGTACTAGCTCTGTCTCAGTCCTCACTCTTCCCATTTCTCATTTTTCTCCTTTTTTCAATATACCTAAGGACTCTACACTATCTAGTGGATTGTCCCTGGGAAGATCCCTCCGGTTCTGGCTGGATCGTGGGAACAAATACCTAACCTCACCAACCTTATAACTCCATACATTAAAGTAAAATGGTCGGTCTTTTGGTATTGTTCATTCCTTCTTTGAAACCAATTGATAAATCATTTGGAAAAACAATCAAGGTACTTGTGATACGAGATCAAAGCATTTTGTACCTTAATAGTTTTGATCATTTAGAAAATGCTCCCCCTCAACATGTGCATATGATTTTGAAATTGTTTAGCACATGGAGGCAAGAGTTCTTTGAAATAATTTCTTTGAAATAATTTCTTGATCACAATTTCCATGGAAAAAGTCATTTGATTTTCTTTGGTAAATTCTCCCCCTCAATATGTGCATAGGATATTTGAAATCATTTTTATCACATAGAGGCAAGAGTTCTTTTGAAGCACATCCACGATTACAAAGGCCATTTAAGAAACCATTTGAAAACTCAATCAAGGTACATTATGTTAAAACATAAAAGCATTTGCACCTCGATAGTTTCTTTTCTTTTAAAATGCTCCCCCTCAATATATGCTTCGAGATTCGAAAGCGTTTAGCACATATGAGAGAGCAGCCTGCACAACTGAATCAAAACGATCACCTTTTATCAAATTTCACAATTAAATCACAAATTCTCCCCCGATAAAAAATATCAAACCCTTTGAGATTTTGGATCCCAAGTGATTTAATAAGGTTTAGAAGATATGGGAGAATATGTGGCCTGGTTTAAAAACTCATCATGTTTTTTTGGATAAATCCTCCTCCTCAACATGTGCATTGTGTATAAAATCGTTTGGCACATGGAGGCAGGAGTGCCTTTAAAGGACTAAAACCAATTCCATTTAAAACAGATTTGAGATTTAAATCACGATCTCTACCCCGATCAGAAATATCAAGCCATTTGAGATTTGTGATCCCAACTGATTTAAATCATTTAGAAAAATTTGGGGAAAGACGTGGCAGGATTCAATTTTGAAAGATGACAGATAAGGACCATTTTAAGACATTAAAGATTGTTAGTGTCAGGTATGATAGTTTTTAAGAGATCTTTAAGTAAAATAAAACAATTTCACAATCAAACAAGAACAGAAAAAATTTCATTTTGACAGATCTTTGAGTTTTAAAGAAAACCATACCATGACATAACATTAAATCTTTAGATCACCACATTTTAGCGTACAAACGGACTCTTTTGAAGATATATTGTTTGAAAATATTTTATTCAAAATCACTCTCCCCCTCAAACCATGACAGTAGTCGATGATTGAGTGACTTAAGTTTTGATAAAATGAAGTCCGGTGATTTTCAAAGAATTAGTCCAATATATTTTCAAAACAATATTTTCCATTTTCAAAACAATTTAATCAAATTATTCAAAATTGTTTAAAAAAATGGTATCCTGCACAAAGATAAGTTAGGTGGTTGAGAAGCTTTTGTTGTTGTTGCTGTAGGGTTTGGAAGAAAAACCATCTGCTGATGCAGTGAGACTTCTTCTTATGTTGCATTTTGAATGCCAACTGAGGTCCAATTAAGCTCCGTTTCTTCAATCACTTAGAAGAAAACCATCTGCTGATGCAGTGAGACCTCTTACGTTGCATTTATGCCAACTCTCCATAGAAGTCCAATTAAGCTCCGTTTCTTCATTTGTCAACCCAAGATATCGTTACCCTTTCCTTGCGGCATCCAATCATGTTCATTAGTGGGATCCGGATCGGGAACATTCTTATAACCAATATACATGCATAGGTTAGTGAACACACATACAGATATATGGTGGTCGACATCACCCAAACAACAATCGACTAATAAAAGTCAATGTAACATATCAATCAGATCATATAAATGTATGGGAATAATGTGTACATCAAGCTCTAATCATCTAAACCTAACAATCACATCCTAGAAACCTAGTCCTTCAACATAGGCAATTGTATTTTACAGATAAGCACGTAGGATGAATAAGATAATCTCGTTAGATGATACAGATTTGAAAACATTCTCCCCCTCAATCAATGACTTAAATTTCTGAAAAGTTTAAAGGCGCTGAAGTCATTGATTGAGTTTTCCAATTTTAACGAAAACTCTGAAATTGATTGTATTTCAAGCAACTCATTTACCACCAATTTTTGAAAACAACAAATATTTTTCTGAAGAATTATAGACGGAAAAACATTTGTGTAGGAACAGCAGTCCTTCGACATACTTTCCTTGTTTTGTTTATAGGATAAGTGCACGAAATATTTGAAAAATTGTTTAGCGCAACACTTTCCTTCCTTTAAAGAGCGGGTTGCTATCAGAAATAATAGCAAGCCATAGTTTAAGCACGGGTCACAGTCTGAAGTAACTGCAAGCTACCGTTAGAAGCGCGGGTTACAGTCTGAAATATCTGTAAGCCATATTTTTAAGACATGTTTAAAAAGAAATATTTACACCTCCTGGTCGAACTTCATCTAAAGTCCCGTGCCATTATTGAATGACATTTCTAAGACCGTAGATGTTATCGATACCGGAAGACATGTCTTGAGAAAAACATATTTTTGGACTTTTTCATATTTTTCTGATTTTTATGGGTTTTTGTTGATTTTATATTTTTCTATTTTCTTTTTCTTGGTTATATATTTTTCTATTTTGTTTTGCTGGTTTTATATTTTTGTATTTTGTTTTTTGAATAAATATATACAAGGATAGAATAGATGATATAGTTAAGAGGATGATGATACGAGTACCAAGATAAGAATATCGAGCAGCCTCGTTGTAGAAGATAGAAGTCATCATCCCTAAAACTTTCACCACCAAAGCTTCCGAGGCTCTTGCATTGAAGAAAGAAATTGAACCATCTGAAAGTGAGACTTTGGTAGCTTCCCCCCAAACCGTAAATCTTCTTATTGAGCAGATTCTAAGCTTTCTTTCAAGCTTGCCTTAGCCAGATGCACAAGAACGCACACCATATCATCGATCTTGCTGCTCCATATAAGAAGGATCATTGTAAGTCTTCGTTCGGGGTTATATCATCAACAAGAACAGCAACGTATCATCCCACTCTTTAAAATTCTTCTCAAATTTCATAACCACTTAAGTCTGACGCAATCCATTCCAAAAGGTGTCAAGAGACCACTTCCCCCAAGTAGTTGAATTGATGCAGTCAATCTCTTAGACTAGAGCTCACGAACCCGAATACACATACCAGAAGACAAAGAAACTTATACCATCGAAGTAGCAGATTAAGTCCAATAGCCAAAGAATAACCCCGATGTATACTTTTCTCTCCCCCTGAAGAAAATGTATGAAGCTCAAGAACCCGAAGTACCCGAATGCCCAAAGAGAGAATAACCGATAACATTGAAGAAGCAGGCCGAATCACTGATTATCTCTGCGGGTGACAATCTCTGCGGATGTCAACACCGGAATAAGTGATTATAGCTCTGAATCACAGATTAAGCCCTCAAGTGAGACAGCTGAGCGCCCCCAATGTACACAATTCTCTCTCCCCTGATGATTGCGATAACATCAAAATCATCACACACTTGTGTACCTCTTTCATCTTCAGAAACTAACTCTTCCATCTCTTCCCCCACATAGTTGGAATAAGAGCACTAAACGCCATGAGTCAAACCTTGAGTGTCTCTGCGGTAATGATATTCGTCTTCCCGGGATATCTTCAATCACTTAGAAGAATTAAGCTCATCAATGTTTACTCGCGTTTAGATGCTTGTCTCCTTCCCCCTTGCTGGTTTTGACACTTCAGAATCAGCAACATCTTATCAGCCCAAATACTTGAAATCTTTAGAGAAGAACACTTGTAATCTTGTGGGAATCAACTTGCTGAAGTAGAATGTGAGCAAGTCTAATTGGGGATTAAATCTGACATTTCACCCTCCCCCAATTAGTGCTCTCCCCTAAACCGACAATCTGTTTGATAATAGCCCAGATTAAGAAGAAGTCTTTAGATTGTTAAATGCAACTCGTCTTTAGTCTTCTAACACGCAGCAGAAAGTGAAGAACAGACTGTAGACTCGACCTTCTTCAAGATTGTCCAGTTGGGGAATAGATAGTTAACATCTTCGACTCACCAAAACACAAGAACATCACCAAAAAGCATCCCAATTAACTTACATCTTGCAAATCCCCTTAACTAAAATCCCTCCCAATCAAACAAGAACAGAAAGATGTTCACCAAGGAAATCAGCAATCAGGCCGCAGCGAACACACAAGATGGTAACACCAAACTACCAATCACATCAAACAAGAACAGAGAGATTGTTCGGAATCATCATGTTGATGTATACGTGAAGCATTAACCGGAAGCACTTTGTCGATAAACTCATCAATCCGAGTGAAGATGTCAACCAACGGCTCTTAGAAGAGAAAAACTCCATGTGAAGATGACCCGATAAGAAGAAGCTCGGTTCTTACATGAGTTTAGAGCCGTATGACCATTTATATTCTCAAATATCAATCAACAATGCCAAAAATTCACACTTCTTTTCTCCCTCAAGAATTGCATACGGAGATGCCATTCTTGACTAAATAAGTGAAAATCATCCGAATGTTCTATTCACACTTCTCTCCCGCAAAATCAGCACATGATGTCGCCATCTTCATTATAATCGAGCAAGTGGAATGAGAAAACAATCAGTGGTAGCCCGGTTTACTTGATGACTGAAGCGCATGGAAAAAGTATGAAGCTTGTTGATGAGAATGGTCATAATAGAGAAGATTTCTCTTCTTCAGAAGATAAAGCGCACTGAAACGTACACTTTTCTTTTCTTTAGAGTACGAGGCCTGAACTGATGTGAACAGACGTCATAAGAAGATTTCTCTTCTTCGGAAGATAATGTGCACTGAAACGTACACATTTCTTTTGTTTAGAGTACGAGGCATGAACTAATGTGTTCATACGTCATAATCTCTCTTTTCAAACTCTTTTAGCAAAACATGTAATCATCACCATTATCATTCAGTAGGCTCTTTGTAGTGACAGCTGATGGAGATAACCCAATATGATGAGTTTGACCCTGAAGTAAACTAACCCGAACTCGTGACTTAAACTTGCACATATGTAACAAAGAGCGGTGCGGATTTCCATTAGCATCTCTAAGTACTTTCTAAGTACTCTATACTCTTCATCCAACCAACCATCAAGTAATAGACGTACTTTACCTCTTGAAAATCCACAATTGAATGTGACACTGAGCACTACAACGTAACTCCTTAAAGTGATAGTTATTGTGAGGTGATAAGAGCCCAATTCCCCGAAGTGGTAAAAGAAAAGGTAAAAGTCACCCAACAATAACTAGATTTCCAAGTCTTCTCTTTTGATAATAAGCTTGAACAAGGATCATGAAGAATCTTCATCCATCCATCCCCTGATATCTTCAGATACTAAGTACACTCGCCCGTGATAATTCACTTCAACCTCAAATAAATAATACTGAATTAACGCCGTTGTCACATCTTCTAGTTAACTGCTCAAATCTAGCCTTTTTTGACATTTAAATGTGAACTTTGATAATGGTTTTCATCCCGACCATGGTTAAAAGCACATAACCCCGTAAAACCATGTAATAACCAAACTGTCATGAAGACAACCCAAACACACACCCAATTCATGAAGTACACCCTTTTATCCCTTCTTTGAAGCAGAAACCGTAGCACCAGAATCAAGTAAGATCCAGAATTACACTTTCTCTTCTCCAAGATGGTTCCATCATTACGGGATTTTACAATTCCATGGTTTAAACCGAGAAATAGATTCTTTCGCGGGATTTTACAAAACCAGGAATAAACTGTAAGATAGCTCCGGAAATGCACTTTACTATTACCAGGATGTTTCCATCGTCACGGGATTTTACAAGTCTATGATTTAAACCGAGAAATAGATTCTTTCGCGGGATTTTACAAAATCAAGACAAAACCGTAAACAACGTCAGCTTGAATGTGTTATGACAACTTTGGTTTCGGTGAATATCAGTTTTAGGGGAACATGCAGTGGTTCATCAACGATTCATTTACCAACATCAACAACCATCCAATCAACACTTTGGTAAACACATCAATCACGCATTCTGTCGGCTATTGTAGTGACCATATGGAGAAGTAAACCCGATATACCAAACTTGATCATGAAGTAGAATTCCCCAGATTTGTTACTTAAACTTGTACTCAGCCTTGTGAAGAAGAAACGGTGTACCCAATGTACAAAACCTCTTGACATTCTCAACTGAGTGAGACATCGAAGTGATAGCTACTTTGTGGGTTAAGTGAGAAAGAATCACAAATGCAACTAAATAGCCAAGTCTTTATCACCCTCTATAAACGCCCAAACAGGTCATCTTCGCGGAAGGGTAGAAAGCAAGAAGACGAAATAAGTAAACGTGCCCGGAAAACTTCACTTCAAATCCAAATAAGAAATACCGAATACAAGCAACCCCGAAGTCAACTTTGTTCAACCATCAATTCAAGCCTTGTCATAATATTCTTCATGAAAATGTATAAACCAACGTATCAACTCGCAAAGCCCACAAATTTCAGCAACAACCTGAATCTCATCATCATCTCGCAATTTGCACGTCTCAAATCAAATCACATTTCATTAACAAAACTCATCAATTCGCAAGGCTAATCATCAAATCGTCTAAGTCAAATAGTGTTTACCCGGTATGACATGTGATGAGAAAGACGTAATACCTAGTCATAAACGTAGTAAACGACCGCATTAGGACTTTTCTATAGATGATCCCTTCTCGCCCGATTCGATTACCAAAGAGTAAAAACGTGATATTCTGGTCACAAAAGTGTTAAGCTTACCCATAATACACTTGTAGCCCCAAATAATTACCACCGTAGTTTACTATTGTTTTATCACTTGTTGGCCCAAGTCCATTAAGTAATATTCGGTCCATAGTAGAAACACTTAATCGGTATTACCAACACACGGTCATACTCATTAGTAAATTTAAAAAAATTAAGATCGTTATTTGAAAAAGATAGCCAATATGATAGCACATCCATATATTCCTGAGATTGAAAAAGACAGCCAACTTCATTAATGTTAGACCAAGATCACTTTCCCCCAAGATGACACCAAGAACGTGATTTAACACGTGATATACTGATAGCAAGCAAATCAAAATTCAACTCTTTTTATGTCCAATACCCACGAATGCAAGGCCCAAATTAAAGCCCAAGAGAAGCAGTTAATCATGAAGCCCACACACTAATACTAACCATTGTTCGGATCAAGTGAAATTCAATTTGCAAACAACCCTAATATCACGAGTATAAAACGCACCAATAAGAACCCAATCCCAAATTTTTCTCACATAGATAACGCCTCCCAGTTCTCAGTCACCAAACCCTAATTTATCTCATTTAGACAAGACCTAATCTCTCTCATATCATTTTCTCCGCCTCTCACAAAACTCATTCACTTTTCAAACCCTAATCTCTTCAAAAACATCCGCCCCCATTCATAATATTCACTCACATCTGCTTCACCAAATCGAAAGGGAAAAAAAACATTCAACCTCATATAGCTCTTAATCCTTTGATGCCACAGGGATGGTACAATACTCGAAGGTCTTTGGACGTACCAAGGACGTATGCCACAGGGATGGTAAAGTTAATGACCGGCTTCAAGATCTTTATAGGGTCTAAGGTAGGTACAAATTTGTGATGTTTTTTTGTGTATTGGGAATTGATGTTCAAGTCCATGTGTCTTTTACCGAATTAAGAAGAGGGTATAACACGATTGTTATAAACCTCATCTTTGTATTCGAATATAATAATTGAAGCGAGACTTAAAAAAAATTGATCAATGATGAGAAAGATTAATAAAAATCTGTAAAAGATAGACCGTTAGTCCTTCTGAGATCTCTTGATTTTTATTAGTTGTAACATGTTAATGTTTAGCTTATTGGTCTAGTGATGTTGGTAGATGATAAGTTGTTGTCGGTTTGGTATTGGACTGATGATATGAAACTGAGGTCTCTTGAGTCGTTTTAATATTTAGACTTTGTGGTGTGGACAAGTGGTCGTAGTCTACTTTGCATATAACATCACAAGTCGCTACTTATTTACTTGAGTCAAGACGACAAGTCGCTAGGTCTTTTAAACCAAACAAGTCGCTATTGACTAAATAGTCAATAGCCAAGTCAAGTCGCTAACGTTTCTGTAAACAAGTCGCTAATTATGTCCTCAAGTCGCTAGCATAACTCGCTACTCAAGTACACTGAATCTAGACGACTTGTAAAGACAAGTCGCCAGGTCTGTTATTGGGTTCATCAAGTTGCTAGCAAGATATTATAGTTATCCGATGAGTTTTCCGACTCAGTTTTCCGACCATATTCATAACGAACCCAGAAAAACTGCATTAAAGATGATATTTTTTTTAACTGTTTTGACCATGTATGACTGCAATATGACCATTTATTGACAAAACAGAAATGACCACAAGAGACTTAATGTTATGACCAGTTATATTTCCATATCAAAAAGACCACAGTATATACGGTTGGTACCAAAGAAAAGTCACGAAGCAGAATAAATGATCTGACTTTGGACAAGAAATTGACACAAAGACAGATAAAAATTTATGGACTGATGACTTTTATTTGATAACCAAACAAAAGGGATACAAGAAACATATTTAAAAACTGTTATACCAAGGTTTGTAAAACTGAAAACACTCTTTCCGACCACCAATAGTATCACAAAAACAGTTTTAAAATATGATCCAAAAACCACCATAACCATGATACAAAGCCACACAAATCAACACAACACAATAAACCTTGGCTCTGGTACCAATTGTAGGATCGTTATATTTATGTGTTTGATGATTCGGGTGGTCTTGGATGATCAAAATACATGTTTGCCATATTTAGAGAGAGAAAGATAGAGAGAGAGGGTGTTCTTGCTAGAGGTTTACACAAAGGAAATGTTAGATTGAATGAGAAGCACCACCCCTTCCATGGATGGAAGGGGTATTTATACTTACACAATACACGACCTCCTATCGGCCTGTGGATCAGGTATACAGTGGGTAAAGACCCGTCCTTCCTCCACGGTGTTGCTCTAAACTAAACTACGCTACAAACTAACTAATAAACTGCTAAATAACGTAAACAATGACACGTCTACGAGCTAACTTATGCTAGATCATAATTGGGGTGACCGACACTTTAACATGGAATTTTCTAATTCCTAACACTAATGGATTTGAAGTCCTAAACTAAACATCAAGAACACAAAGCATGATGTAGTTAGTCTTCTATGAATGAAGATGACAAGTTTCCCAATCTTGTTGTAGAAGATCTTCATGTGTTTGTATGCTTGTGATGGGTGATCACTTCAGTAGGTAAAGATGCAAGATCTCTAAGCTTGCTTTGGAGGATCACTTCGGGAGTATGCTTACAACAAATGAAAGTTAGAAGCATTATGATCATATGAGATGAGGGTGGTTTAAATGTTTCCTAATGATCTAAATATCCTAGAAATGGTGGAGAGAAACTATGTGTGAAGGTGTGAAGAAATGGTAAGAAGTGGCTTGCTATTTATAGGCAAAAAGGCCAAAACCATGTTATGCCCCAAGGATCCCTCCTGGAGGGATCCGTCCCTTGTAATTCCAAGGGATCCGTGGGACATTTGAGGGATCCGTGCACGCTCCTCTTTACCCATAGTTTATGGGTTAAAACCATGGGCTATGGGTCATGGTTTTGAATGCCCACCAAGGTACAATGTATCTAGACATTGAGTATGGGGCTTGGGTCATGGGTCATGGGTTTTACCCAACATATTTACTTATGTTTATGTATTTTATAAAGTGTTTAACTAAACATGTTTAATGGTTTGTTAGGGGTTTGATCATAACACAACATAACAAAAATGTACGAACCTGTGTTGTAGCATACAAGGACTTGAGTCGTCAAGAGGTGTTGAGAGTATGTTGAGACAAAATATAATTACAAGTAATTTATACATTTTAAGTTATGTATTACAAGTTATATGTTTGTCATCAACAAAACAAATGAGAATGTATAGATTAAATAGCGTAATATTTGCACTAACAAACTCTATTGAGAATGCTCCTGATTCAACAATCAAGGAAACTAAGTCAACCTCCTCTAGTTCATCAAGGTCAAAATCTAATACCAAACCCAGGCAGAAGTGTGTTCTGTGCCATTATACCAGCCATACCACTGATAATTGCTACAGAAACTTTTTTTGCATGATCTGCAAAAAGGAAGATCATAGAACTTCTGACCACTTACAGTATGTAAGTTCATTCAGTGAAGCAGCTCACACCAATTCTGGTCATCAGTATGCTTCATCCTCAAAGCAGGGTCAAAGACCTAAAGCCAGACCCTTTCCTCCTTGCCCACATTGTGGCTATAATGAAATCTTCCTGATGACTGTCTCATGAACTCCTGCTGTGATATATGTGGAAATCCAGCTCATGAGACATCTTAGCATGATAGAGTCATCCAGGCAAGGAGAAGTTTAAAACAACCGTGCATCACTGAGTCTTCTCCATTAAGCAAATGCAAAACTTGTGGTAGCACACTTCACTCAACCACTGACCATGAATCAATTGCTAAGTTCAAACAGACCATGAGACCCAAGCCCACTAGTGTGTGGGTCATCAATAGAAACTAATTTAGTTTACTATTTGTGTAGAGACACGCCAGGGAGCCTATTTGGCATCTAGATAGCGGATGCTCAAGAAGCATGACTGGCGTTAAGGAGTATCTGCACAAGTATGTAAAGGAACCAGGACCCAAGGTAGTATTTGGTGATAACTCGTCATGTCCCACTGAAGGTTATGGTTCAGTAAACTGCAATGGAATAGTTTTCTCTAGAATAGCTTATGTCAATGGTCTGAAATACAATCTCATCAGTGTCAGTAAGCTATGTGACGCTAAGTACATAGCACATTTCAATGATAAACAAGGTACTATTTTCAATGCCAACAAAGAATTTGTTTTGATAGCTCCTAGGAGAGATGATGCATATGTGTTAGACATGTCAACTCTCTCTCAGAATGGAACTTGTCTCTTTGCCAAAGCCACTGAAACTGTCAACTGGATATGGTACAAAAGACTCTCTCACTTAAACTTCAAAAATCTTAACAACTTGGCAAAACAAAACAAAGTCCTTGGTTTACCATCACTGGTTTTTGCAAAAGACAAACCATGCTCAGCCTGTGAAAAAGGAAAACACCACAGAGCATCATTCAAAACAAAACAAAATTTCTCTATCAAAAGCTGCCTTCACCTCCTGCGCATGGATCTCTTTGGACCAGTCAGTCAAAGATCAATCCAGCATGAGAAGTATACACTTGTCATTGTTGATGAATTCTCAAGATAGAGTTGGGTATACTTTCTTTCTAAAAAGAGTCAGGCTGCTGAAACCATAATGTCATTCATCAGGAAGATTGAAAATCAGAATGACATTACTGTTAAACAAATCATAACTGACAATGGTACTGAGTTCAGAAATCAAGAACTTGAGAGTTTCTCTGATGAAAAGGGAATTTCCCAAAAAATTTCATCTCCATATACCCCTGAACAAAATGGGGTAGCTGAAAGGAAAAACAGAACTCTCATTGAGGCTGCCAGAACTATGTTAAATGGGTCAGCACTCTCAAAGCATTTCTAGACTGAAGTTGTCAAGATAGCCTGTTACACTCAAAATAGGTCAATCATTATCAAAAGACATAACAAAACCCCATATGAGATCTTCAAAGCTAGACTTCCTGATGTCAGCTACCTTCATGTGTTTGGGTGTCCTGTGTTCGTTCACAATCACAAGGATCGCTTGGGCAAGTTTGATGCAAAAGCTGATGATGGGTATTTCCTAGGTTACTCATTGATCTCTAAAGCCTTCAGGGTGTTTAATACCAGAAGACAACAAGTTGAGGAAACCTTTCATGTCACCTTTGATGAAAGTTATGAAAGCATCAGATTTACCAATACCTTAGTGGAGGAAATAGGAATTGATGACTCATCAAGATACCCTCCTGATGAATTCAACACTGAAATCAATTCCTCATATCAATTTGATGCTGATATCTCATACTATGTCTTACCCCATAACCTTCCTCAACCAACAATCAGTGAATTCATTGATAATCAATCAGTCCCTACTAGGATACGTAATAATGAACCAAATGTTAAGGAACCTATGATTCATGAACCTCAACCTGAACAAAGCATCTCAACAGATGATCTAAATGATTCTGTAGCTCCAGCACCTGAACCCATTCCTGAGGTTCCAGTAACCTCATCAAGCTCAGATCATACACCACAAAGTAAGTGGACAGGATCTCAATACATTGAGCTTGTGAACATCATTGGTGAACCCACTGAAGGCATGCTTACTAGAAGCATGGCTGCTAAGTTAACAGTAGCCTAAGCCAATGAATGTCTATATGCTGATTTTCTATCAGATATAGAACCCAAAAGTGTCACTGAAGCTTTAAAACATCCTAGCTGGGTTCAAGCTATGCAAGAAGAACTTCAACAGTTTGATAAAAACAAGGTCATGACCTTGATCAAATGTCCTCAGGATGTCATTGTCATAAGAATGAAGTGGGTTTTTAGAAACAAAACTAATGAAAACGGCACTTTCATTAAAAAAAAAAACAAAACCAGAATTGTAGCCAAAGGTTACAGTCAACAAGAAGGCATTGACTATGATGAGACATTTGCTCCTGTTGCAAGAATGGAAGCCATCAGGATCTTCCTTGCATTTCCAACCTACATGAACTTCAAAGTTTATCAAATGGATGTGAAAAGTACATTCCTGAATGGTGAACTCAAGGAGGATGTGTATGTTCAGAAACCTCCTGGCTTTGAGAGTAGTGAATACCCTGACTATGTCTGCAAGCTTGACAAAGCCTTATATGGACATAAACAAGCTCCCAGAGCATGGTATGAAACTCTCTCAGCTTCCCTGATTCAAAACAAGTTTGTCAGAAGGAAGATAGACAACACACTATTTATCTACAGGACAAAACAAGATGTGACATCATCTTTGGCTCAACAAATTATACTCTTTGCAAACAATTTGAAAAACTAATGACAAAGAAATTTGAAATGAGCATGATGGGTGAACTCACTTACTTCCTTGGACTACAAATCAGGCAAACTGATAAAGGAATCACCATCAGTCAAGAGAAATATACCAGAAATCTCTTGAAGAAATATGAGATCTCTGACTGTGCTTCAGTGAAGACTCCAATGGTCCCTCCAAATAACCTTGGACCTGATCTCACTGGCAAATCAATCAATCAAACTCATTTCAGGGGGGTTGTAGGATCACTGATGTATCTAATTGCTTCCAGACCTGACATACAATTCTCAGTATGTCTAATAGCAAGATATCAGTCCAATCATAAAGAATCCCATCTCACTGCAGCCAAAAGAATCCTCAGATACCTGAAAGGAACTCCAAGCCTTGGACTTTACTATCCGAAATGTTCAGGGTTTGACCTCAAAGGATATTCTGACTCTGATTATGCATGTTGCAACATGGACAGAAAAAGTACCTCAGGGTCCTGTCAATTTCTTGGAGGAAAACTGGTTTGTTGGAATGCTAAAAAGCAACAATCAGTGGCTATATCTTCAGCTGAAGCTGAATATGTGGCTGCTGCAGGGTGCTGTGCCAATGTGCTATGGATGAAAAGTCAACTCAGTGACTATGACACCCACTACAAAATGGTACCCCTCTTTTTTGATAACACCAGTGCTATTGCAATCTCCAACAACCATGTCCTTCACCAAAGAACCAAACACATTGATATTAGATATCATTTCATCAGGGACCACATCATCAAAAGGAGATATTTAACTCCACTTCATCCCTACTGAGTATCAACTTGCTGATATCTTCACCAAACCCTTGGATGAGCCTACCTTCAGAAGACTGAAAGCTGAATTGGGAATGCTTGACATTGAAAGTTAGCATCCTGATAGTCAGTCCTAATCTCAGCAACGTTCTCTGAAATGGTTCCTGATCCCTGAACAAAATTCATTTTCTCACTGAATGAGTAATACTCATTCAGGGTCCCTGACATTGGACAAAGAGCATTGAATAAGTAAATAAATGCTCTAAGTATCAGTTACTTAATGTCCTAGGTTGGTAAAATCACCAATTTAATATAGGAATATATGTCTCTTTATCCTTCTGTCATCCATGTCATGGGTCCCTCACATCCTTACCTCATCCCACTTGGCATTTATTTACTCCTTTCACAACAAATATCCTTAGGATATTTGAACCCTGCAAGATGCACTTTTACTGTGCACTGCAACTATTCAGTGGAGTGGTCGCATTAAATGAGATAAATAAAACATTTTCAATAAAAACTTTATAAATCCTCACATGTGCAAAATATACCCTCTCAGCACTCTATAAAAACCCCACTCAAAACACATTAAAACACACACAAACTATTTTCTGCATCAAAACTCTGTCAAAATCTTTTCTCAACCCAGAAAACATTGTGTGTTCTTTAATCATCAACCAGTTTTAAGCAAAATCTTCTCTGTAAATAATTTACAAAAGGTTTTTCATCACCAAACTCAAAAGATTTTCATCTCTTTGATTGTTCTTGTCAATTTTTTTTCCCAAAACCCTAAAACTTTTTCTGAATGGAAATGGCAAGAACACAAAGTCATCAGTTTGCACCTCAGTGGGTAGGAGTTCTTGAAAACGTTGAACTTAAAACAAATAATGTTATAGGAAACTTTTAATACCCACATGATGTCCCAGCCTATAAGGGAATCATGAAATTTTTACTGAACTGCCCACTAAAACAGGCATTTGTTCAGTCCCCATCTATACTATACCACACCTTCCTCAGGGATTTTTTGGCAACTGCAGTGGCCTATGACCCGACACCCTCAACTGATGAGAACATACCAAGACCCCTTAAGGGAGTTTCTCACCAGGTTCTCTATTTTAAATGGGAAACAAATTGTCATCTTGGACTTCAAAACCTTTTGCTCATCAACAGGGTTTGACTACAACAAAGGAAATTATGTTGCTCTCCCTGACCCAACCATTGTAAAGGCTGAGTTAGAAAAAATTGCTCTTGATCCAAAACTTTTGGACAAAACCCCAGTCACCAAGAACTCCTTTCCCGTGGCTTGGAGGATCCTGTTCACATTTGTGATTCAGGTTCTCTGCGGGAACCACTCATCCACTGAACAAATTAATTCTATTCAGTTGATGATGGCCTACTGCTTGATGACTGGTACTAATGTCGACATAGGGGAGATCATTTACAGTGATCTCGTAACCAAGCTATAGAACAAAACTAGGGTAAAATACGTTTCATACCCTAGATTTGTCTCTTGTGCTTTGCAAGTTTTACTGGGTTGTAACTACACTCAGGATTTTGAACATGGTGCTTTACCAACCACCCTGAGTGCATCAAATTTTCAAAAGAACCCATCCCTAGTCACTAATATTGAATTGACGGCCCATATGGTTGCTGTAAACAACCAGACGGATTCCGTGTCTCCAAACCCTGCTCCCAAAAAGAGAAAGGGGAAGTCTCAGACTGGGACTAAAACTAAACCCAAGTCTTAGGGTCCTGAGACTTCTGGAGCACAGCCTAAAAGGCATAAAAGGCTCTAGAGTGATAAGACACCCAAGGGCGAACAAGCAACAACCACCCTGGTGATAACGAAGGACGCTGATACATCACAATCAGTGCCCTTAGTCCCACAGACTGCTCCCCAAGATCCAGAGGAAAACATACAATCCGCTGGTAGGGGAGCGCCTTCCACTCAGCTCGAGGGGGACGTTCGCTAAACCACGCTTTTGTTTGAGGGCAAAACGAATGATCCCAAAGACTCAGGGGGAAACAAACAACCCACTGATAGGGATATCACAGCCACTGCTTCCAAGGATGGCACTGGGAAACACCCACCAGTGCTTGAAGGAGCATAGAAGGACAAAGACTCGGAGGGAAAGAAACAACCCGCCGATACGGAACTCACAACCAATCCTGACTCCGGTGAAGGCACTGGGAAAAACCCATCAGTGTTTGAGGGGTCACAGGGGGACAAAGACATAGAGGGACAAAAACCACCCGCTGATACGTAACCCATCACCCCCACTGGTTTACTGACCATTGCTGAGGTTAATGATATACTGTTCTCTGATGAGGAGCTTGCTGCAGTGAAGAAGAAATACTTTCTGCTAGAGAAGAAATGGATGCTGATGTTCAATCACAAGAACAAGAGTATCAGCCTGTTCCACAAGAGACTGAAGAGTCTCCCATTCAGCCTAATGATAATGATTCTGACTCCTCAGACTCCTCTTCCTCCTCCTGCCTTGAGTAACTAAAAAAGTATGACAACATTCTTCCACTCACTGAAAGGCAGCTTGTTATGTGGATACAAAGGGCTACAAGGAGACCATACTCTGAGGTTACTGACACTCTCTGGGATCAGCATACTGAGGCAACTGCAAGTTATGCCAACCTAAAAGCTGAAGTACTTCATGTATGATCACCTATACTAAAGAACACAGGGACTTCATGTATGATCACCTATACAGACTGGATGACAATCTGCAAAAGTTTCTCAAATTCTTTCAGGATACTCACAACAAGATGGATGAAATCAGTGAATCTGTCAAAGAAGACCCAACACTCAACTCCAAAGTGCTCGAGGCTACAGAGGTCTACATGAAAAATTCATCCAGTCTCACTGAACTGATCAACATGCTCAACTCTGTAAATGTTCAGGGTCTTCAATCTTTAGTACATTCTCTTCAATCCACTCTGGGTTCACTGGATGTAAAGGTTACTGATCTGGCTAAATCATCTTCTTCTATGGCCTGGAATCTCGGGCCTATAATGACAGCACTGAAGTTATCTCAGGCCAATCTTTCTGAAAAGTTCACAAGTCTTCAACAAGCTAGATACAACTAACATCAAATCCATGGTCTCGGAGATATATCAAGCCTTCAAATGTCAAGCAGCTCCTTCTCCCTCAGTATCCCAAACAACTCTTGCTCTCACTGATGTTGCAGCATAGTTGAGGGGGAGAGAGCCACTGAAGAGACTCCTTCTCACACTAAAGGGGAGCCAACTCAACCTGTATTAGCAACACCTATGTCATCCATCCCACCATCAGGAACACCAACCTCAGTGACAATGACTACATCAACAACAACACCAATAATCACAACAACACCCCCACTGGTATCCTCTTCTTCATCAGCTTAGGATAAAGGCTTGAAAAGGGATAGGCATGCCAACAGCTCAAAGATGCTCAGAATGCTGAAATGGCTGCTATGAGAAAAAGGCTAGATGAAAAGAACAAGAAGGCTGCTGCAATCAGGCAAGAAAGGATCAATCACTACAACTGGACCATGACAAGCAGAAGGCTACCTGAGAAAATCACTGATGTGAAAATCATCCCCAAATCCAAACCACTGGCAATGAATGTCTACAGGGGGGATGATACAAGGAATTTTGAGGTTCATGATCCCTTAAACTTCACTGACTTTGGGATCACTGAACTTGATGAGCTCGGTCCAATTATAGAGAAGAAGTAAAATGAAGTGGTCAAGGAACTGATGAAATCCCTCAGCAAGCGTTATGAACGACTAAGGGATGCACCAGCACAACTTGGGATACAACCAACTCTTACTGCAGCTCAAGGATCTCAACCTCAGTCATCCCAAGGCAAGAGGAAAAAGGTTGAATCTTAACCTGAAGTCAAGGTACCTGGTTTTGACTGCAATAGGGAGCTGCCTGAAGGGTTTAAGTTTGTGAATTGTTTAGTTATAGAAAAGCCTGAAAGAGAACTTTTCTTTGTTGATGTCTATGGGAACCCAGCATTCCAAAGGTGGAGTGACATTGATCAGGAAGGTGTGGATACAATGGCAAGCTACCTAGCAGTGGCCTCTCAAATCCAAACTCCTGAAAACATCAGGTTTTGCACTGACCTGAATGCCAAGATAAGAGAGCACCCTAACAAAACAACACTCCTCGCCAAGAAGCCAAAGCTAGAAGCACTGGGAATCCGTCTTGATTGACATCATCAAATGCTTTATCATTTATCTTTTGTACTAGCGTTTAGGAACTTTGTAATATGATGAATAAAAAATGTATGTTTTGTTCCTTATTATGTTCATTAGTACATTCAGAGTAAGAAGAAGCCATTTGCTCACTTACACGGATCAAACACTTAGGCTATTTGTATATCCAAATAGGGGGAGACTGTTGGGTTCAGTGAATACCCAAACCCCTTAAGTCTAGGATTTAAATAGAAAATACCCTAAGTATTTAGTCCCTTAAACACTAACAAGTCACTGAGCGCATAGTCACTTAGTGAGCTGTCTTCGGGATACTCAGTAAGAGACAAAGAAGAAGTCTCTCCACTCAGTAAGGCGGGACTTAAGGGGTGAAGACTGAGTCAAGAAGAAGATGGTGGATTTAGTGAGTGATGAAAATAACTCACTGAATCCCAAAACTCCTCACCAACTACTACCACTGAAGACAAACTAAAGAGGAAGACTGAAGGCTATGAAGACTGAAGAATGAGCAGGACAAGGCGGAATAAGTTTGAATAGATAAGATGAAGTCCTTATCAACCAAAGTCAAACTTTCCCTGAATCGTTAACTATCAGGCTCAGTGTCATCATTGACAATAAGAAAGCAGCCTTGTCTCTTACCCTAAATAGCCAATGTAAACAGAGACAAAATACATCAGTATTTTGTCTTTTGTAACCTGTTAGTTTGTCCTCTAGGATAGAGTTAAAACCATACTTGTATAAATAGCATAAGAGATGGAGTGAAAGATTTAACTTGTGCATTAATTATAAAACACACACACAAGCCATCTTTCACTCCTCCAAATACAACTATGTCCCTGAGATAACTCAGTGGTTCCTGTGTAGTTGTGCTTAGACTTAGCCTAAGCTTAGTGAGGAGTCACACCGTACTTGTCATTTTAATCCCAAGTACTATTCCGTAAGTACTTGGGTAATGTATTCTTTCTAATTCATTTCTAGTAAAGAATATAAACGTTGAAAATTAATCAGTGTGTTTTTACCTGCATTACTTCAGTCATTGTTCACAATTAGTTGTGTCAAATTGTTTTATAATAATTATGAAACGGGAACAACAACAAGAAGGATATCATGCTTGTGCAGGTGTATGTTGATGATATCATTTTTGGCTCTACAAGGAGATCTTGGTGTGAAGATTTTGAGGCTTTGATGGAAAGCAGATTTCAGATGAGCTCTATAGGAGAGCTCACCTTCTTTATAGGACTATAGGTCAAACAGAGGTCAGATGGGCTATTTATTTCTCAGGACAAGTATGTTGCTGATATGTTAAAGAAGTTTGATCTGGTAAATGTGAAATCTGCTGTTACACCCATGGAGACCAAGGTGCCATTGAAAAAAGATAAGCAGGTTGCTGATGTGGATGTCAAATTGTACAGATCCATGATTGGATCTTTTATGTATCTAACAGCATCTAGGCCTGATATTATGTATGCTGTGTATGTTTGTTCTCATTTTCAGGTTACTCCAAAGACTTCACATCTTCATTTTGTGAAGAGGATTTTCAGATATCTTAAGGGCAAACCCAATTTGGGCTTATGGTATCCAAGATAGTCATATTTTGACCTGGAAGCTTTTTCTGATAGTGATTATGCTGGGGCTAGTATGGACAGGAAACCCACAACAGGAGGTTGTCAATTTCTTGGAAGAAGGTTGATTTCTTAGCAATACAAGAAGCAGAAAATTATAACTACCTCCACAACTGAAGTTATGTAGCTGCTACTAATTGCTATGGACAAGTGCTTTGGATCCAAAATCAAATGTTGGATTATGGGTTAAACTTCATGAACACCATAATCAACATTGATAATGAAAGCACTATCTGTATTGTTAAGAACCCAGTCTATCATTCTAAGACCAAACACATAGAGATTAGGCATCATTTCATAAGGGATTGTTTTGAAAAGGGTCTCATAAGGGTGGAAAAGATTCATACATACAATAATGTGGCTGACATGTTGACCAAAGCATTTGATGGACCTAGGTTCAATTTCTTGGTTGTTAAAATTGGTATGATAAACCCATAGCTACATTTAAGGGGAGGTTAAATGTATAGTATGTATAGTTCGTTAACAGATTTAATAGGATTTTCTTTCTGGTAGTTAAAGCTAGTAGCTTCACGGTTAAGTCTGGTTCTTAATTCTGGTCGTTAAATCTGTTACCATATTTTATGGGGTGATGATTATCTTTCTAAACTTTAAACTTATTCTCTTTCCAAAGATAATTAAAACCCTACCAGTATATATATTCATCATGACTCTGTTTTCTCATAAGGGTTTCAAAATAGAGTCAGTCGTGATCATTTATATTCTTTGTGTCATCATGGTTTCTGCAGCAGGATGTGCTAAGGATGGTGTACAACTTTATGATGTCTTGGCTTTATGTGCTACTTTGTCTTCCAAAGTTTCAGTCTTGGAACAAGATCTTGCTTCGACAAAACTGATTTTGGGAACTACGGTGAATGAATTGAAAGAAGATATCCAGAACTTACAGGCCAGGCAGGGTATTTTTTGATGTATCGGCTCAATCTCAAGATTATGTGAATAATATCAATGCTCTTGAAAATTCTTCCAAACAGAGGAGGAAAACAGAGTTACATCTAAAGAAAGTAATGGTTAAGAATCTTGATCCAATAGTCGATTGGGAGATTTATAGGGATAAATTTAGAAAAGCTTGGAAGGTAATCAGATACAGTGAAAAGTCTGATATCCACAATAATCTTGAAGATATGATAAAATTTTATAATCGACAAGATTTGGATACTTTATGGAGTCTGGTTCAACAGAAGCTCAAGGTTGTTAAAAAGTCATATGTGAAAGAGCAAGAACTTTGGGTAGAACTTCAAAGATTATATGAACCAGATCCTACAGCTGTATATTGGAATTTTCCATGTCAAGATTCATGTGTGTCATGGAAATTTTATTATATTTGTGATGTTCATCACTTGTCCACAAATGGTGGAGTTGATCTGTTCATGTTTGCAAAAGTGGAGTATCCATTATGTGTTGAGGTACTTCAAGTAATGATACTTTCAAAACTTTAGTATAAAAAGGAATGTGTGGCTGCAGAAAAACTCATCCAAAGGATATGTGATCAATTGTTAGCCAGAATATGTGATCAGATTGAAGAAGAGAGAGCAGCCAATAGAAGAAGAATAAGGTAATTTGTTTGGAATAATTTTCTTAAGCTGTTTAGTATAGTGTTTGTAAGTTGAAAAATGTAATAAATGGATTTTGAGGGGTTTTACTTGGTGAAAGTATTTTGTACTGTCACAACAAATGGTTATCAGTTCACCATGTCTAACCCACACAAGAATTGACTAATCCATGAGCAAACGACTCTGGTAAAGATATCTCAAATCCTTTTAAGGCTGAAAATTTGCCTAAAATTGTATGGTGCTCAACCCATCATATCTGTGTGGATGAAGAGTTGGCTAACCCATAAGATCATGGCTTGTGGTAAAGGCAGTGGAAAACTATGACTAGTCCAAAAGGGTACAGCTTTTGGTATAGACTAAACAAATCTGTTGATAGCTGTTGGTTTGCTAAAATTCAGATGGTTATCAATGTACCATGGTCTTACACACCAAAACATTGGCTACTCCAATAGTAATGACTAACTGGTAAAGAGACATCAAATCCATTAAAATTTTCTATGATTCACCTCTCACAGGAGTTTTACACACCTGAAAGTGATGAGAATAGTATGAAACTTTTATGTTTTGATGTACAAATAGTCACAGTTGTTGAAAAGATCATGGAGAGCTGATGAATTGCTGATACAATGCTGCACATAACTCATAGGGAGGAAATTTTAAAAGATGCAGCTTAAGGATAATTCCAAGATCCTCAGGAAAGACAAAAGAACTTGAAGCTCACAAGTGAAGATCAAGTTAGGGGAGGATTGTAGAGAATTATATTCTATAAAACAGATTTAAGTCTGTTTAGTGTTAATTCTGGTAGCTTTAGTAGTTAAGTTTGGTAGACCAGAATTAAGTATGTTGGTAGTTAAGTCTGCCAGTACTAATGGAGTTAAGTCTGGCAGAACTTATAGTCGATAGTTAAGTCTGTTTATGATAAAAACAGAATAGTTTGTTAGAGTTATATTAGGAATAGATATGTACATGTAGAGATATCTTAGGAAGAGATATCTTTACCCTTCTACAAGTCTTGTAGAATTAGGGTTTTCTTGAAGTATAAAAGGACCCCTAAGGTATTAGGTTAAACATGAGTTGTAAGCATTAGCCTTTGAGCAAGTTAATAGTAATTACGAAGTTAGTTTATTCTTGTGTTCTTCATACTTTGTGTGTTAAGATTCCGCATTAACACATTAAGCTTTTGTAAAGAGTTCTTCATATAGTAAATTAGATTTATTCAAGTTTACTATTAGTCATTCAAGGCTACTTGGATCCATAAACTTTTGGACCTACATTTTGGATAGCTCCTACAAGATCTGAAGCTTTGATGTTAGCATCTTATCTCTAATTATAACCTTGGATAAATATGCCAGAAATGTCAAATGGAGTGTATAGTAATATTATTCATGTTTTTTTGCAGTCGTATCAAAGCCAACTGGTCTGCATTTTTACAGATTGCTTCTCAAAAGTAGACTCTGAATAATGCCGAATGTCACAAAGTATATAACAAATATAATCTTGAAACATGCTGATGATTGTTACAAGTATGGTATTATTCTCATACCGGAAGGTCTGACTAATCTCATTCCAGTGGTATACAACCTTTACCTTTAGAGAAAGTGTAAAATTTTAATCTAGATCATCGTATTTTTTGTAACTGTCTCATTGTTTATATGATCTGCAGGTGAAACAACTTATTGCAGAGCTAAATGAAATATTAGCACATGATAATGTTGATCAAAAAGGAGCATGGAAGAAGAAACCCAGGAGCCAGCTCTTTGAGATATTACCAAAAGCTCTTTTGGAACAATTTGTACTAGAAAGAGATCCTCATGGAAATGTGTAGGTAGTTATGGCTATTGATTATTGCATAGTTCGGTCACTAAAGATTATTATCTGAAACATTCTTTTGCATATTCTATTTTTTTTCAATTTAATGTATTTTCTTTTTTGTGAATGTGTATAGGTTTCTAAAATTGAAACCGAAAAGATGCTTATTCAAATGGTGGAAGCTAAGCTAGAGATCAGGAAAAAACATGGTAAATATAAGAAGGAATTCAATGGGCAGCCTTACTTTTTTATATGGACTGAAACGGAAGGGTCAAACACTTTTTTTCCTAAAAGATATGATATTTTAATAAAATTAGTTTCTCAAATGAAATAAGTTTCTCAAATATGTTAGTAAAATACACAATGTTAATCCAAGCTTTTGAATAAATTGATCTGAAAAATACATTTCGGATGACCTTCACATGTGTGACCTATTTTTTGGTAAATAAGTTGAAATTTACATCACTTTGGCTTTCTGTGTAATTGTGTTAGGGGTTGTGGTGTTGTGGAACTCCAAAGTATATCATGTCATGAATCTTGATCTTTGTTAATTTGACAAAGCGGTTTGATAGGTATGTATACCAATTTCCTCTCTACAATATTACCCTGTCAGTAACACTTGCATAGTATTTTTTTAGGAATTTTGTTGGAAATCTTATTGAAGCTACTGAATATAACACACATCCCCCCATGCAGGTCTTATGTGAATGCAGTGGAGTTAGTGAGGATAAGGAGGTGCAACGAATTATTTTTGAACTACTTAATCAATTGGATGGTTTCAACATTGATCAGCGTATCAAGGTACTTCTTTTGATCCGAGGTTAACCTATTTAGAAAAGGTAATGGGATGAATTCAAAGGGGATACACAGAGTATCATTCATTGGTCTTGCATAACTTACAAGATAATGTAACCGAGCACAAAAAAAGTGTTTAGAGACTTGCATAAGTCATGGAATGAATGAGTTCTTATTGGAAGGAGATGATAAAATTTTAAATTAATCATTTCATATTTCCTTGAAACGTGTAACACGAGGGTACCTAGATGCTTATGTATGCTTCTTTGCATTTGCATATTAATGAGATTAAGTATAGACTTCAATAATCAGTCTCAAATAACCCAACTATAACAATTTTTGTAAGCACTATTTCACTATTCACTGTTTAGCTGGTTGGTCTTGCAAATTGGTACATAAGTTTCGATGTTTTGTTTTCAATATCTGATGTTAAGCAAGTCAGGTGCGTGTCAATTGGGTTAAAAAACTGATAGTGTATTATGATGGGTCAAACAAGTCATATTTAAATGTATGAGCAAACAAAGAATGACCATTATATGTAATTTTTCTCACGGTTTTTTTTAAAACATAAGTTTATTGTCTGTTTCATATTTTCAACGTGATCGTATTAAGATTTTTACGCAATCTAATATCTTAAAAAAAAATTTGGAGCTAGCCGCCTATCGTGTGGCCTTAAAGTGTCATGCACCGAATCAACTAGAGTGCAAACACTGGCAACTAAAAACATATGTGAGTATATACTAATTCTTAATGGACCAATCTTAATATATCATGGACTAAATTGTTTTTCCATGGTACTTGAAGAGCTATCAAGGTTTTAACTGGAAAAATATGGGGTTGCAATTAAAGCAACAACAACAAATGCTAATTCAATGTTGCAGTTGACAACCAATAGAAAAGGAGTCATATGGTTTGATCAAGTTTCTCTTATTCCCATTGATACGTTAATGTTATCTCAACTCCCTTTAATCAAGTGTTTTGATTTTATAAGTGATTTGATTGTAAAAATGCATACCACTTACTTACGTAAAGAATATTATAGTAAGTAGCTCAACTTAGGAATTGTGTGTAAAATAGTTACAATTGTTTTTGTTTGAAATTTGTAATCTAAAATGCTTTTTAGGTTACTTTCTATTTGTATTGGTGTACCATATTGGATTTCATAAACACATAACTACACAAATCAATAAGCGTATGAATTAGAGTTTTTGAGAGGGAAAGTGAGATGTTCTAGTGAGATAAAACACATGGAAGGTTAGATTACCAAAATGAACATCCAACCCTCTCCCTTGTGGGGAGAGAGCTATTTATACAAATGACTACGTCCTCCTTCGGGCTGTGGATCAGGCATACAATGGGTAAAGACCCGTCCTTCTTTCACGGTGTTACTTACACTACTGCTAATCTAACTAATATACTATTACATCTACGAGCTATAATATGCTAATCATACGTTGGGGTGACCGACACTTCAGTATGGATTTTCTAAATCATAACAATCTCCCCCTAAGGGAGCTCACCCCAATAATTACATTGAAAGAGTCTTTGCAATTAATTTAAAATCTTTGATGCTTTGGCTCGTAGACCTTGTAGTTTCAAAGCTTTATTATCGTGTAATAGTAGTGATTCCGTGACTTGGAGTGAATCATAGATATGTGATCAGGAACTTTCTTTGAGATCATCAGCAAGTTAAAATCTCCAAATTATCCATTGTTGTGTTTCCATCATGTGAATTTGTGACTTTTGGGACCGACAAGCTCACATTGTGGATCATGATATCTTCTCATCAGAGTTGCGGAAGCTTTTGTTGATTCATGGTATTTGCAGCAGCGTAGCAGAAGCATGGAATGAAATATCAGATTCGTTGATGAAGATAAGCACGTATCATGAATTCTTTAGACATGAATGTGATGTGTGAGCATGCGGCTATGGATTGACTCCTCAATTCTGATCAGCTGCAAACATTGGGTGTACTTGTATACAACGGTTAGCAATAAAACGCACGAAAATGTCTTTGATCACTTTCGTTGAATTGAGGTACATGGCCCACGATTCCCCGTTGATCAGTACAAGTACTGCCTGTGATCAGGTATAATTCTGAAGAATCTCCTTGACAGGGTTTCGCAGCTGCTCTAGCTGTTCTCAAACCGGAACGTCTCAAAGAAGACAACACGGAGTGAGTGAACCAGCGAATTGTGATTCACTGATTGATGAAAAGTAATTTGTCAAACAATCGTGTATTGCTTAATATAAAGTGTTTTGAAATACAACGAAGGTTTTAAGGAAAATCAATTATCAATCATAAATACCTTTTATTTTGAAATATTAATACACAGTCGATGTGCTAGAGAAAATAATTTTTTGAGCACAATAACCGGTTTTTCAAAGGCATCCGTCAATCCGTTTCCTGGACCAAGGTTGATTCAATATTGAATCGCCCCATTGTTTCAATCCAGTTGTCACAAGTTTGACCTATTGTATAGATCTCATATGTCACCTACCAAGAGCTTGTTTAATGTTGGCTCTAGAAGGTTTTCCATCTTTATTGTGAATATGTGAACATATCACTCAGATGTTTTGGCAATACCACAAGGATAATGCGTAAGACTATAAAGATATATTCTCACTTTCTATATTGTGTGAAATAGTGAGTCTTCATTGATTGTGTCCTTAATGAGATTTATTGATGATCTCGTGGCTCTTGACTCAATTGTGCATTTTTGGTTCCTATGCCGAAGACTAGGGAGAGGGTCTCCTTCTTCAATATCAACAATCTCTAAGAGAAAGTCGATAGATTATGTAGGTTCCCCGTGAGAATGAAACAAGCCCTTTTAAGAGGAACTTGAGTAGCTTGGGAAGTTTAGTGCAGTGCGTCACTGGGTCCATGACGTCTTGTCTTCAATACCTGTTAGGTCACTAGTTTTACAACACAAGCTTACTAGAAAGAGATTAAGGAGATTGAACAAGAAATCAAACACAAACACACGATATAAAGACACGGTTATGCGTAGAGAGTGAGTGAAAGAAATAACTTGAACAACCAACCCTCAAGTGAGGGTTATACAAGAGTATTTATAGGAGGGAAGCTAGGGCAACACACCTAGTTCCCATCCTTTCCTTAGTGGACATGGGCCTAAGCTTATGGGCCTTCTACATAAGCTTGACCTTAAACAAACATAAAGGCCATAATAAGCTACCTATTACATATGAGTAACAAACACTTGAATTAAGGTTTAGGAGTGATTCCAACAATCTCCCCCTCAAGTGTTGGTGATGAAAAACGGTGAAGGCGTTGATGTAATAGTAGCTTTGACGTCTTCTGACATTCTTCTTTCTTGTGAGAAGAATTGCCTTGATTCGAACAATCTCCCCAGTGTAGAGAGATAGTTGTCTTTGAACAGTTATGCTTTGACGTCATCTTTAACTTTGTTCTTTGTTCTTTGTGATGAAAGTGATAGTATGTTGTTGTCTGCATCAATTCTGCCTCAGGTCTGCTTCACCGCTACAGTGTCTCCACGTCATTCTTCAACATGCTCACACACTCTTTGACGTTGGAATTCAGTACTGATGAAGTTCTTTAAGTCTTTTAACTTTGTAGATTCTTTGATTTGACGAAGAATCATTCTGACTGTTGTGTTGCTTTTGGATAGAACTTCCATTAGTGATGATGTTGGCGTGAGCATGAGAAGAATCTGCACGATCATCCCGCTCCGGAGCTTCCATAAGAAGAAAACATGAAAACGGTTAGTAATAAGCGGATTCCGGCACTTACAAGTTTGAACTTCGAGAGTGTTAACAGCATAGTGTGAAAACACAACTCTAATTCTCACAAAGGCTGTTCCTGAACTGGAGTCCCACAAGTGACATAACGCGATGTACCGAAGTACATCTACAGTTCAGATGAGTCGCTGAGGTACACCGAAGCATCACCTTACGACTGTAGACCGTTTGAGACCCACTAAGCTTAATCCACGGGGAGTTACCGAAGTGACCTGCTGTCAGGGCTGTTTGATATTGACCCTGGCAGGAGTTTCCATTCAATCACTGAGGATCATAGTTGTGAACCTCTCATAAATGTTCTCGACAGATTGCTAAGATCTGTGAAGGACTCGATAACGTATCACTGATGTTCTTATTGTTGAACATCGAGTGATGAAATGTTAAGTGTACTTAAGAGATCTTTTGATGAATCTCATGGCTCTAGACTCAATAGTGCGTTTTGGTTTTCCTGAGCGGAGACTAGGGAGAGGGTCTCCTTCTTCAATACCAGCGATCTCTAAGAGAAAGCCAATAGTTTACGTAGGGTTCCCTGTGAGAATGAAACAAGCTTCTGTTGAGAGAAACTTGAGTGGCTTAGAAGGTTTAGTGCATGCGTCACTAAGTGACAACCAGTAGCATATGAATTAAACCCGGTGTCTGCCCTAAGTTGAATAATTTGGAGGGCTATTTCTTTTCACCCTTTTCTTTGCATTTCTTTTTAATTCTTCAACTCCTTCTTTCTCCGATTCTCATTTTCTCCTTTTTATAATCGTACCTAAGGACTTCTAAGTACTAACTATTTGTGATGTCCTTGGGTAGATCCCTCCGGCTCTGGTGGATCATAGGACGGTTATTCCTAACCTTAATCACCTTATAACTCCATTGCCATAAAATCATTTTTCATGAAAAATCTCTCGAAGCATTTGTGAATGAAAAACATGTTTGAACACTTCAAGAGTTTTAGATTTTCAGAAATACTCCCCCTCCACATGTGCTAAAGAGTTTTTATGGAAATCTGCACAGTGAGGAAAGAGCGCGCACTTTATGAATTGATCAACTCAAAATAGACAATCCCCCGTGAGACACGGTTACGTTGCATAGTTAAAGAGTTACATTGACAGCTTTTAGGTGACAACTAGCTCTAATAACTACCTTGAAGGTGTAGACAATCCTCGAAAGGTTGTCATACCCGTCAGAGTTCATGTCTACCAAGAGTTTCTCGAATGGTACTTTCTACTCGGACAAGTCCTTTGCGAGACACATTTACATTACTAGCGAACTAGCTTGAAATTATTACCCATCCCGGACAAGTCTTTTCGAGTTACTAACAGTTTAGTACCGTCAATTCGTTGGTTAAGTCTATTACACAAAGATTCATTTGCATTTACACAACATATTTCTTATCACATAATTTTCTCCCCCTCAAAAATGGCATATATAAATGTTATTTTTGAAAAATTGAGAATAAATATGACCATTTCGAGTGTTGCGGGAAGATGACCACTATGAACAATTTGTGAACAAAGTTATAATTCAAATACTCCCCCTCAACAAGTGATATAAACGGTTGAGTTTTTGAAAATCATATGGGGAAGTACTTGTTCTTTTGAGCAAAACCTTGAAAGATGAAAGGTTTGATAGGTTTTACTCAAAAGTAAGAAACTTTCTCTCCTTTTATAAGGATTGTGGCACTGAAGCGTACCACAGGGTCCTTTCTTGACAAGTACGGGTTGTACACTGTTATGTGTGCACAAGCCATAGACATATATAATCACACATCCAAATTTATAATGAAAGAAGCAGTTCAAGGGGTACCAGGAAGTCCAGTGATGTTGCCAGGAGTGCGAACAGGGCGTTGATAGCCAGTGATGTTAATCCTGGGTCGACCACCAACAAAGCTTTCCAATGTTCTGAACTGATCCCTTCTATACAACCTTTCATCAATCATTTTGATGATCCTCCTCACATCCCTTCGATCCTGAGAATTCCATCGCTTAGGAGACCCAATCTTTTGACGTATATCCTTCAACCTATAAGCCAATCCGTCCCTAACCATCTTCAAAGTGTGATCCCCAAACTTGTGAAGATCACTACACGCCATTAAGCAATTTTGTTGAAGTTCACTGCGGTAAACGACGCCGAATGGTTTGCTGATGAGTGTATATTGTGAGAGCTGGTTGATGTCGGGAAGATCAAGCTGAGGTGGAGTGAAGTTAACACGAGTCTGATATGATTCAACTGCAAGTTGGAGATCTTCTACACGTTCTTTGATGACTATGCGTCTGATGAAGATGAGCAGTGACTTGATGAATTCAAGTTGTACTTCAGTTGAAAATTGCCTCATGCGACCCTGTACTTTGGTAAGGTACATGTCTTCAATGTCGTTGATAGACAAATTCTCAAAGTCAGCTTCAGAGAATGAATAATCCCGTTCATCTTGCCTTTTGACCACAATCTTCTTGAGAAAAGTGTAGTCCCATTTGGTCGAAAGATCAACGTGTTTGATGGCAACGATATCCTTAGTACTGAACACTGCATGTTGAGACTTCTGAACCTGGCAGCTTCTGTAGTAGATTCTTCGGCGTTCCGGCCAATGATGAATCCCGTACATTGCATCTCGGTCATATGCTTCCACTTTGTTGGAGAACAAGTGATTAGCTCTTTCCTCGATAGCTATGCAGTTTGAGTATATTGCTGCGGGGAATGGAAGTGTCAAAGATGTAGCGTGTTTCCTTGAGCCATCCCCACCGTGTAGAAGAAATTCCAAGTCTTTGTTGAAGAAATATCTGAATGGAATCCTAGGTTCATCTGGTTGGCCAATTGTTGGTAGAGGTTTTGACCAGTCGGTGTAGTATGGAGGGTTGTCCCATTTGGTGAAGTCGATGTTTGCTTCTGGATTGAGCCAATCCATGTTGTCAGACATAGCTCGAGCAATGTTTTCAAGGTGATATTCGACCTCGATGGCACTTTCGGAGCTATCTTTCCACAGTTGAAAATCTTCATTCTTGATTCGCCTCAACACGGATTTCGTCATCTTCTTCACATGGAACTTTTCTTGCAAAATCTTAGCATGCTCCAATGTATTACCGTCTACCAGATCTTGACCTTCAGCTGGGTAGGGGGTGGAATTAACAAGAGTAGAGAACCATTCAAATTCTTCTGTTTTATCGTCATCTAGCCATGATACGACGTCAACCATGGGCGCCTTCTTCTTCTTTTGTTTAGGCCTAGATGAGGATTCTGGTTTCTGAACTTGTTTGGGAGAGGTGGGTTGTTGTAGGGGCTCACGGACTTCCTCATCATCGCCACCCGTATACTCAAAGTGATCACCGGTTTTCTGAGTCTCGGGTGGTAATTCAGAAGAATCCTGAGGTTTATCAGTAGAAGAACGAGGAGGTGACCTTTGTTGTGCAGGAGTCCGTTGTGGTGGAGGTTGCATCGAGTACTGAATAGAGGATGATTCATCAGACTTCATTGTACGTTTGGGCTCTTTATCCTTATCCTGATCTTTGTCTTCATCATTTCTTGAACGTTTGGGCCTTACAGCTTCTTCTCGGAATGCGGACCTGAGTTGGTATTCAAGTAGAGCTTCAAACAGTTTGGCTTCGTGTGAGGCAAACGTTGCAGAGCATTTCGACATTTGCGCTACTAGCCGGTTCACCAATTCATCATCTGAGAAAATTGTGGATTCAACTGGATTGATGCTTAAATTCATCGGAGTTGATTTCATGGCTTGTTTGGCTAGATGCAAGAGATTTGGATACAGTTGTCTGGTATACATCTCCTTTGTCAGTTTCGGAACGACCTCCATAAGGAACTGATGAGTGTATCCTTTGATCATTTCGTCCATTTTCCCTTGAAGATCATCTTTCATGAGCTTCTGGACATACTCCCTTTCAACTTTCATCTCGTCATTCTCGTCATGGAGATACTATATCTGATCAGCGAAGAAATTCATTTTCTTGAAGAGCACGTCTTTCTTTCTGACCTGTTTGACAGCATTCACAATTCTTTTATGAGTCTGAGAAATCAAAGATCGAGTTGGCTTCTTCACTGATTTGGATGTTGATTTGGTTGATCTTTTAGATGGTGGTGGTGAAGAGTGAGATGATGAATCTGATGATGAGGAGACATGAGGAGGCTCAGAGTCCTTTGGGGGTGCAGAAGTGTCCTCCTTATAACGAATTGGACTCTTGAGAAGATAATCATCATAATTCCCTTCGCTATCGTGTCCAGATTTAGCTTTTACTTCCGTCTGAGCCTGAATCCTGGCTTCTTCATCTGCTTTAGCTTGAGCTGCAGCATCTTCATCAGTTTTATCTTTCTCTGATTTCTCAGTTTCTGGTTCCTCAATGTCATGCTCAGTAGAATCCTTCACAAGCTTTTGCTGTTGCACAAGAGTGGTGGCACCAGTTCCCTTATCGGGTTGATTAACCGCATCAGGATCTGGTGAAGAGTGGACACCACCACTCGACCCTCCGGGGCCACCCATTTGATCTTTTTCAAATTCTTTAGCTTTTTGAAGGTGTCTAACGATTTTAAACTTCTTCCTGTATGATGTATCCAGTTGCTCTTCATCACTTTCAGAGCTTTCTTCATATGGCACAAGTACAGGAGTCTTCCCTTTTCCTAGGTCAGCTGGAGGACTAGGAGGTTTTGCTACTGAGGGAGGTGGTTCGGTTGCAGATTCAGAGTAGTGGACCTCCTCATCTGATTGTGTATCTTCAGAGCTTTCGTCCAGTAGTTCTTTTTGCGGTTCAGATTTGGGAATGGGAATAGGAACAGCTTCCTTAGCAGGAACAGTCCTTTTTCTTGGAGGATTCCTTTTGGGATACTTCCTCTGACTCTCTGTGCTTACTGCACTTCCAACACTTCCTCTTCTGGTTCTCCTAGTAGGTGTTCCAGAAGGCTTTTCATCGAGATGACCAACTTTGCCTTCTCTTACTGCTACCCGATACCTTTTGTATGTTTCAAGCTTCTTGATTTCGTCAGTCAGTAGGTGATCAGGTAACACAGCACCCTATTTCTTTGTTGAGGATTCCTTGATTCTGACTGATAGGATACGCTCAGTCAACATGTCGTGATTATCGGGGTCATTGAGCCTCTTGGGGATATCAGGATGAAGTCCAAGTGCTCTTTGGATCAACAGTATAGTGTATCTGACATAGGGAATCTTTGAGCCAAGCTTTTTGTGAAATGTCATCATGTCATCCCATATCAGAGCTTCAATTTCGATGTCCTTCTTGTTGATTAATGACCAAAATATTTGCAGCTCCATGAGCTTGGGATGCTCATATCCACTGTCACGACCAGAGACCGATTTGGTGATGATGATGTAGAGGGTTCTCCACGGTTGAGGAATGTTCTTAAGCTCCACATGAGAGTGCTTAGTGATAGTTCCTGAAGCTTCATCATAGCCAATATCAATCAGGAATTGAAGAACCGTCTCCTCAGTAGGTGTGGCAAAGAAGTCGGTTGGCACGATTTCTGGAATGAGAAGAACAGCCCGTAAGTCTGCATGAGTGATGGTGACTTGTTTATGATTGAGCGTCACTGTCACTGCACTTTGACCCTTGATCCTTTGCATTGAATTCCAGAATTGTTGAATGTAGATCTCTGGTATTGTAGCAGAGTGAGAGAGCATGTTCTGATAGGGATGATTCTTAAGAACATCCACAGCAATCAAACAGGAAGTTTCTGAGCATGTGAGGGTTTCAAAGTCAACCCGAAGGTTGTTCTTTCCAATCTTTCTCGGATAGCCATTAGGGAAGATGTCAGCAATTGTGAGAACTTCTGGTGCATCCACATTCATTTGAGCAGCCATGTCGTGATCTGAAATAACATTAGCCAAAAGAACCAACATATCGAAAGACATAATGTTAGTCAACAGAAGGTTTTTATTTTCTAATTATTGAATGTACAGTGTTAATGATTGTTACGAGTCCTAAGTCACTTGTTTGTCCAATAGTCCAATGACGTCGTGAAATGTTTCGTGAGTTAGTTAACTTTAAGATTTAAAGTTTATGTTACCACTCATAGTTCACAACATATCAAACGTTTAAGTTTATTAGTGACATTATTGGTTTCGTGACGATATGATTAGTTTGTTTACAAGTTTGTACACGTAACAATTCAGAATTAAGGTCAATCCAGGCTTAGACGTAGAAATGATAAAGTTACGCGTAAACAGGAGTGGTATACGCGTAGGCGCAAGCTTATGCGTAGGATCCTTACTTACGCGTAAGAAATGTTACGCGTAGGAAAAGGAGACCTTAAGCGTAGAGCTTTCGCGTAGGCGTATATAAACCTTACGCGTAAGGCTTACTCGTAAGAGTAGACCTTATGCGTAGAGGTCACTGTTTACGCATATCCTTCACAGGATATGCGTAGTCCCATTGTAGAACCTTACGCTTAACAGTTACGAGTAAAATTTCTCTTACGCATAACTTTCTACGCGTAAGGTGATCCTTATGCGTAGAGTAACAAGGACCTTGATTCTGAGTTTTATGCGTAGCAAACCTGAAATAAAGTCATCATATCAGCAATCTTAACATGTATAGTCGTTTTGAAACAGATTATGGCATGAAACATATTTTACAGTTTACGCGTAGAAAGTCTTACGCGTAAACCAAAACCCTAATAGTTCAAGAATTACGCATAACAATTCTAACCATGGAAATTGCACCAAATGTTTTCTGGTAGTTCTAAGATGTTACATGAGAGAGTTAACCAAGTATTAACATTTTATTCGTGGTGAATCAAAAATACCCAAACACAAGAACATTAAACCCTAATTTCTAATTCTGACTTAATTAGTGTTTCTGGGTTGTTATAGGGCCTGGATAACATTAATTTAACATGATATAATCATCACACAACAATATATTTGACCAAAACCATTCACATTTTAAAATACCCAAATCGACTTAAGAACCCTAAATTTGAAAAACCATCAATTCGTGTTTCTGGGTGGATTTAGAGGATAAAATTAGTATCATTGATGTTAAAGACACGTTTTGACACAATCCTTTTAACCAAAAACACCCATTCTTGATTGTGAGTTCATATGCTTATGCGTAGAACACAAAAACAATCATAGACCAAAATTTGACCGTTGGATTCGTGTAAAAATCAAAACCTATGTTTGTAAATACGTTAAGATCATGAAACAACTTACAAATTGATGATCAGAAACACAGATTTGAAGAACGAATTTCGTGCGTAGGATTGGTTAGGTTTATGAGTAATAAATGTGAAGTGGAAGTTTGGTGGAAGGTGTTTTATTAAAATAACTTTCATCTTTTGACAGTTTTGGTCCCTTCACCTTTTCCTTTTTCATTTAAAGCCAATTAACTTCCATTTTGGTTATCAAACAAAGATTTTTTAAGAAAGAAACTTGATGACACTCCCCCTCGACTTAAGAAAATAATGAAAGGTTATAAGTTTTAGTCCGAGGAGTGTCATTTAACCAGAAAATTTTGCCACCATTGATAAAAGAAACAGCCGGTATAGAATAACATGCAAGTACACGAATGTTTTTGAAACAGTTTGGTATTAATTTTCTCCCCCTCAATACTGGATCAGAAAAATACTGAATTTTGAAAGATTATAGTGTTGATGGAAGAAATGTACTTGCCATATTGAAAGAAAATTAGATTAGAAGAATATTTTTGTTGTTTTATGAGGTTTTATATTTTTGTATTTTGTTTTTGAAAAATGTATTTACAAAAGATATTTTGGTGTTTGACAGGTTTTTAAGACTGTTTTAGGAGGTCATCCAATTCCTCTTGAGTCAAACACCTCATACCAATCCGGTGGACCAACTCATTAAACCTAGCGGGAGGCAATGCTTTGGTGAGAAGATCTGCCAATTGGTATTCTGTACCCACGAAGTATAATTCAACTGTACCCTGTTCCACGTGGTCCTTGATGAAATGATAACGAAGATCGATGTGCTTTGATTTCGAGTGCTGAACTGAGTTGCACGAGATCGCAATGGCACTCCGATTGTCGCAGCACATCGGGATTCTGTCAAATACGTAACCATAGTCTTTGAGTTGTGTTCTCATCCAGATGACTTGAGCACAACATGCGGACATGGCTACATATTCTGCTTCGGTTGATGACATCGATGTACAATCCTGCTTCTTTGATTGCCAAGACACCAGTTTATCACCAAGAAATTGTAGTGCTCCTGAAGTACTTTTCCTTGAGTCTAAGCATCCTGCGTGGTCAGCGTCTGAAAAAGCGATTAGTTCAAAACCAGAATCCTTCGGATACCAGATTCCCAAGTTAATGGTTCCCTTGATGTATCGGAGGATTCTTTTAGCCTCAGAGAGGTGGATTTCAGTTGGTCGCGACTGATAACGGGAGCATAGATAAACGGCAAAGACAATATCAGGCCTGCTAGCTGTTAGGTACATTAGAGATCCAATAATACTACGGTATTTTGTAGGGTCCACTAATTTCCCATTTAAGTCAACATCTAGCTTCTTGGTATGAGTCATTGGTGTGGCATAAGTGTCACAGGTTTTCATTCCAAATTTGTTTAATAATTCAAGGGCATACTTGGACTGACTCAAGAAAATACCACGGGGTGATTGATGAACTTGCAGTCCTAGAAAGAACGTAAGTTCACCCATCATGGACATTTCAAAATTTTTCTTCATTAGTTTTGCAAAAGCGATTGAAAACTTTTTATGTGTAGACCCAAAAATGATGTCATCCACGTAAATTTGAACAATTAAGATATGTGCCCCGTGATATTGTATAAAAAGAATTGGGTCAACCGAACCTTTGGTGAAATTATTAGCAATGAGGAAAGATGATAGCTTATCGTACCATGCCCGAGGGGCTTGTTTGAGACCATAAAGAGCTTTGTTCAGTTTGTAGACATGGTTCAGGAACTCAGGATCAACGAATCCTTCTGGTTGGCTGACATAAACCGTTTCTTTCAGTTGTCCGTTGAGAAACGCATTTTTGACATCCATCTGAAAGACCGTCATATTCATATGAGCCGCGAACGCGAGAAATATCCGAACAGCCTCAAGACGAGCAACCGGAGCAAAATATTCTTCAAAGTCTATTCCCTCTTCCTGACGATAACCCTTAGCAACTAGACGTGACTTGTTTCGGATTACGTTCCCTTCAACATCCAATTTGTTTTTCCAAATCCATTTGAGACCAATGACGTAGACCCCTGTTGGTCTTTCAACCAGTTCCCATACTTCAAGATGTTTGAATTGGTTGAGTTCTTCTTGCATGGATTCAATCCAGTTGTCTTTTGTCATTGCGTCTTTAATGTTTTTAGGCTCAGATTGGCAGACAGTGAGTGCATAAATGCAATGTTCACCATCTGTGTAAAGACGTTGTCTCGTAACGACTGGTTGATTCGGGTTGCCAACAATATTTGCCAGAGGATGGTCTTTTGTCCATCGATGTGTAGAGGGTTGATGTTGGTATACATTGTGCAGATTCTGAGGATTCAAATGGTTTGTTGAAGATTTTGCGACATCTGGTGCAGCAGTCTCATTAGCAAACGGGTTAAAGAACGCATTTGGATCAAAATCTGCAGGTGGGGGTACTTCATTCAGAATATCATCAGCCGGTTCATCATTGTTGGAAGTGGTGTGTTCAACTATTATGGTGGAGTCAACTGGTGGTGCTTCTTCAACAGTAGTTGTTGCAGCAGGTGTATCAGGTATAAGAGTAGTATCAGGTTGAGCAACGGAAACAGCGGATACACCTGGAGCACGTTCATCAATATCGTCACTGAACAGCGGAGCAAATAACCTTTCCATTTGTTGACGAGTGAGCTGGGGGCTTTGTTCAGCTCATGATGGGGGTTGAGGGAAGTTTAAGCGGTTGTGACCGGGTTCTAAGCTGTTATACTCAGAATCCATTTCCGTAAGTTCATCAAAATGAGCATGAATCGTTTCCATCACCTGTTTTGTACGACGATTCCATATCCGGTAACCTTTTGAATTCTCACAATATCCAATAAATACTCCAATGTCAGCTTTGGCTTTGAGCTTTCCAAAATCATCACGATCATTATTCGGATAGCAAAGGGATCCAAATACATAAAAGTGTTTGAGATTCGGTTTATGGTTGTGGACAAGCTCGAAAGGTGTTTTGTTGTGGCGTTTTGTGATCATAGAACGGTTTTGAGTATAGCATGCAGTAGATACAACTTCTGCCCACAAGTAATCTGGAAGTTTAGCATTGAATAACATTGTTCTTGCAGCTTTCACTAACATTTGGTTTCGTCTTTCAACAACGCCGTTTTGTTATGGTGTACGTGCAATAGATGTCTGATGCTGAATTCCCACTTTCTCATAAAATGCACGAAGGGTTTGGTTAACAAATTCAGTTCCTTTGTCTGTTCTTATTTGTCTAACGGTGTTTCGGAGCTGAACCTGTATTTTTGTGAGAAAGGTGATTATCATCTGTGGAGCTTGGTCTTTGCTTCGAAGAAAGTAGACCCAAGTCCAGCGTGAGTAGTCATCAACAATTACTAAGATGTAGCGTTTGCCATTGATCGTTTGCACGCGCATCGGGCCACACAAATCCATGTGAAGAAGATGAAGCACATGCTGAGAGCTGTGTTCTACCTTTGAAGGAAAATGAGCACGAGTGCTTTTCCCTTGTTCACAGGCTGAGCAAAGGTGATCTTTTGAATACCGGAATCGTGGGAGACCTTCAACTAGTTTGTGTCGAGCAAGATTGGTGATGGTTTGAAAGTTTAGATGTGAGAGACGACGGTGCCATAGCCAGGATTTTGTTGATGTTGCCTTTGAAAGTAAGCAGATGGGAGATGAAGCAACCATGTCTTGGATAGAGATAGTATAAAGACTAGAATTACGCGAGCCAGACATAAGGTCATTTCCTTGTAGATCACGAATGAAACAAGTTTCTCCCGGAAAGCAACCTCCAAATCTCCATCACAAAACTGACCTACTGAAAACAGATTGTGACCGAGGCCTTCCACATAGTAAATCCTGCTGATTTCGATGTTCCCATTGATATAGTCTCCGTAGCCCATGATAGCTGCGAAGTGATCATTCCCGAATCTGACAGTGCCAATGAACTTTGCGATAAATTTGGATAACAGTTTAAGGTTGCCTGTCATGTGTCAGGAACATCCGCTATCAACAATCCAGAAAATGATCTGTATCACCTGCAGTACACACAGATGACACAGATGGAATAGAAGTAGATGTGGAACCCGAAATGTTAGGGGGTTCCGGAGCAGTGATAGTAGACATACACACATTAATAACTTTAGGCATCCATTTAAATCATAGTGTGTGATATATCCATTTCTGCCATCTATAACTACTATTTGCTTTAGTCTTTGTGAATGCACTGGGTGGTACTACATTCTTAGGAGGTGAAACTGGAGCTACAGGGACAGCAATGCATGCCTTAGAATCTAAAGAAGGCGGTCTACCAAGCACAGACTTAGAATGATTAGTGGGCCTAAAGGTATGCCGGTTCTTAGGATTCCATAAACGAGAGATTATAGCTTTAGCAACACATTTGTCATGACAATCAGAATTCATACTTTTACGACAAATAACACAAGGTGCATCAGACTGAATATCAAAGGTACTTAAAGGTTTAGCATTCGTTACATCACTATTTCTATTACATTTGTCAGACGCAATATCTATAGTGGAAGCAACGTGAGTCTTATTCATAGTCCTAGGGTGTTCTTCTACTTTAGCATTCCTTATTGATCTTTTCTTAGGTTGCAACTTCCTATTCTTCGATTGAGTGCTCCTAGACTGTGAAGTGCAGACGTTTGAAAAAGACGCAACTATTCCTGTTTCAGTAGAAGGAAGCACGTTAGCAACTTGTGATTTGTCAGTAGGGATTCTAGGTGCACGATTACTAAGTGTTACTGGTGCTAATCTCTTAATGATGGTTGGCGGAAGTTGTTCATACTTTCCTAACATTTCTCTTAACTTAGAGATAGTGTGAATCAAATCTTGATTTTCAGAACGAATATTACCAGCAAAATGCAATACTTCTCTAGTGTGTGCAAGATAGTGATCAAGTTCGTTTGATGCTTCATGACGAGTCTTATTGAGTAAATCAAATATGACACCATATTCCTGTTTAACTTTTACAAGTTCTTGTTCATATTTTGAGATTTGACTTTTCAAAGACACGTTTTGATCATCCAGTTGCTCAATTTTAGGATCAGAAGATTTTGCACGGAACTGAGCGATTTTGTTTTGAAAAACGAGTTGTTGATTGTGAATATCTTTTTCACACCAATTAAGTCGACGTTTTGCATTATAAAGTTCGTTAAGCAATCGTTTATTTTCAGCTTTTAAAGACTCGATCTGAAGCACATTATTAGTATTCTCAACAGTTACCACAGAGTCAACAGTATCAGCAGAGATATAATCAGATGCATATGGCACATAATTCAATAACACAACATTATGGATATCAGCACAGATAACATCATTCAAGAGTCGATCAACATCTTTTCTCAACATTTTCTGTTTACGTTTAGTATTAGAAATAGATGTTTCTGTTTTCTCGAAAACGACCTTCATGACTCCAAGTTCCTTATGAAAGTCCCGTTCCCAAGACAATGCACAACTTTTCAAATTTTTAACATTTGGTAAAAGATTTTTCTGAAAAATGTCTCTTTGTTCTCGCGCTAGAGGCGATTGAAAGTGTTGAACTTTTATTTCAGAATGATATTCTATCTCATGTTCTAAAGTTTTGAGGTCAGCCATGAAAATATCAAAATATCTAAGAATTTTGCGATTTTCAGGTTTTGAGTTTACTTCACTGATGGAAGGTAAAGGACCATAAATTTGTGCATAATCTGGTTGGGGATTAACATTAGAAGACTCAGATGGTTTAATGATAACCGTTGGTGTGTTAGAAGAATCCGTTGGTGTGACGAAAGTGACCGGTTTTGAATAATTAAAAGGTTTGTTGTAAACAACAGTTTTTAATATTGATCGACTCTCGTCTTCTGCATCTAATTCCTCTTGACGATGATATTCAACAACACTCATAATAGAATTATCAATTTTATATTCTGCACTGGAAACTTCAGGATTTGGTTTGAATGCTTTGGTTGAAAGCTTGGGTTTGTGATCAGCAAGATTCAGTCCATATCCATTTGGATTGGGTTTTAATGTAAACTTTTCAATAGCAGCTACTGACTCACCATGTTTATAAACAACAGTTTTAAACTCTTTAAGTTTGTTTTGCAAGCCGATGATTTCTTCAAGATGATCATCTATTCGTTTCGTTGAATGCTTTTTGTATGCAGAGAACTGTTTTTGACAAGTTAACAACTCAGCCTTAGCTCTTTGATTTTCCAAGGTAAGAGCGTTAATTTGCTTTTTATGTTCATGTTTCAGTTGTTCTATCTCAGACAACAAAGCATTCTTCGAAGCGGCTAGATCACGCATATGTCTCTCTAAATATTTTTCGTTTTGATGAGATTTAGCAAAAGCGACTTCAAAACCTTTTTCACGGTTTTCTTGAGTTTTAAAAAAGTTGAGTTGCATTTGTAAGCATTCAAAATCCTTGGTTAACAGTGCATTTTTACTTTTTAAGTCCTTATTTAATGCACAACATTCTTCAATTTTGGGTTGCTGGTCTTTAAGTAACAGAGCAAGATCTGGATGAGGCAAAAGTTCGGTTTGTTCAACGGGAGTCACAACATGATCATTATTTAGATCCTCAAGTATAACCACGGAGTCAATTTGATTATCAATGGAAACCATAAGGTCATCTTGATCGTCAAATGTAACTACAGGGTTTAGTTGAAAATCGTCGGAATGTGATGTAAATGACTCATTTTGAACATTCTGAGCCTTCCGGATTCAGATGTTGGCGGAGATATTAGATCAGTGATAAATATGGTTTGTTCAGGTACCTGAGACAAGCCATCAGTGTCATACACTGGGCCTGTGTCACTCATTTGTAACTCATGCATATTAGCCATCAACACAACTGCTGCATTGGCCTGCAAGTCCTCCATATCATCATCTGAGTCTGCATTTGCCATAAAACTATGTTCTTTGTCTGTGAGAGATCCACCAGCTTCATCCTTAAGATCTAGAAGAAGAGCCTCTTTGAAATAAGCACTGCCCCTAGTCCTCGGCTTTGGGCATGCATTAGCCAGGTGTCCCTTCTCATTGCAGTTGTAGCATCGAAGACCATTCAACCCATTCTGAGCATTTCCTTGTTCCACCACTGGAGCTCTGTTGTTATTCCGACTCACAGCATTAAACCCTTGACCACCGCCCATCTGACGACCATAACCACGATTCTGAACTTCAACTCGTCCATTGTTTACAACAGCCTGATTTTGTGTGTTAGATGAGGAACGAATACGATTGTTGGATTTGTTGGTATAACTGCCAAAAGCATTAGCAATCATAACAAATCCTTGTTGCAATGCTTCGAACGGATCGATGTCCTCATTAGCTTCACTGACAATTGGTTGAGCATTGTTGTTGTTGTATGGAACCAATTGATTTTGTTGAGATTGTTGCTGTGAATGATCATTTTGTGTGACTGAGGAAGTTGGTTGAGTTGCTTGTTGAGGAGGATAACTTTGTTGAGCATATAAGCAAAGTTGAGCATTGTTGTTGTTGTATGGAACCAATTGATTTTGTTGAGATTGTTGCTGTGAATGATCATTTTGTGTGACTGAGGCAGTTGGTTGAGTTGCTTGTTGAGGAGGATAACTTTGTTGAGCATATAAGCAAAGTTGTTGATTTTCCGGATGTGTAGGTGGAGCAATTTGAGCACGGAGAATCCTTTCCTGATCAACTTCCTTTTCATGAGGCTTCAAGTGATCGTACAACAATCCATATGTAGAATGATGCATATTCTTCGCTTGATGGAGAAAAATGACATACTTCTCCCATTCAGGACCAAGACTACTCAGAAACTTAGTATTTACTGCAATTCTTGGCATGATGATGTTGTGTTTATCCAAATCATTGATGATGTCTGAAAATCGATGATGATAGGACTCTAGTGTCTCTCCAGGTTCAATCATGAAGTGTTCATAAGCCAAGTAAATTTTGGATTCCAAATCCTCCTGATTGAGTACAGATCCTTCCATAAGAAGACGAATATGATCCCACATTTTCTTTGCAGTCTTTTGAGCATCAACACTACGAAGAATTGGGTTTGGTAATCCTAAGAGGATATATTCCATTGCAAGTTCATCTGCTTCATAGTGTAGAAGTTCTTGAGGATTCAAGTCTGCAACAGTAGCAATGTTCGTTTGTTCATCTCTTGGTGGAATAGCATTTGGATCTCCGGGTACAATGACAGTAGGCATCTCAAATGGACCTTCCAAGATAACCTTCTTTAAGAACTTTCCATGTGGCTTCTTCAGATCACAAAACCTAAAGAACCTTATCACCCATTGATCGTAGTTTCCTGGAGTGAGCATTGGAGGTCTGTCAAGTGATCCAGCCTCATGAATTGATTGTTGGCTGCTTAAAGCTTCAGACATCTTTGCAAACCAAGTGGGTTCCTTCATAATGTTCCTTGATGGATGTTGATTGAAGTCATTTGTGTAGGGTTGAACTTGAAGACTTGGCGGTGTTTGAACCATTTGTGGTGGAGGAATTGCTCCAAGTTGTGGAGTATGTTGTTGATTAAATTGTTGTTGATAAATTGCTTGTTGTTGATTCCATTGTTGATGTTGTGGACTTAGTTGTTGTTGTCGTTGAGAATAAGTGTAAGGGAAATAGTTAGAGTATGGTGGTTGTGACATGTTGAGAACTTGTGTTGGTAAAAATGGATCTTTGTAGTCGAATGAACCTTTGTTGATGAAGTGTCCTTAGGCGTAGAAATCACAAGAAACCAAGTAGGACTTATGCGTAAAAACACCAAAGTTACGCGTAACAAAAAGAGTTACGCGTAGTTTTAGCTTACGCGTAAGTAGGGAAAAGACTCTAAAGTTATGCGTAGACACAAAGTTAGGCGTAGAAAGTTAGGCGTAGGATTACCTTATGCGTAAGACTAGGCTTAGGCGTAAGATGAATCTTATGCGTAGGATTCTACGCGTAAGCTTTATGCTTATGCGTAAGTTTAGGGTTTTGCCCAAATGATCTTTTACACTATCACAGTGCAAAAGATATCCAAAGTCAACGTATTTTCAGGCTTATCCAAGCAAGAAAACACGGAGTAAACAACAAAAATGAAGATCAAACCACGGATAAAGTTACGCGTAAGATTAGGGTTTTGATACGCGTAATCTTACTCGTAAAAATGATTATGCCCAAAGATGTTTCTAAACCAGAGTTTTGTGATGAGAAAGCTTCAATATCACCAAAATAACACAAAAGTGTGAAACTTGATGAACCAAAACTCCTAAAACAGTTATGCGTAGGACGAACCCTTCGAACAAAAACTAGCTTAAAAACGTATATCCACGCATAAAGTTTGAAACTTTTTGCCAAAAACAAGTATTTTAACACCTTAAAACGTTGAAAGTACAAGAATCTTGGATTAAAAAGTGTAAAAAACGAGTTTTGAAGCGAACCAAAGTATCACGTTATTCTACGCGTAAGACCAAAACCTTACTTCAAAAGCAATAACGAATCACCCAACTAGTAGGCGATTGATACCACTGTTAGGTCACTAGTTTTACAACACAAGCTTACTTGAAAGAGATTAAGGCGATTGAACAAGAAATCAAACACAAACACACGATATAAAGACACAGTTATGCGTAGAGAGTGAGTGAAATAAATAACTTGAACAACCAACCCTCAAGTGAGGGTTATACAAGAGTATTTATAAGAGGGAAGCTAGGGCAACACTCCTAGTTCCCATCCTTTCCTTAGTGGACATGGGCCTAAGCTTATGGGCCTTCTACATAAGCTTGACCTTAAACAAACATAAAGGCCATAATAAGCTATCTATTACATATGAGAAACAAACACTTGAATTAAGGTTTAGGAGTGATTCCAACAATACCAGTGTTACCTTGGTAACCACGAGTAGCATATGTATTGAACCCGGTTTCTGCCCTAAGATTGAATTATTGGAGGGCTATTTCATTTCACCCTTTTCTCATTTCATTTCTTTTTCATTCTTCAACCCCTTCAGTGCTTACCGAGACTTCATAACTAGAACCTTGTTGGGTTTATTCCAGTACTAGCTAAGTCTCAGTCCGCAATCTTCCCTTATTCTCATTTTTCTTCTTTTTTTCATCATACCTAAGGACTCTACACTATCTAGTGGATTGTCCCTGGGTAGATCCCTCTGGCTCTGGCGGGATCGTGGGAACGAATACCTAACCTAACCGTCCTTATATCTCTATGCATAAAATAAATTTGGTCAATCTTTTGGTATTGTTCTTCTGCCATTGAACCCAATTGAAAACCATTTGAAAATCAATCCAGGTACTTGTGATACATGATCAAAGTATTTTGTACCTGAATTGTTTTTGATATTTCAGAAAGAGCTCCCCCTCAACATGTGCATCATAGATTTGAAATTGCTTTAGAACATGGAGGTAAGAGGGCTTGATAATCTCAGATTAAGAATAAAGAATTCACTTCTTTGATCAACATTTTCTAAAAATATCGACATCACTTTCCCGATCAAAATTAGTATTTTAAATACTTGGTTAAAGATATTTTTGGGAAAGGATGTGGTTTTCAAAAAGTTGCTCCCCCTTGTCGTGAAGAATTTTAGATACATTATAGAGCTTGTAGGGGGAATATGATACAGAATTCACGATCGATGAATCCAATGAAACCTTTTGAAGTTCTCCCCCTCAATGTGTGCTTCGATACACGAAAAGGTTTAGCACATATGAGGAAAGATGCCAATATATTGAGTCTTGAAGATCACATTTTATCAGATTGCATATTTATATCAAAGTTTCCCCCCCGATCAAAAATTTCAAATCTTTTGAGATTTTGGATCTCAAGTGATTTAAATATGTAAGAAAAATTTGTTGGAGAAAAAAATGTGCCCGAATTTATATGATCTGAAACAAAACACTCCTAAATTCCCTTTTCAAAACAAAAGAGAAAACTACAAGCCATAACCTATCACTACTATATGCATTATAGTTATTGTTGTTCATATTACATTCACCACATTACACATAATATAAACACAACATAGCTACAAAGGAAGATGTCTTCATTCTGTTCTTTGAAGTAGCTTGTAGTGTCCTTCTTGTATTCTCCCACCCACAAAGCTTCCAAGGTTGCGGTAAATCTTTCTTGTCTTAAGTCTTCGTCCGATAGCAGCAATGAAATCTTCACACCTCTTCACATCTTGTTCAGTCCAGAACCTCGTGTTGTCCCCCGGCTTCAGGTTTAGCTTGAACTCCTTCATCCTTGAATTTAATTCTTCTTCAACAATCTTGAGAGTTCCATCACTGAACTTGTATAGCTCACACAGCCTCATTAGCATTCTTGACCCGTATTTGTCGGTAAAGATAACTACTCTAGGAGAGTCAATCACTATGTAGGGGCGTCTGAATTCATGCCCTGTGGCTTCCCATTGAGGTCTAGTTAGATTGACCTGAGTCTGGTAGCTTTCTACACCTAGTTGAAAATCACCAACTCTTTGTCGAATTACTAAGCCCTTTATCCAAAGATTGACTGCAGCAGAGAGAGACTTCTTTTCTCGAACAGGTAGATGGTCAAGATGTCCTTGGAGGATCAGAAGATATAGATCTTCAAAATCACTTGGTAGCAAATGTTTGAAGTCGTTTTCTTCAATAACATGATCTTTCAAGTCTTCTCTTCTAAGAACAACCTTCTTCAGATAATCATAGCCGTAGATTGAGAAGATTTCCACACTGACCACACTTAGAATACGCAGCTTGGATCGAATAGTTTTGCGTCTCTTTTCTGCACCATGTCTTTCAATGTAGAACTTCTTCTTTTTTAACCACCAATGCGAAATGCCGTATGAGGCAGCAATGTCGTATACTTGTTCTTTGTCAACCCAGAATTTATCAGGTACCATTTTCTCAAGACTTGGATCTAAGTAGGCTGCAGCCTTCATCTTGGAAATAGATAAGGCTGGTTTTCTTCCTTCTGTTCCAGCACATAGGTAGTCCAGGTCTCGGTTGAAGAAGAAATCAGATTGTATAGTCTTCTGTCCGGGTTCACCGCCAAGAGGAAGAGGATTGTTGACATTAAAACGACTAATATTTTCATCAACTTGATCAGTCAGCATCCTGCGTCACTCTTCCATTTGGAATTGTAGATGAGCCGCATCATAATGAAAGGCTTTGACTATCTCGAAAGCTGGCCCCCCAAGATCCTTTGGTGTGAGTGAATTGATTCCCTGCTTGTCACAGAACCATTTGATGAAGCATCCCATATCTCCGGTGATGTGTAGGAGTGACTCATCAGAAGGATCTTCATGTTTGGCAATAATGGTGGTTGCCCAGTTATTGTCAAGGACAATTAAATCCGATTCCGGTATAGCCCACGAAGGTTCAAGATTTTGAGGTCTTTATTTGGTTAACCAGCTTTGAGATGTATCCTTGGATGGTGCAGCTTTAGAGGTTTTAATGCGTTTACCCGAAATGTATGCATCAAACCAATCTTCATCTTCAGACAACTTAGGGATATGCTTGGTGGAAGCATCATCATCTTCAGATTCTGATTCTTGCACAATATAAGACTCTTCGTTAAGCATCTGCTCTTCTGGGATAGTAGAGAATGTGGGTGTAAACCTGGAGTCAACCGTGGTCCAAGCTGTAGAAGTCTTTTGAGTACCTTGACCACTGGATGAACTGGTTTGATTTGAGGGTTTAGGTGGAGGTGTTGGTGAGCTATACCAGAGGATCCACCAGTTCCAGATGACCCAGCTCCACCAGTTGGAGGAGGAGGAGGTGGTGGAGATTTAGGAGCTCTAGAAATGGATTCCATCAACACTACTCTTCTCTTCTTATTTGCCTCTCTTTCTCAAATGTCCTCCAGAAACTGAAAATGATTATCATGCTTTATCGATTCTTTGAGAGCCTTATATAATTTTTTATGAACCTCATCCAGATGCTCGTTAGCGTCATACATTCTATCTGATAGAACTGCTCTCATATCCGAAATAGGCAAATCCTTAAACCGTTGAAGCAGTGGAGCTTTCATTGCCTATTCTATAGCATCTTTAACTTCTGCTTCAATGGCATTTGCTACTGCAGTATCAAAGTTAAGGTTCTCCAGCTTGGATACACGACGATCCAGATGCATGACGGATTCGGGCAAATGGAACTTTTTGAGGACCTCGATTCTTTTAAGTGCATCTTCGAGGAGTTGCTCTGCAGTCTTAGTTGGAGGTGGTGAAGCTGGTGGTGTGACAGTGTCCCTAACAGTGACAACTAATGGTGGAATGTTAGCAGGTTTAGGTGGTGGAAGTGTGGTTATTTAAGCAGGAGCGGGTGGTGGGAGTGCAATTGATGGATTTGTTGATGATGAAGTGACAATTGGTGCTGACATCAAAGGAATGGTTGATGTGTCTTGCTGAATAGTGACCGAGAACATAGACTGAACTTCTTTCTTTTCATCGTTTTGCTTGTCAGACTCGATGTCTGAGGGTCTGTCCTTTAGGAATTGATCACCATAAGTAAAGTCAGGCTCAAGATTCTTTAGTGATAACAGAGATCCTGTGGACATGTTTGCTTCTTCCAGGCGCACGTGTTCCTCAGATCTTGGCTCAAGAATCTCCTGTGTACCTTCCAGTAGTTCATTTCCCCCAACCTCTGTATCTTGTCTGTCAGTGTCCATTTGTTCAATTTCTGCCTCAAGCACAGGAACCGTTTCAGTAAAGGGTGCTGATTCCTGACTTTCTAACTGAGTGTCACTAGAAGCAAGGGTTTCCTCCTGTGTATCAACAACATCTGAGCTGCTAGTTCGGCTTCTTCTCCTGCAATTCCTTTGCCTTTTCCCTGTGCAACGGGAGTAGTTTGGCGTGGTGCTGACTCGGGTTCTCGTATTGTGACCCCTCCTACTGGTTGTCTTTGAGGCATGTCCAAACTTTCCAGGCTCTGTTGGATTCCTTGTTGCATAGCAGCATCGTCTTCATCCATTAATCTCATCTCTCCTTTATCTTTACCCTTTCTAGCGTCTCTCCTTCTCCTTTTTTGCTTTTGAGATGGAGAGTCAGTAGATACTGAGCTATCAGGTCTCTTCTTCTTCTTGGGAAGACTTGCGTAGGTAGGCTCAGATTGTTTGGATTTGGATTTTGTGAGAGTAGGATTTGATGAGTCATCATTGGTTGTGCCTGAGACCTTCTTCATGTATTTCTTAAAATAGTCAGCTTTCTTAATTCTTTCAGTAAGAAGAGCTTCAGGGATAGGCATTCCAAAGATTTCTTTGTTCTGTCCTCTGGCAACATATTTCAAGTTGCCAAGAATGAATTCATCTCCGGCTTCATGGAGAGTTGGCTCGCTTGGGGGAGAAAACTTATGAGTTCGTTGCAGATGCTGGATAATGAGCTTTGAAAACCTGATGCTAGGAATCACTCTCTTGCCTAGGCCTTTCCTTCCTTTGACTTTATTCAGAGAGTTTTGTATGTCAGATATGAATGTGTCTAAAGACAAGGAGAATTCTTCCCAAATACGTTCCGCAAAATCGATGTTTTTCCTCTTAACCAACCCCCCACAAAATTTGAAGAATAGGAGCTCTTACTCTGTCCTGCCCTGAAGTTTTACCAGTTAAGCATAAGTTGAGGATTGTAACAATGGCTTTCCATGGTTGATACACTTCTGTGTTGATGAATGAAGAGACCTTCGTTAACTTTTCTGGATATCCCAATTCATCAACAAATTCCATTAGTTCTTCATTAGTGGGTGGAGCGACGAATGGGTTTGAGGGGTCTCTTGGGGTGATCTGAAGGGCATCCTTGAGCGTCTCAGTGGTGATGTCATACCATTTGTCTTCAAGTTTACATGAGTATGTAGCAGTGATGTTGTCCCATATTACGGTATTCCAGAATTGTTGAAGATAAATAGAAGGCATTGTGCAACGCATGGTTAAAGCACCAAAGAAATTGGTGTCCTTCAAAATATCATTAGCTAATCGGTAGATTGGGTTCTGTTGGTTTCTATCCACATCCACATAGCAGTTGCTCTTTGCTATTGTCACCCATTCCACAAATGGAAGTATTTCCTCATCAGTAGGAACATTGGTTGGTACAGTGGTAGCAAGGTTCTCAGAGGACGTGGTGTCTGCCATTGAAATCTGAAGAGCACACATACAACAACAACAATATCCGGAAAGTATATTCGGTTAGACAAGGCTATTAGATTGACCAAATAGTCACTCCATAACGTAGACTCTAAGAAAATGATAAAGGCATACGAAGACATATGCATACATCAGAAAGCAAGTTATGAGTAAGGTAGAGACATAAAAGGCACAACATATAATGACCCAGTTAGAATGATATATAGATTAAGTTGTATGGAAACATCTATAATATGAACGAGTTTCATAAGACAAGTAGTAAGTTAATACAACTAGCAATATGGACAACTCGCATAGGTCATATTACATATAATAACTCGCACACCTTAACACGCATAGGATAACTCGCATACATCAGGTAGCTAAAGACAACTCGCATAATGAGTTTCAAGGGGCACCTCGCATTACATAACTAAAATGACAACTCGCAATAATAGAGTTAATCCTGACAACTCGCATACATCAACTCGCTTTGGTCAAAGATATGATCAACTCGCATAACATAACTCGCATGGGTCACAGTGTGTATACTAACTCGCATACATCAACACGTATGAGACAAGTCGCATCTGGTAACTCGCATACATTAATAAGCAATAGACAACTCGCATTCAAGAACATGTGCAACTCGCATACAAGCAACCAAGGATAACTCGCATACAAGAATAACATATGTCACTCGCATACAAGCAACCAAGGACAACTCGCATACAAGAATATACAACGAGTGTCCCAGATCAACAAGCTCATTCACACAAGACAAGTCTATTACCACAACAATGAGAGAGAAACACATGGATGCAGGATTCAAAGGAGACAATCCACAGATAATAACCTATCATTCAACCAAAATCAAATACATCGATCTAAACCCAACAAACACCACAACACCTAAATCCATAATACGCGCTTATAATCAACATCAGATCATGATAATGAATCCTCAACACATTCAATATCTAATGCCTATATCGATTACACATAACAGAAATAAATTGAGGGATTCAAACCTAATTATCAGTTATAAGATAAGAGGATCAAAGGTGAAGGGATCTGCAAGATAAGTAAGGTTTAGAGGAATGATGTATTAAGTATTCATAACAAAAACATGTAAAGCAAGGTCAAGTATCCTACCACACGAATACGCAAAAGACAACTCGCTTCGAAGAAAAATATAGAGAGAATGGTGTGAAAATGTTTGACCAATAAGACAAGTGATTTGACTTTGAGTCAACACGCTTTACTTAAACCAAGAAATAAGTTTTAAGACTTGTTACTTTAAGTCCCTATACTATCAACTCGCATGTTTAGACATGTAAGACAACTCGCATGCATCAAGAGATTTAACAACTCGCATATACAAACACTTCATAACAACTCGCATACATGAAGAGACTTATAAACTTGCATAACTTCAAAAGACAAGCACATGAGTCCAATATACATAAAATTATGCAACTTAAATCACTCCAAGTAGCATGCAACGACAAAAACACACAAGCAAGATAACTGACACAAGCACATAAAGGGACATAAGTATTCCCCCTCAAGAAAGAAGCACATGAAGAGACTTATCGACTAGCAGATGGATACAATTCTCCCCCTCAATCAATGATACGAGTGAGTGAGTGATCATTGATTGAATCAATTCCTTGCCGTGAATCCTAGTCGACTTAAGTATGTGAGTATTAGGACAGGTTAAAAAAGGGTAAAGTATTTGTTCGAACTTCATCTAAAGACCCGTGCCATTGTTGAATGACATTTCTAGGACCGTAGATGTTATCGATAATAGAAAAAAAATATTATCAATTTTTTTTTAAGACAATCAGTAAGTTACGAGTTCTGAGTAGAAACGATCAGAAGTCACAATACATGCAAATCAACATTGACAAGCAGTACTTCCTTGATAATTTGCCTTCAAATCAGTTGGAAACCAGGTCATGATGTTCATGATAGAATTGAGCATTGTACCTGAAAAAGACTGAGGAAAATTTGCACTAATAGCACATGTAGTATTGAAAATAGATGGGTTAGTGACAGTTGTATTGGATCTTTTACAGTCAGGCCTTGGAGTGTCATTGATGGGAATCCCCTTAAGTCCAACATTCTTGAAGATTTTCCCTGTGAGCATCCACTTAAGACAAGATCTAGGTGTGTAAGTCCGTTTGGATCCTGTGTACTTAAATAATCTACCAGTAGGCATCCACTTAAGACAGCAGCTAGCAGAGTTAGATCCTTTAGTTACAGAAGAAGATGTAACCATTTCCCTGTTCTGAACATTGGTCCTTTTGAAATTAGTTTGTTTCTTAGGGTAGTGGTCAGCCATTTGATGCTTCTTATGTGGACTAGATGATCTCTTTATATTCCTGATCTTAGAGTTTTGAGCATTAGACTGAGAAGGCTTTAGTGAGGCGACTAATTTTGGCAAAACTGTGTTCTCTTTGACTTAGGAAGCAAACCTAGATTTGAATGGTTTAATTCTTTCTGACCTAAATAAATTTGGTTGCCTAACAACAGATCGTTCATTAGCCCTTTGTGAATCTGGTTTCTCCACGGTAGATGATTTTGTAGACTTAGTGTTCCTACCATTCCTACTAATTTTCCTAAGCTCATTTTGTAAGGCAACTATGGTGAAGCTCTTGTTCTGAAGATTAGTGTTGAGGGCATCTATGTCAGCCAACAAGGAATTTGTTTGATCTAAAATTTTGGTCTTATCCTCTAATTGATTCTTCTTTAAAGACTCATTTTCCCTTAACAACTTGGCCACACACAATGCCAATTCATCATTCCTAGATTTAACCTCATCACTAACGTCATTGTTAAGATTATTCACCCCCATATCAATTTTCATATGTAAGTCAGAGATTTGATTTTTCATATTACATATGGTTGAATCTTTGTCATGAAGTTGAGTTTTTAACTGGTTAATTTTGAAAAATTCTCGAAATTCTGGGAATTCCGGATTTATGCAAGCTTTTGTTGCAAGAAAACTTTCTTCCTTTTGTTGTATTGTAATTTCTAAAGAAATGCAATGTTTTTCAAGAATTGAATATTTGTGTGAAAGTTCTTCGAAAATTTTCTTATCAACCATGTTGTGAATCACGATATGTTTTATTATTGACTCAGTCTCAGTTGCAGGACGTGTACTAACCACATGTTCTGTAAGATTATTAGTTTGCACAAAATTAAGCACAGATGAATTATCAATAGGTGTTACCGAAGATTCAGCACTTGATGAAGATTCTCCACCCAACGTTTGTTCGTTCAATGTTTTCCACTCTGCATCCTTCATTGGTGAGGCAAAAGTTTATGAACTGTTGGTTGCTTCCATTGTTGATGTCTGTATTTCTGGCTTTAGCACTACCCGATAGATTACCCAACTCTCCACACTGCTCCATTGATTGTATCCCATGTTTATTCATGTGATCACTGTTATGTACTTCTTCAATGTACTTCTTCACATTGTCCATAAGATGGGTGAATGTGTCAATGAACTCATGGAGTTCCATTCCAGTATGTTTTATGAAAGAAATTCCAGTCAAGTGTTGATCGTAATCTGCTGAATATTCCCCACTGATGAATTGCTGAAATTGTTTGTAGATTTCTTGAAGAGCTGCACTGGAACCATCCTTTTGAACCTTTTTATTAGTAAGTTGTAGCTTCAATTGTTCTAAGTTCAACAGTGTGGTTCTAGTCAATGTAGATAAGTCCTGACGGAAGAGGGCACTACATGTTCGATCCTTAATCATGGATAACAGCTGTATGATGTGAGAGTGAAGTAGCTGATAGGGCTCAATGTTGCATTCCATTTGCATGGCATTTTGTAGCATTAACAGGTATAATTCCTTAGGATTGGACTCTGAGTGTGAAGTGCTTTGATCATCATTGGCTGAGTCAGTCATGGTTAAACTTTCTGAGTAGTAAATTCTTTCTTTGTTGTCCACTGAATCATATAGTTTGAGGACATTGGAAATTAATGGATCAGTGGTGTAAGCCATTATGTTAATATCAGATAACAAGTATTAATAGACTAGTTGCACTCAAGACAACTCGCTTAAAGTATAACTTGCTTAATGCACAACTTGCAGAGTCTGACAACTCGCTTATATAACAACTCGCTTAAGACACAACTCGCTTAAGTGACAACTCGCTTCCAAGGCAACTCGCATAAACAGACAACTCGCTTAATAGTCAAGTCTCGTAAAACACAACTCGCTTCAAAAAGCAAGAGACTCAACTCACGCTTCAGGTACAACTCGCATAAGATGACAACTCGCTTTACAAATCAAGACAACTCGCTTACAAGAAATGCACTACGAGACTCCACTCGCATCCAGTCCAATATTCAAAAACCACCATTTTTCAATCCAAAAACAACCTAACCACGATGATTCAAGCCTTACAGATCAAAACCTAAACACTTATAATGATTCTAAACACAAAAGTACAATCAAAATCCAAACTTTAACACTAGAAATTATCCAAATGATGCAAACGACTCTAAACTCATTCAAACCCAAAAACCTTATGAAATCCACTAAAAATCCAAAAACATGAAAGATGAGTGATCAAACCATGGCTCTGATACCAATTGTACCAAATTGGATTTCATAAACACATAACCACACAAACCAATAGGCGTATAAATTAGAGTTTTAGAGAGGGAAAGTGAGATGTTCTAGTGAGATAAAATACATGGAAGGTTAGATTACCAAAACGAACATCTAACCCTCTCCCTTGTGGGGAGAGGGCTATTTATACAAATGACTACGCCCTCCTTCGGGCTGTGGATCAGGCATACAGTGGGTAAAGACCCGTCCTTCTTCCACGGTGTTACTTACACTAGTGCTAATCTAACTAATATACTATTATGTCTACGAGCTATAATATGCTAATCATACGTTAGGGTGACCGACACTTCAGTGTGGATTTTCTAAATCCTAACAATTGGTTACGTATGTTTGTTTAACTACTAATCTGAAAATTTATTTATTTCCAACCTCTTTTATATCATTCATTATATGCAGATTCGACTTCTTTCCATACTTGAGGAATACAAGATCTTAAGGCCAGAAAAAGACCAAGAAAGAAAACGACACAGTGTATGTTATTAAAAACTTAATCAGCATATTTCGAAATAGAGGTAGAATTCACTCCCATTCAGCTATAAGCGGAATGGGTCAATTTACCTAAAACGCTAGAAAGGATAACGTTGTGGTTGGGGACCGTCCAACGGATAACTATATGTATATAGAGAAGTTCTTCATAGATTATAAACTATATGTAATTCAGTTATTTTGAACGTTAGGTTTAGTTTAACGTTATTATTTTTTTTTATAAAGGCATGTTTATCTTATTCATTTTTGTCTCATGGATGTAACTACACGTTCATACTTATTTAACTATTAATTTTATCGTATAATGAAATTTTTAAAGGTAGCCACCCCATCAGGGCGGGCCTTGGATCTAGTGTATATATATATATATATATATATATATAGGTTTGGGTTATTATGAAAAGTTTCTTAGAATGAAAAGAATGAGAAGGCATGTGGAGGTGACATGTGTCACCTTTGCCACATCATCATGCCACATCACCATACCCCACCCCCACCCACCCACCCCCCCCCCCCCCGCCCCCCACCCCCACCCTCCCCCCCCGAAAAAAAAATTTTTTCCCGCAAAAAAAAAATTTTTTTTGGAGGCAAAAAAAATTTTTTTTTCCCGCCAAAATTTTTTACTGCATCACAGTTATAAAGTTACTGCATCACAAATCATAATTTTAGTGCATTAAGGTTATAAATTACTGCATCACAGTTATAAAGTTACTGCATCACAGTTATAAAGTTACTGCATCACAATCATGATTTTAGTGCATTAATGTTATAACATTGATTTTAGTGCATCATAGTTGATGCACTTAACTATTAACTATGATGCAGTAACTTATAATAAAGATGCACCAAGACTTATTAGTGCATTAAGGTTATAAGTTACTGCGTCACAATTATGATTTTAGTGCATTAAGGTTATAACTTACTGCATTACAGTTATAAAGTTACTGCATCACAATCATGATTTTAGTGCATTTAAGGTTATAACCTTGATTTTAGTGCATCATAGTTGATGCACTGAACTATTAACTATGATGCAGTAACTTACCAATGGAGCATTAGTCCAATGGTTAGAGCACTTGTGCTTGAGTCAATTGACCCAAGATCAAGTCTCATCCTTGGCATTTGTTTCATATAGGTACCCACCTCCGCAAAACCTGTGGACACACTGGAGAGACTTTGTGGAATAAGAGCTTAGGGGTCCGAGTCTTGGCTCGTGCTCACTCCAGTTGGTGCCCCACTAGGCCAGGAGAGTTGCCGGAGCTATTCCTTGTGGGGTGGACAATGGCTGGTGCCAAAAGGCACCCGGGGTCAAGGTGTTCCCGCCAATCTACACCTTTTGTGGAATGATGCAGTAACTTATAATAAAGATGCACCAAAACTTATTAGTGCATTAAGGTTATAAGTTACTGCATCACGGTTATAAATTTACTGCATCATAATTATGATTTTAGTGCATTAAGGTTATAAATTACTGCATCACAATTATGATTGTGATGCAGTATTTTTATAACTGTGATGCAGCAATAAATTTTGGCGGGAATTTTTTTGGCGGGAAAAAAAAAATTTTTTTTGCCCAAAAAAATTTTTTTTTGCCCAAAAAAATTTTTTTTTTTGGCGGGAAAAAAAATTTTTTTTGCGCGGGGGGGGGGGGGTGGGTGGGTGGGGGTGGGATGGGGGTGACACATGGCATGGTGATGTGGCAAAGGTGACACATGTCACCTCCACATGCCTTCTCATTCTTTTCATTATAAGAAACTTTTCATTTTAACCCTACCCTATATATATATATATATATATATATATATATATATATATATATATATATATATATATATATATATATATATATATATATATATATATATAATATACATATATATAACTAAAAAAGAAAACTATTAATAAGTTCTTATATTAAGTATTTAATAACAAGACATAACTTGTTATTCGATATGTAAAAGGGAACTAACGACTTAAAACGGAAAAGTTTTATAATAATGAGATATTAAATGTTTTGAGGGCACGCTTATCTAAATATGTCATCATTGAGCAATTAATGAACATTTTAGAAATTGCGTGGGTTACGGATGACTTGACATTAATATATTTAATCCATGTAGATAACGGACTTATTGGGTTGACGAATTTAATAAGAGTCCGTTATGTACGTCGGGCGAAGTTATTAATGGACAACTTATCCTTATGACTCGTTAGGATTGTGATTGGTTTTTGGAATAATAAGTGCGATAAATAAATGGTTGTGTTTATCGAGTTGACGAATTCGATAAGTCCTGACGATTTATTTTGAATCATTAAGCTATAAAGCTTATCACATAGAGGTCGCATTGAGTTGTCGTGTTTATGCATTGGTCTTTAGTAGAGTACGTTCACTTTAGTCTCGTTGAGTTGACACCACACACGATGATACCAAATGGTCCTAACTAATTTGAGAACGAGATATTTTTGGAAATAGAAATGGAATATATTCGGGGATAGAAAATATTGAGTTGGAAATATATTAAAGACGAATCTATATTAATAGGTTGTGCTGAGTCAGTAGTTGCCGAGCTATGTTAGCTGCTTATCTGCTTTCTTCTATGGGTTTTTTGTGCTTTGCTTGATCGAGGTGAGTTTCATAGCCCTACTTTTTGTCACTACTTTTTGATTTGCTTATGTGTTGAGTAGTGAAGGTTAGATATGCGGTAGATGTTGACTTATACTAGGGTAGCAATCTTTTGCTATAACGTCGGTGCCTAGCTAACAATAGATATCTACTTTCGACCTAGACTAGGAAGCATTGCTTTATGCTTTGACATAGCCGTGGTACCTGGCTAGAGTCGCTTAGGGGCCCTACTGAGATCTCGATGTGTTATTGGAAGGATTATTAATGAAATGTTGTTGGAATGTTTGGTGTATATTTGCCTTAGTCCCACATATCAAATAAACTCTATCAGGTCCACTACTGAATTTATGATTAAACCTATGAACTCACCAGCGTTAGCTGGCCTTTTTAGCATGTTTTCTCAGGTAATTAAGATGATGTTCGGATTGCTTGTTTCTTGGAGGATTGGAAAAGGGGCATGGTTGGAGGATCATTCTAAAACTCTGATAATATTTGTGGACCTACCTTATGCTTTCTTTTGGGCCTTACTTTTCAGTATTTTGAATAAATGTAACCAAATGACTAAATATTGGATTGGTTTATGTAACATTTTATGCTATCTTGTTTTCCTATGCTTGTGTTATGTACCAATCCAGTAGCACCCTGAAAGCTTGATTAAGTCTTACGTTGTACCAAATTGGGTATGTTACAGATTGGTATCAGAGCCAAGGTTATAGAGAACTAGGTACTTATCAAAAACCTAAAGTATAACCACTTTTCATAAAAAGTGATCCTTGACCGACGCATGTCATCCTGCTAAGCCGAAGCCTCTTAAATTGAGTTTGGAATATTATGAGATTGCGATATGATTGATATGTCTTAGAAATTATATGAAGTTTTGGTTATATGATAGAATGACGAATTAGGACTTATGCGGTTTCGTCTTAAACATGTTTTGAGTAATGGGTATTCACTGATTTTTGAATTAAATAATTGACATTATGTGATGAATTGTATGATGTTTTGATATGATATTTGCACTATAAGAATTAGTCATTTTTGTACACTTATACTTACCCTACACCGTTGTCACAGACAATGCCTTCGTTAGCTTATGACGTGTCAAAGAAGATCCTTGCTGTTGCATCCCGCTCAGCACGGACTCTGATGACTCCCGCTCAGGACGATCCTTACATGATTTTCTGATACCCCGCTCTTGCTTCATCATCATTAGTCATTCTAGAGTCGCAGACTTCACCCACTTCTCAGTTACCTTCATCATCATCTGATCGTCCTAGCTCTTCGCGACAACTTACACCACATCAGGCTTTAGCATGAGCCCAGATTCCCCAACTTACTCATCGTACTACTACTCGCATGTCAGTGCGACCCCCATCATCACCTGTGCACCTTTCAGCTCACTCTCTCCTGTCATCACCCCTTTCATCGCCATTCCACCGACGACCTAGATCCCCTACCTTACCACCGCATGATTTACCTTCGCAGAGACGTCGACTCATGGACTCCTACTCAGATGATGAGGATGAGGAAGAGTATGAGGATGAGGATGTGGACCCTCCAGAGTAGGGATGGCAACGGGTCAGGTTTGGGGCGGGTTTTAGTGAACCCGTACCCGTTTATAATATCCAAACCCGAACCCGCCCCAATACCCGATGGGTACCTGATTATTATTATCCATCGGTTTATTGGTTTTCCCCACGTGTATCGGTTATCCCCAATTAAAATCATCGTTGTACAACTCAACCTAAAAAAAACACCCTAATATATTCAAAGTTCTTAGAAGTTAAATAAAACGAATTCAATATTCGTAATGTTTGAAGATTAAAGAGTTAATGTGTCATGTGTGTGAAAATTAAAGCGTCAAGCATAAGTGTTAATTTAATAGTTTGTAATTACCAAGATATATGCTATTAAGGAGTAGAGTAGAAACAAAATTATACAAGGTTAAGAGCTCAAAACTTTTTAAGGCCTTATATAAATTAGCAAAAAAAAGGGTACAAATTCGGGTATACGAGTACGAATACGGGTACGGGTAAATGGGCGGGTATTACTAGAACCCGTACCCGAAAAGAAAAGAATATATCTACCCGAACTCGTATCCAAACCTGTAACACCCCAAAAATGATGGTTTGCAGTGGAAGTAAGTGTTACCGGGGTATTACTCGATTGGTACCACAACACAATTTATAGAACAACAGTTTAACTTGAGAAATCATATTTCGTAAAGATTTATGTTTACATTTTCAAAATATATATTATAGAATGTAGGCCCATAAAAGAATTAAAGTGGTCCCCAAGTTATATCAGAGTCTTCTATAACCATGCCATGCCAATGCCCAAGCGCCTCCAAAGTTTAGCTATCGCCTGCAATCCTGAAAATGCATGCTAAAAGTGTCAACACAAAGGTTGGTGAGTTCACAGGTTTTAATACGCAAATAGTTTCCAAATCAGTAAGATCAATTGGTTGTCAAAGTTTTGAAAGGGTCCATTATGTATGCAGCATGTTCAAGGCATAAAGGTTCCACTACTTAAGCCGATTCAGCCGAAAATTGCCCCTACGTGCAACATGCTCTAACCCAGCATGAGAAGGTGATACTATGCAGTCCGGTTAGTAGAGTGAGGGGATGGATCTACCCCTAAATAGCGCTATCCATAGATATCAACGGCTCGTCCCGTACAGTGGGAGGGAGTTAATAAGTAGTGTAGTAACAGGGGACTTTTACAGTCGTACATAGGCGCCAAACATAAGCATACATACCAGTTTGCACAGTATGGCAGAGCATAGCTCAGTAGATTGAATCAGTTCAGTAAATCCATAATTTCATGAATGCACAACCAAATTAGTTTTAAGTAATCATAGCATGCTTTTCACCCCAAAACGAGTAAAATAGTAAAAGTGGTTGTGAAACTCACCTTAGTCCGAAGAAATATAAGAATCACAACTAACACTACTGGCATCGAGAAATGTAACACAATAGTATCACAATTGTAGTAACGCACAACGATACGAGAGTACCGACACAACGGTACGTCATTGGCACGACCTGATAGCATATGGTTTATCTCAGAATGCGTCTTGTAAAGTAGATTAGTTTTCAAAAGATACGTGTTTACTAATTCCTATAATAACTAAGTCTCAACATACTTGTAATACTAACTTCTATTTTATGTCTCATGGTCCGCTTTTCGTTATTAGTCCAGGTCATTTTCATAAAAGCTTATGTCTTTTGCTTATATAACAAATTTCAAAAATGTGTATAACCTGCTTACCCATTAATTATAAAGATAAAACATGTTCTTTGGGACCTTATGTATATGAATAAATTTAGTATACATTAAGAACATTTATTTAGAAATATAATGTGCAAGTTTCTTACTTATCAATTCTAATGATAAAACATGTGCTTAAGTTTATAACTCAACATACTGATGTACATAAATAGTTGCACCTTTGAACAAATCATAACCTATTAGCAAACTCAATATAATACTTTTAACATATTTATTTCTTATAAACCAAGTTAAGGTTCATGAATTTCCTTGAAACTAAACGAGGAAGATTTTATTATAGTTCTATTGTTGTATGATTTTAGCCTTAAAAACTTAATAAAATGGCTAGAGACGTTACCTTCTAATTGAATGAAAACCAGTTCGAGACCAAAAATGAATACGAGCAGTAGCACAGATAGAACACGAACATGTACAACAATGACCCAAATAATGAGATACGGAAGTGAGGTAACAAGTGTAGCGAAGTATGACAGCAAAGTATCGTAAGTCGTTCCGTACAACGAGTTTGGTAGCTTAGCGAGGTACACGGAGCGTGTAGCTTACAATTTAGGAAGACAATTTTAGCATACATGCATGTTCGAACAGTATGATGGGGTGATTGATGTGTTTAAATACTTCACTTTGATGTTTATAATTCCTACACGTTACATGTTTAAAATATTTTCTAAATATTATACTTAGAGTAAATTACACCGTTGGTCCTTGTGGTTTGCGTTGACCGCAAGGTTTCGTCCTTTGACCAAAAAAGTTGCACCGTTCGTCCTTAAGTGTGAAAACGTTATGCGTCGTTCGTCCCTCCCACTAACGGGGCCCACTAACGCTCGTTAAGTCTTGTTAACCTGAGGGTATAATCGTCATTTCAACACCATAAGGACGAACGGTGCAAGGACGAACGGTGTAATTTACTCTTGTATTTATAAGGATTGTGGCACGTGACTAACCCCAAACTCTCACCGCCCTCTCCTCTCTCTCTATATAATTTCCGGCCACCAAACTCTCACCGCCCACTCCAAAATCATACCATCGCCGCCTCACCGTCGGCAACCACCCCTCACCGCCCACTCCAAAATACTCCCCACTACACCCTCTTTACGATCTACTACGTTACGCGCCTCAAACCACCCCCACCCTCGTATCTTTCACCCACGCGTCACCCTTACGCCGCTATAGCACCACCACCGTGTCATATTCACAAAGAAGATAAAGGTAGGGTCACACATGCGAGTTGTTACTCGTTCTTTTTGTAACTCATGAAACGAGTCACGAGTTGACTCGTTTTGCTTCAGGTTTGGTTAGAAAAACATGGGAAATGAATTTTTAATTATAAAAACGTGGTTAAAAACATCTTGGTATCCGTGGTCTTGGTCGTGTTTGTGCGTGTCGAGTCGGCAGCCGAGAGCGTAAGCCCTCGGTGTGGCCTTGTTGTGTGCTTGATAATTCTCTTGTTGTTATTGTCATTGTTGTTTATTTTTGTTTTGGTTTCGGATGAAAACATGGTACCGGTTATGTGATTGGTGGTTTTGAAACAAAAATGGTGATGTTCGGGTTGAGTGGTAGTGATGGTGTTCGGGTTTGGTTCAACTGATGGTGTTCGGGTTTGGTTTAACAAACATTCGGGTCTTCAAAAATTCGAGATGAAATGATGGTGGGTGATGGTGGTTACGTGGTGGCGACGAGGCGTGAGGTGGCCAGTGGTGGTGGGTGATGGTGGTTACGTGGTGGCGACGGCCGGTGATGAGGTGAGAGAGAAAGAGATGAATTAGGTTTAGGGTTAGGGTATAAATGAGAGAAATGGTGAGGATAGACAAGAAACTTGAAATGATGGTGGTAATGGTTAAGAGAAGAAGATAGTGAGGGTATTTTAGTATTTTTACCCGAGTTTAACAGTCAAACTTAACGTCGTTTGGTCAAGGGACGAACGGCGCATAACGTTTTCACACTTAAGGACGAACGGTGCAACTTTTTTGGTCAAAGGACGAAACTCTGCGGTCAACGCAAACCACAAGGACGAACGGTGTAATTTACTCTTATACTTATAATATATTGCCAACTTTGCATGCATGCTACATGCTATGACGTGAAAGGTGTTGCATGATTGGTTAAGGATCTAACACGTTGTATGACATTGTAATGTTACCGTGTAAAATTCATATGAGTTACACGTTTTATACAAGAATTTATGTATCTAATATAAATTATGTGGCATGTAATTATCTAAATTTGGAGTAATATTAGGTTTAGAGTGTATAGTTTGATCTCGGTAATTACAAATGTTAAGCCTTTAAGTCATGAAACTCAAAGCCAGGTAACATAAAAATATAATACTTATAAAAATGTTAAAACTTGTCAATATACTCTATTTTAATGTATTAGATTAGTCATGAGTCTATCGAAGTATTTTAAATGCCGTTAAAATTTTAAGACATAGGTTATAAACATGTAAAACGTAAAATGTGTAAGGTTTATATAAAAATGTAAAAATAAAATAGGACATATAAAATAGTGGTAAAAGTAGTTCATAAGTTTATATCAAAATAGCTTACAAGAAAATGATGAAACAATTTTTATAAAGTGATAACAAATTAGTTTACAACATGAAAATTAAGAATTGAAAATAAAATAGATGAAATTATCACGTGTCCTAAAGGTATATGCTCTTCTACGGCATGATATGAGATGATAGGTTAAATTCATGTTCAAATAATTGACGTGTTTCTACGCGGTGGGGTACGTGGCAAGGTAAGTGTTTTAGAAGTATAGGGCGGGCTTCCAACTCATCTCTGAAGATAGTTAGTAAGGAAATCAGGTAATTCAATAGACTATAACGAGTTTCCATGTAAAATGATATTATGAAGCGTTAAGAAAGGTTATAAAGACCATTGTATAACTCACAATTTTTGAGAAATAAGAGAGACCATTCTAATCAGTCACAATGTCTTGAGAAGGTTTCATAGATCACAAAAATACGTGATGTTCAGAAAACCACGCATAAATGGTCAAAATTCAAATCAAGTATTTATATAACTAACGTTTATATAAATAGAATAGTGACGTTTTGAAAATAGCATAATGATCAAAAAGTATATAAAATATGTATATAAGTAGCTATTGAAATGTTTGAGTACACATTGTGTGCGGCTTTCACGTTTTGCGAGATAACTTCTCGTTAAATAGACAGAGGTGAACAAAAATGTTCTGAGAGTAATAATTCGAATCAGAGTGATTTATTTAAATTGGAGAATTACCAGTTACTATCGGTTACAGTAATTGCGTTTACATTACGGGAAAGGTCAAATAGTCAAAAGTCAACTTTAAAAGTCAAAGGGTAAAATAGTCATTTTACCTTATGAAAATTTATGTCACATTAGTTGGTTTTTCTTAATCAGATAAACTGATAACGTTTTATCTAAAAAAATGACATAGAAAATAGATAAATATTCTTTTATTAGAATATTATATTAGTTTAATACCAGGTAAAATTTACCGGTGGTTACAGTCTTACCCCCTTATGGGAACTTCGTCCCGAAGTTCAGTGAGTGTTGTCTGCTGACGTTGTGTTTGAGTTCATTTTCACGTTCCCATGTGAATTCAGGAACTCTTCTCGAGTTCTATCGAACTTTGACAATAGAAATGCGACTTGCTTAAGTTATTTTATCTCTCAGTAGGCTCTCCAATAGAGTTAAAACATTCATCAATCTGGATTTCTTCCAGAGAAATAATGAGTGCCTCAATAAATGAGTTACAATTATTCATACACAATGATTTTTTATTTCATGATGTTATGAATTTTTATTATGCGGTTATTATTGTTATGACACTATTTAAATTATTGAAGAATTGGTGGAAGAATTAGGATAGTTTTGGAGTTGATAATAAGGTAGTTTGATTAGTTGGAAGTGTTAAATTTATATTCTGGAAAACTATATATAAGGGTTGTCATATTTTAAATAATACAAAAAAATGAGCTTTAGTTTTACAAGATGTGACTAAAACAATATTGTAAAACTGAATGACGTCGTGTACACTGCTAAATTCGGGTGGTAGCTGGAGTCTGTAAGTTATTGATCCAATTCTAACGAAGATTTTGAAAGGTATGATGTTGAGGCGTTTGAGAAAAAGTAGGTATTGGTGATGAATTATGATCTCACACTCCCAGGTGAAATTAGGAACTCTTTTAAAGTTTTATCAGTGAGCAAAGTTTTGATTAATATCAAGCTTCAAGTTGGTCCAAAGGATAATATAAAATATAGATAATTGGAGGATTAACGAAACTCCAGAGTAATGTTGCAGGGCCAGTTGAAGGCACCACAGGCATAAATGTTATATCAGTGGTCAGAGGTTGTTCTTATAAGGAGTTCTGGAGCTACAAGCTCAACAACTTCAAAGTTACGGAAAGAACGGTTGGTTTGGCTCGTTGGTTTGAGTGGACAGAGTCAATATTTCTAATCATCAATTATGCTGAAGACTGCAGAGTCAAACATGCCGCAAGCATACTTCTGAATGATGCTTTGTCATGGTATAATGTTGTTGCTCAATGTATTAGTAGTGTAAATATTCGTAAGATTGCTCGGACTAAGTTGAAGAAGTTATTGATCAAGAAGTATTGCCCTCAGCATGAGGTGCAAGAAATGAAGGTGATTTTAGAACCTTGATGTCAGAGATATTAATATCACGACTTATATCCTGTTGTTTTCAAGAGTTGGTAGTATTGTAAGTTGTAAGCTTTACAAGTACCTTTGTCTGAGATAGATAGTTGGGTAAGATGTTCGTGACCTCGAAAGAAATATCGCTTTGTAAGATAGGTTTTCAGAAGTGACGTAATAAGGCATTTTCGCAGAAGTTGACGTTTTGATGTTTTCTTAGCATAAGAAAGTTTGATAAGGTTTGACCAGGAATTTCTAATTTCGTAAGAACAAGTATCTTCATAGAATGTCATCACAAGTTTTGTCATTGACGCAAATGAAACTCTAAAGGAAAGTCCTTAGAGGTGAAAGTGTAACACCCCCAAATCTCGGTACAGCGGAAGACTTAATCAAGTTTTCGGGGCGTTACTTTTTGGATTGGTATCGCACACAAGTAAAATAAAAGATAACCAATTAACCATTTAAAACCAATCCAAAATCAAATATTCAAACATTTAATCCGAAGATATAAATTTTAGGCCCAAAACATAGTTTAACAAAATAGGTCCCCATTGTTTATCAGAGTCAGAAAATGATCCTTGAACCACGCCTCCATGCCAAGCTTCCACACATCAAGTAATCCAAACATCTCTCCAATACCTTAGAAATCATGCTAAAAGGTCAGCTTACGCTGGTGAGTTCATAGGTTTAAGTTCAACAAAATCATAGTGGACCTGTAAGAGTTGATTTGCTATGCACTCAAACAACCAATATATAACTCAATGCGACACAATGAGACCTTTAAACGATAAGCTCCTGTTAGGAATTAGAAATTCCCGGTATTAAAGAGTCGGTCACCTCAAGTATATGTAATCGTTAGAAAGCTCGTAGTCGTAGTTCTTTTAAGTTAAGTAGTAATTTAGTTTAGTAACACCGTGGAGGACGGACGGGTCTTTACCCACTGTATGCCTGATCCACAGCCCAAAGTGTGGCGAGTTATGTAAGACTATAAATACTCTTCGAAAGATTGCTAATGTATATGAACTCCACTGGCTGAGAAATTATGGCCCTTAAAGATTAAGGATTGTCCTCGAATAGCAAATTTCCAGAGTAACACAGCGTAACTCAATATATAACCAACAAACTCACGTATCGTTTAGTTGAGAATGTCCAGGTGATACTAAAACAACTTGAATTTGGATACTTGAGTGGTCGCATTCGACTGGAAAATCGTACTAAAGATTCCATAACCTCTCTACAAACCTAATGAACTACACACCTTCGAACCGTACCTCCGCACCAAGTTCCTAGTAAAAGACTGAGACTATTTGTTACCCCTGGATAAAACAATTTGATACAAAACCCGGATTTTAAATATAGAAGCCTAATTTACAAACTTATAAACTAAAACCTAACCAAAATTTACCAATTAACCAATAGAAAATAAAATGAACACACGCTATGGTTAGGTTTTTCATTGCGGGGCTTTTGAACTAATTCAGAAGGCGACATGGCTCTAAACCCCCACAATGTGAAAGTGGAGATTCCTGAAAGGAAATCTCAAAGTAAACGCAGTTACTGTTTT
>BPTQ01000001.1:140482839-140561543 GCA_019973895.1 Chrysanthemum seticuspe | reverse complement strand
CGTCGAAAAATACTCGTTTGACGTTTTGACCCTTCAAAAATGACTTTACATGTTTTTACGTCAAAATGTCATCCTACAATGGTTTTATAATGATTTTTGGTGAAATTACCATTTTTCGTCGCAAAACAATGTCGTCGGAAAAATCATGAAATTAACAAAAATGGCTTTGGAAAACTAGCCGTAAAACGGTGTACGTCGATCGTTAGAGAACGAACTCGACGGTTTTGGAAAGTTTGTATCAATATCTAAAAGTTTCAGTTCAGGAGTTTTCGTTCAAAAGGTCTCGATCATAAAGATATCAAAGGCTAAAGATAGTGGTTTTTGCTAATTGTGTGCAGAAAATAAGTTTCGGCCAACTTTGAACATCCGTAAATAATTTACTAAAACTCCGCTTTACAAACGGCTTTTTGATTTGAAAAATATGGCCAGTGAACTTGATTTTTACTAGAAGACATTTCGTTATAAAAAGTTTTGCATCATAGTTAAAAACTGCCGCAAACATAGCCCTTACAGCTAATGAAATACTTGAATCGTAGAAATAATATAATTTTTCAGAAAATAATAGTTACGGCAACTTTATAAAAACGTGCATATATTTGTCGTTTCAAATCCGTTTTCTACGTAAAATATGTCCTTAGCTTCGTATCGAAGTAAACTAATATATTTTTGAGAAGTCGAAATAATTTGTGAAGCTTAAGGCTAGTTTTTGACCCGAAATATGTAAAAACTGCTTGCTGTTTTTCAGAAAAAAATATACGTTTCGTCGTAAAACTTTAAAAATTCACCACGGCTTCGTTATAACTCCGTTTTTATCCGTTCAAAAGGCCACGGATTCGTTTTAAAGTATATTTTCTAAAAATCAAGGCCAAAGTTTCGTACAATCTGTTGGTTTTTCCAGAAATTCGTTTTAAGGACAGAACGTAAAATATAGTTATCGAAAATAGTTTTTCTCGGACAAAACCTATTCTAATCCCTTCAAATCAACTCCGAAACTAATCTAATCCTACCATACACCTTCTTAGGGTGTCATGGGTTCCTAATCACCATCAAGACCAAAGAATAACTTGGGAATAATTATAGGATGACTATATTGTATATATAAGTTCTAAAATCATAAAATAAATGGTATAAATCCCATAACATGCATATAAGCTCCAAAAATGAAAAGAAACTTGTGAAAATGATAAGGAAACATAAAAATGATAAGAATATGCTTACTAGTGCAAGTGAAGAGGTGTAGGTAACAAAGGATTAACTTAAATATCCTTGGTTTTTATTTCAAAACCATGAAAAGGATATAAACTAGGTTGAAAATACACTTGATTTTAGCAAAACTTTTGATCCCCTTGAGCTTGGATGTGTGACCGGTTCTATGGAGCCAAAGAAGAAGAGAGAATTTTTTTTTTTTTTAACACTTGAACTATGTGAAAATGAATGTGAATGATTTGTCAAGTAAGACTTTAAGTAACTAGTGTGAATTATTAGTAGACATAGAACCATACTACAATTAAGACTTACCCTCCCCTTGGCCGGTTTTTGGGGGAGGGTTGTCTCCATATATATATTTTTTTTTTTTTTTTTCTTTTCAAAATGTTTACTTGTATATTTGTTGTATAATTTGTAGAATTTGTAAAGAAAAGGTAAGTGAATTGTAGGTAATTGGGACTTTTTGGTAAAAGTAAGTTTTTAGTAGCTCAAAATAGATTGTATTGAGGTGATAAAAATTGTAAAAATACTTTCCTTGTGAAAATTGAGTGATAAAATAATTATCGTCAAATTTTTAAGAAAACGACGTAATAATTAAACGTTAACGATTAAAATACCAAATAAATTTGAAACACTAGGAAAACTAAAAATATAGTTTTTATGAACTAAATGTAAGTTTAAAATTACCTCGGGATCATTTTTGAAAGTAACGGGTTAAATATTCAAAATAAAAACTCACGCGATAAAAATTATTAAATATAAAAATTACGCGTTGAAGGTAAAATGAAATGTCGTGAATGAATCAATGAGATGCACATGATGTCAATGAAATGTAGACTAATCATAGTCCATATGAAATGTACGTGATGTCATGATCATGAATTCGCCGCTAAACCTCCAAGGTTACGCGAATTTGAAACAAGTAAACCAAGTTTACTAAAATGTTGAAATAATGAGACATGAACGGTGCCGAGAAATGACCTGAAAGTACGGATTGTCACACTAATGAGGCTAGAAGAACACGGGTAATTTATACCATCTGCTAATCTATTTTATCGTGTTTAACATGCAAGTATTTCCTTGAATCATGCAGTTATAGTTAAGGCTGTAAGTTTCTTACAGATTGATCATACCTTGGGTTGTTAAGGCTGTAAGTTTCTTTCTATAATCTCTAAATTTACAGCTTCTTTTACCAACTAAAGTAATTGCATAAAATAGTTCCTTGAATCATACGGCTTCTTTTACCAACATACCTGTACATAGATGAGAATCACATCAAGAGTCCATCATGACATGTGTATAAATAATTGCAGGTATGTGTATTATTTCTCTCCTAATTATCATATTCTTTTTAAAAACATATAGATTAAAAATGGTGCTATCAGTGTTTCCCTTTTAATGGGGTTGTGTTTTAATGTCTTACAGTAGATTCACCTCTCAAAGTCCTTAGTGCTACATCCATTCTTCATTACAGCAATTCATTATGGGCCTTGCTACTGATATATGTTACCCCCTTCATTAATAGAAAACTCCAATATATTGATATAAATTCTGAATATTATATGGTAGATATGTAGGTAAGATGATGCCTGATGATTATGAGGTACAAAGGCTTTTGCTTCATGGTTGAATCAAGTGAAAAACTACATAATACAAATGTAAGTGTTTTTAGGTTTCTACATTTTTTGCAATTGTTTCCACTTCTTTAGAGAATTATTTATGTTTCTTTTATAATTGTTATTCACGACTTGAGCTCAACCATTTGCATTATCACTGCTTTGTGTAGTGATTCATCCCAATTTTGCTCCTTTGTGCATTGATTCATGCTACTTTGAGGCTGAATATTAGATGAATAAAGGGCATGATAAATGGGGTGGTGACCAACAATACATTGAAGATGGTATAATGCAGGTGTGTGATTCCGAGTAACAACAAGGTGGTGGTAACTCTGATTTTTTATCTGATTTTGGTTTAAAAATTTTTAATGGTTCTTGATCATTATACAGGTTGCTTTTGTTATGACTGTGTGGAATAAAATGCAGCCTACATATGCTACTGACATATGTAACGAAGCCTTCAATAATAGGTGATTTGGCTCTCTAATAACATTTCTTACTCCCTCTAATAATTCTTTATAAGTGTTGATGATTTGAAGACCTTGCCTCATGATGATTTTGATTACCATGTATGATATTTAGACTATATCGAGTTGTTTAAGTCCAACTGAATCAAAACTGATAATAAGTGCTGAACCGTTTCATTGATTTTACTAACATTTATTTGTTTTCTTATTTGACAGAACTTGGAAAAAATGCATGAGAAAATAATAGGGCTATTTTGACAGCCATCAGTACTGACTACTTCTGGGCAGTAGTTAACGATGGACCTGGACTGATGTTGTAAGTCCACAAATGGTAATGATAAGTTCTATTCAAAAAAAAGATTAATCAATTTGGTCAGGATTATTGTTTCCTTTAAGTTTCTATCTGTAATGGATGCTTGATTGATATGAAGGGAAACCATAGAGATATATGTCATTTGATATTTTTTTTTATTATATTAAAGAGATATTCATTGACCTTTGTGAATGAGTCTAGCTAATTGACTAATAGTATGGTCGTATCCTGCTTCTTTGATAATCTTAATGTAATAATGGAAACTGTTTAAAGACTACAGTGAAAGCTTTATCGTCCCTATTTGACATGAGGTGATTCATTAGAATTCAATAAGAATTCCTATTGATCATCATGAGAACGTTAAACACCCTGTGTAGCGTTTTTCTTTTAAACATATTTTCTTTGCTTCTTTTCTTTACCTTCCTTTTAAGTCCAGGAATAATTTTTAACCATAGGGAAGTTGTTTAGAGCTTATGTTTACAGTGGAATATTGCACATATACAGATGAAATGTTACACATCCAATCTGTTTGAGATGTGAGTATAAGATTAGAGCTTGACAACACTACTTAGGGTTTAGAATAAATAAAGAGACATCAGGGATTATTATTTGAAACTTATAGGACCAAATCAACCACAAAACTACCAATTGTACATATATACTATTTACATGTTTCTGGGATGAAAGGGTGGTAGTTGGACAAACTGCCTGAACTGCTTCCAGATTTAGTGCTCGAGAATTGTATATATCATTTTCCACACGAGTGGCACCTGAAAGAAAAGTTAAACCAAAGGGGAAATCAAGTAGGGCCTGAACACAAGTTAGATCAAGGAACATATTTTGAAAAGTCCCGAGCTGTGCAGAGAGCGAAGCCGATGCAAATGAATCAGCTAAAACAACATAGTTGCCCCTCCTGACACATAGACCAAATCTTTTACCACAAAAACCATTTAGCATATCATCTACCGGTGGCGCTATAACTGAATTATTGATCTGTGCAGAACCAGTCAAGTCTAATCACACAAGCTGGCCACTTGTGAATGGCCAACCGTAACAGACTTAAAACTGATTAAACACAAATACAATGAAGATCAGAGAATACAATGAATTCCCGGGTCGTTTAGTCCCACGGAGACTCAATGGTGTGCAAACACTGATTCAGACGATAGAACGATCACTAATGATAGTGATCAGAAAGGATTTGAATAGGATAATTACACTACTGAAAAAGTTAATAAATAACAGCGACTTAAATACAAATTAAGAAATATAAAAAGATAAAAGATATTAAATAAACGCTATCACTATATTTAAAGTGATGAACGTTTAAAACCTAAAACGTACGTTTAAATTAAAAACTACGTAACCGTACAAAATAAAACGTGAAAATAAAGGAGGAAAATACCTACGGATATGAAAAATACATTTTTACAATCCTAATGATAAAAGAAAATTATTAGAAAAAGAAAATTATTTTTACAACTATTTATTTAATTATTATTAATTAAAAACTAATTTAAACTATTTATAAATACTCTAAAATAAAAGAAAATACAAAATAAGGTTAGAAAAATAAAATTATGATTCTGAAAAATCTAAAATACTATAAAACTAATTTTAAAATTGAAAATATATTTTTTAGACTTTTTATGTATTTATTATTAATTAATTACTATTTAAAACTAATTAAAGTACTTAAAAATACAAATTTAACTAAGAAAAATTGGGAAAAATACTTTTTAGGCTTCTTATATTTATCTAAACTTAAGAAAATTGAAAAATTATTTTTTTTGAAGCTTTTCTTAATTTTTTGTATTAAAAGCTATTTAAAAAGTGCTAAAAACTAATTAAAATTAAGAAAAATAGCAAACAAGCTAAGAAAAATCTGAAAATTTCAGGATAAGCTTAAAATAAAGTTAGGAAGCTAGGAAAAATAGAAAAGCATGGGGTTATGAGTAAGATTATGGAACTGATGAGCAAGAGCTTATTGAAATAAGCACTTAAATTAGCAAATGGAGTCCAAAAGCCACCAACCCAAAACAGAAGCTACTATAAGCTAAAAGAACTGAAATGCAACAAGATTCAACAAGCCATAACCTCTGATAAGCTGATTACACAGATTTGCTTAAATGAGCTTTTGGCTAAATTCAGTTGTGAGGGGGTATTTTGCAGCTAGATTATAAGCACTAAAATAAGCTGAAAAGGTAAACTACAAATTGGAACCTCTAGAGGACCTGGGTAAGACCATGCAAACCAAAGCTCAGACTTTGAGGAGCTCAAGTGAGCTCTGTACAAGCCTGCAAAACCCTTGTGCAGACTCAGCTTTCACTGAGTCAGTTGCACAGGGGAAATGGTGCCATATTGACAAGCCAGAATGAAGCTTCTACCAAATTCACAAAAATACACTAAAATGTAGATAAGTAACTAGACCAGTAGGACTATTTAAAACCACAAATTTCATAGAAAATGACTCAGAAATGAGTGAATGAAAAATCACTCTAGCTAGCCAAAAACTGACTTTGCAAACTTTGACTTTTTCACAAAACTGAAAGGTTGACTAAGTTGAGGTTTGATCATGATCTAAGGACTGATAATGATGTAATGTGATGAAATAACACTAATGTAAGCTAGACCTATAAGATTGGAACACAAAACAAACTTGTGATCTTATAAAAAACTCAACAGTAAGCTGCTAAGGGATTTAAGGTATAATTTTGACTTTGAGACCTTGCAGGCAAAGGATTAAGACTGATATGAGCATGAAATGGCTAAACAAGCATGAAACAACAGAAACCTACTCTTGCATAAACCTATAACTCAGTTAAAGCTAATGAACCAAACACCCTATATACCAACTGTTGTGAACTAGAAATGGACAAACTGCTGAACAAACATGATTTAAGGATCAAACTAAGTTCTCATGACCATATTACAACTATTTAAGCAAGTTTACACTAATTGGGACCACAGAAACAAGACAGGCATAAAAATGCAAAATGGCTAGAAAACTAAAATTGAGATTCTCACTTACATGAGTCCAGCTTATGCAGGATAGAACCAAACCCAAGTCCTACTCTAACCTAACTAAATCTAACCCAAATGAACCTCTGCAACACCCATTATCAGCTTCCATGCCCATCCTTGACCAGGTTTGACTTTTTGACTGATTTAGTGATTTTGTGCAAACAAATTTGGAAAACAAATATAAGCTCACCAAAAGCTATTGGGAGCTTATTTGAGCTTATAGAACAGGAACCTAAGCTATTTGAAGCTTAATTGCAAGAGTTTGAAACTGAAAAACTCAACAGTGAACACAAGATCAATACTTTTAACCAAACCTTGAAATTAATACTTAAAAACTGATTACAATGATACATTAACTTGAGTTTAGATCATAGAAATACAAAATTACAGATTTTAAACTAAATTAAGACATGGATAAGAAAAACGACATTAAGAAATATTAAAACTAAATTCTACTTCCTTGCTTGCTTCCTTTTTCTTCTTTTTATAGTCCAAACTTCTTTCTCTCACTTTCTGAACTTATCCCAGCTGTTTTTGTGGCCATTGGATCACTAAAACTGATCCTAGCCATAGAATGGATTTTTGGCGGGAAAAGCTTTTGACAGTTGGATGAGGTAGAGTGAGGGTAAGGGTGAAGCATTAAATGCACTTTGGAGTTGGTTGAGGATAGGGGAACATGGGGAGTGGAAAGGTGAGGAGGGGGGATGGGTTGTCTGGGTTGCAGGGCTAGGTGAAGAAGAAAGGAGGAAAAGGCGGGTATAGGGGTGGTTTGACTTATCTGTTTGACTGGTGGTTAATAATGCCAGGGGGTCAAATGGGAAGGGGTCCAAAGATATAAGGCAGGGGGTCATAAGGTGTTTTGAAAGGTCCAAAATGGATATAAAGGCTTAAATAATATAGGGACCTAAGTTGCCAATTCTGAAAATTGCAAGGACCTTGGCTGCCAATTCATCAAAGAGGTTTCAAGGGACCAAAATTAACAATCTCACAAAGTACAAGGACCAAACTTGCCATTTTCACATTTTCCAGGGACTAATTCTGCCAATTTTGAAACTTGAAGGACCATTCTTGTAATTTTCTCAAATTTTTGATATTTTTCACCAAAGGACTAAATTTGACAACTTTTGATTTTAAAAGGACCTTTGGTGACTTTTCTTTTGAAATTTTGACTCAGGGACTATTTTTGACAATTTTAGAAACTTGGGGGACTAAAACTGCAATTTTTGCAAATTTGATATGTTTTTCATCTGATTTTGATATTTTTGCATTTAAAACACATAAAACACTGATTTGTGATATTTTTATCATTTTGATGCGTTTCTGAGTGTTTTCAGATGATTTTGCAGTTTATATTGTACAAAAATGATGAGTATTTAGACACTCATCAATTATCTCCAAAACATACAGTTATGACACCTCCTGCACGAGAATGTGTTAAAAATCTTCTGCTAAAAGTCTTGAATTGTGCAAAGAGCGACACCGATGCAAATGAATCAGCTAAAACAACACAGTTGCCCCTCCTCACACCAAGACCAAATCTCTTACCACAAGAACCATTTAGCATATCATCTATCGATGGCGCTCTAACTGAATTATCCCCAAAATATGCAGTCATGACACCCCCTGCACGAGAATGTGTTAAAAATGGTGTTAACAACATGACATAGGTCTTAACAAAAATTGCAAGCCTTTTCGACCAACAAATTCTTATCTATAAGTATCATTACTATCACTTTAACCTTTTAGTTTCTACTGCAAATGTCACAGTATGATACATATGTTGGTACAGGTTGATTTTAGTTAATGTCCCACAAGAGCGGCTATCATATACTGATATAGTAATGAACAACATACTGAAATGTATTTATTGCTCAAATTTTTTGATCACTTGATGTCAATTTGGTCAATTGTTGTGGGTTTTAATCTCTTTATGGGGACAAGGCTCCTTTTCAAGGTGATATTTTAAAAGTTGTGTTGCCCACATGGTTTAGACATTTGATGCAGGTTTTACTGACCAGGTTTTAATATTTATAGTGTCTCGCTATACCTATGGTCTACCCTAATGCACTAACGGGCAGTGTACCCGGTCGTGTGTAGTGTAGTAAATGGTAAAGCCGAGGTCGTCCCAAGAGCTATGTGTGTCAGATAATTACTAAGTCTAATTGTCACAGAATATTAATGGTTTGATAGGGTTTTAATTAATTAAACTACTAATGCAGAATATAAAATAAAAGCAAATAAATGTGTGAAGGGAAATCAATAGAGGAATAGTGGTGCTAACCTAGTTAATCCTCCTAGCTAGTTATGTCTACGTCTACCTACTTCCAATTACTTCAGGTGGGGTCAAATTCGAGAGGACAGCATTTGGTCAATTCGCCCTAACCTATCAGCAAAGATGCCACCACAGGAGAAATCAGGCGCACCGTCATAAGTCCTGTTGTTCTTGGTCCCCTAAGCCGAGTCATTAAGTACCGCTACATGCTAGATTCTAAATAGTGAGTGCCCGGCCGTTAGGAACTTAGACACTACACCCCCCAATTCTTAAGTTCATCCAAACGATAGGTGATCAGTTGGTCAAATCGCACAAGTAGAAAGGGTCGTCAGTTGGTCATATCTTACCCTTCCCGTCTCAGTCCGCTCACCTAGGGTCAGTTGGTCATATCTCCTAGGCAATTGGCCTCTATCGCCATTCAAAACTACCGAACCAGGGGTGACTACCAAAGAACTATGCATGCATACACTTAGAAATAATTGTACGGAAGTAAAGGTAAACGCAAACAAAACAATTAAGGAATCATAACTAGGCTAACACCAAAGGGTGCTTAGCCGCTCATATTAATCATGCACATCAATTCAATATTCAAAGGTACGAAATACATGAATTGAAAGTAAAAGAAATAATAAACGCTAAAGCTTATCGTAATGGTGTGACTTCTCCCTTGGAAACAGCTCCGTATGGTTCCCTAGACCTCCCTTGAGCTTTTTCCCACGTTCTCAGAGTGTTGTGTGTGGAATGGGATGGTTTGAAATGCTAGAATTCATGGGGTATTTATAGGCCAGGTCTGGGTTACGGCGTAACCAATAGAGGAGTTACGCCGTAACCTTCTATTTCTCCGTAAATGCACTAGATCTGCAAGTTACGGCGTAACCTTATAAGTGGTTACGCCGTAGTCTTCAATAAACTTGGTTACGTCGTAAGTGTTGCAGTAGTTACGGCGTAAGTATCAGCGGCGTAGAACCTCTTTTGACCTAATGGAGTTACGTCGTAACCTTTGGGAAGAGTTACGCCGTAACCTCTTTATAAGTTGGACTTCTGGGTCACGCAATAGTTACGGCGTAATGTGAGAGATGAGTTACGCCGTAACTTCTTCAAAATAAGCATACTGTGATAAATCTTTAGTAATGTTTCCATTTCCACGTCTCTTTAGGTCCAATGCTCGTAATTTACCTGAAAGTGGAAAACAATGGAAAACAAGCGTAAATCCATATAAATGATATAAATAACGAGCATTAATGGGGGAAATTGACACTTAATATTCAGGACTATTTGATGTTATCAAATATCCCCCCACTTAAACTCTATTTGCCCTCAAGTAGACCTTATTAGATAGATTCCTAAAAAGATATCTCCCAAAACCTGGAAAATATGAGTTTAAAAATCCCTTATGCTAGAATAAAACAAAGCCGAACACCTCACGAAAGGGGAACAAACACTCAAATCTCTCAACTATTCTAAGTGTCAATTTCGGGGTGATTACTCAATCGCACAGCCATAGCATGTATTCTATCATAAGCTTGGCGGTTACACAAATCTCCACCACTAGAGTTAAGGGCTAAACAATTCTCGAAGGCAATATGGGTAGACACGACAAAGGTTAAGGGGTGACTTGTCATTACTAACATGTCACGGCGAAGTGGACAAAATCAATGATACATGACCAAATCCATGGCCAAGACACCAAAGATTGCTCGCTGCATCACCTAGACACGCTTCATGACTAAAGGGTAGGATTAGACATGGGATATATAATTGGTGTAAAATCAAAAACAAGCAGGTAGTCTAAATCTATAACTAAGTCATCACCACTTACCGTCCGCCGAAAGTTCAAGCTTAGAAGTCTAGAGACCGGATCATGAAATGCAAGGTAGATGTGTCATTAGAGGACGTCATGATGGACACACTACCTTTTCTTCTTCAGTTGGTATAACTCCAACTCCAATCTTCAAATGTGACCGAGGTGGCCTCCTCGATACTAAAAAATAAAGCTCATACTATAGTGCTTATAACATCGCACTTTACAATATCATAACTCAATCAACTCTTTTTTTTTTTTGAATCATAACTAAATAACATAACATCCCCCCACTTGAGATGAACAATGGGAATTCGGGGGGTCTTCAATGATCTTCATAATTGTTGTCGATGAAAGCGTGATTTCCAAACCTTTCCACTCGAACCTTGAACTTAGGCAAATGATGACTTCCCAATTACAAATAAAGACTACAGGGTAGGCTAAGGTGTAAGGGTGTAACGAAACAATATATAGGGTTGACAAAATGAAAGGAATGACTCATAAGGGTGTATCTAGGGGTATCTTGCACTAAAGGGGAGTGCAACAAAAGGGTTTCACATGGGGGTCGAAAAGTCGAGGTGACTAATCGATAGACTCACAATGGTAGGCTGTTTGGGTGATAATCCTATAATACTGCCTTCTAAAACTGAAAAGTCCAAATACATCGAGCTAACTCAACATACCTCGTCTATGGTCTCGAAATGATGCAAAAGCCAAGTTCTAAAGTTTACAAGCTACCGGCACACTCATAATTTGGTGGATTTGGGGTAAAATATATGAAACGGATAAGGCTAATCTCACCATGTAATATCAAGGGTTGTATGTGCTCGGCTAAGGTCTAATCTAGTTAGGTTCGGAAAAACATGTCAAAATTTTAAAAATGGCAAAATTTTTCAAAATAAACTAGAAAAATGAGGGCGAAATAAAGTTCAAGAGATAATTCTACTCCCGTCCCCGCACTTGAATTGTACAAAGTCCCTTTTGTACTAGGCATTAAAATAAAGGTGAAGAGAAATGTAGAATTAGAGCGAGAACTTCCCTGAAAATTGCTCCAAAAAGAAGAAGGCCCACGAGAAAGGATCGTGCCTTCGTTTAAGCGTCATGAACAAACTTCAATCCCTGAAATCACAATACTGACAAGCATAATTCTAAAAAGAAAAAAATGAAATGAAAAACAAACCTAACTCACTTTCGTAGGAATCACGGTTGCATTTAGCGAATGCAACAAGCCTTTTAAACCACTTGGTGTCCCAAGTGGACGAGTGAAGTCTCGTGAGGGTTTATAGGGAACACACCCACAAAGTTCATTTAAAAACTACTACAAGGTTACTGTGTTTTAAAATGAAAGAATTAAAGCAGAGGAGAGTTACGTCGTAACTCCTATGAGAGAGTTACGCCGTAACTGGCAAAACCTGGTATCAGCTGTGAAGCGAATAGTTACGGCGTAACCACTGAGATGGTATTACGCCGTAATTGGTAATGCGTCAAGAATTATGCTGCTAAAATGTTGGTTACGGCGTAATCACCAAGATGAGTTACGCCGTAACTCTGTTCAGATCAACAACTGCAGCAGTAATTACTTCCTGTCTCCTGCATAAATGGTTAGAAAACACAAAACCCAACAGAAATGAAATAAAAATAGAAGAAAGGGATAATTCGGGTTGTCTCCCGAAAGAGCACTTTTCTTTATTAACGAGTCTTTAAGTTAGACTCAGAGCCGCGGGGCTCTGTGGGGGTCTTTGAGCTTGCCCCACTTCTTCAATATCCTTCATCAAATTGTGCCTCATCCATGCAACATTTGAGGCAGTTAGGAGGTATTCAATGGTTTCGATCTTTCGGACTTTACAAAATTTCTCCTCCGGACCTAGGTGGTAGCGAGTGAATTCGTATTTTTCAACTATAATAGGAGGTGGTCTTTTGTAGGTTATCCCCAGGAGCTTGCACCTTCTTTGCTCGTAAGCTTCGTCATCGGGATCAGTGAATTCCTCATTTCCTTGCAACTCAAGGTAATCTAGCATCCCTTCGATATTATCTTCATCAGAAACAGTGCCCTTGAACCATTCTTCATCGAGCAAATTCTCCACTAGAACACGCTTGCATTCTTCTTTATCATTGCTCACCCGCTCTATGTCATCGTCAATTGTTATTTTACTCGTATTTTCGAGACTTTTGTCGTTTGAATTTTCTTGATCCATGTATTCCTTCCAAATCTTATCTTTTGTTAATGCGTACACATGCCCATACTTAATTTTCACCCAACTATCGAACCCCAGGTTGTCCATCCAAAGTAAACTCGTTCTCTCCTCATCATTGGTTGAGGACCAAAAGAATTCATCTTTTCCTAATCTTCCAGAGTTGCTTCCACCATCACACATATCGTCATACGGGTTGCATGATGCCCAGAAATTTTCCCCAGGAGATTTTACTTTTTCGCACCAGTGACTGCGTAGTTCCTTGTTATCATTTTCACTTAAATGCTCATCCGTGCAGAGTATATCTTTATTAGTTTCATCCTTCTGAATATGCTCCGTGTAATCAATTTTTAGTTTCATAAGAAGATTTGGATTGATCTTGGCATTCCCAAATTGAATTGCGTACCAATCTTTAAAGGCTAAATTACCGAATTTTATGCCATGTCTTTCACGCTCATGAGGGTATGTCCATTCTTGCTTTCTTTCATTGTCACCTCCATTGAAATACTCGTGGAAGGGGCTGCATGTAGGCCATGCCCTTGTGGTTTCTTCATCAGTAATGACGACAGGAGTACACCAGTGAGTGATAAGTGGCTCTTCTTCGTCTTCAAGGGAGAGTTCCTCAAGTTTTTCTGACCCGTCCAAGTCGAGGAATTTTCCTGCCCATGTATCCCAGTTATGCCGTAACTGAGATTCTTGGTTACGGCATAATTCATTAGAGTCATTTTCCTCAGTATTCTTCACAACCCCATTGTCGCTGTCAAACACGAGGTTACGCCGTAACTCATTAGGCATGTTACGGCGTAACTCAAATCTGTTGACGAAATCGTCCCCTAAACCCGTATCACTGGTCTGAACCTTCGAGTTATCATCCGAGAAAATTACCTTACATTCCATAGCTGGTTTAGATCCTTCAGGTTTATCGTTATTTCTTCTTACTTTTTCACTGAGCTTTATCACCATGGATTCAAGGTTTCTCAGAGTTGAGTCGTGTTTGGAAATGTTTCTATCAGTGTTTTCTTGGAATTCCTTCAACCACTCATCTTGCTCCTTTTGTCTTTGGGCTGAATTTTCCAGAAATTTATTAATTGTTTCTTCAAGACCGGGCTTTCTTTCTCCATAAGGCCCATGGTTGTAATTTCCACGATAACCATTACTATTTCGATTATCACCATAAAATGGTCGATTTTCTCCATACTTAGCCTCTTCAATACCCTTTTCGTCCATATGAGGACAATTCTTCGTAAGATGTCCTCCTCCACAGCTTTCACAACCCACTTGGATGGCATGAACGGTTTCTCTGACCTTTAGCATATCTCGACTGAGACTTTCAATTTTACTAGCAATTGCTGCAATTCCGTCGAAACTTCCGCCTTGGTTTCTTTTACTTCTACCGTCGTGCCATTTTTGAGAATGGTCCGCCATTTTTTAAATCTCTTCAATTGCAGTAGTAGGAGTCATGTTTGGAATAGGTCCTTGATAGTCCAGCATCTGTCTTGTAGTTACATTTATTACTTTGTAGAAAATATTGACCTTCTACTGGTTATTAAGATCATTGGTAGGACATTTATAAAGAAGATCGTTGTATCTGTCCCAAGCTTGATACAGAGTTTCGTCGTCTTCTTGTTTGAAATTATGGATCTTTAAGAGTTGATTAGAAATCTTTGATGGCGGGCAATATCTTTGAATAAAGTGTTTCTTTAGTAGCGCCCAAGTATTAACTGCCCCGGAGGGCAACCTTTCGATCCATCTTCTGGCTGCTCCAGTGAGAGTCATTGGGAAGACCCTGAGCATAACAACATCATGAGACACGCCCGGAATGTTAAAAAGGCTAGCGATGTATAGGACATTTTCAACGTGCTCATATGCGTCTTCGTCCCTGTTTCCTGAAAAAGGGTTAGCGCGAAGCTCCCTCATAAATTGGTCTTTAATCTCGAAATGAACATCCGCTCCGATTGCCGGTCTTACGAGACCCGACCCTTGATCTGCTCTAGTCAACGCCAAGTATTCCTCAAGAGTGAGGTCATCGATGTTAACAACTTCCATGGTACCTGAAAACTTGAAATATGATCGTGAGAAAAGTTTAAAAATGAAATGAAAGACTCAATATTAATCCTAATGTAGCTCCCCGGCAGCGGCGCCAAAAACTTGATGCAGGTTTTACTGACCAGGTTTTAATATTTATAGTGTCTCGCTATACCTATGGTCTACCCTAATGCACTAACGGGCAGTGTACCCGGTCGTGTGTAGTGTAGTAAATGGTAAAGCCGAGGTCGTCCCAAGAGCTATGTGTGTCGGATAATTACTAAGTCTAATTGTCACAGAATATTAATGGTTTGATATGGTTTAAATTAATTAAACTACTAATGCACAATATAAAATAAAAGCAAGTAAATGTGTGAAGGGAAATCAATAGAGGAATAGTGGTGCTAACCTAGTTAATCCTCCTAGCTAGTTATGTCTACGTCTACCTACTTCCAATTACTTCAGGTGGGGTCAAATTCGAGAGGACAACATTTGGTCAATTCGCCCTAACCTAACAGCAAAGATGCCACCATAGGAGAAATCAGGCGCACCGTCATAAGTCATGTTGTTCCTGGTCCCCTAAGCCGAGTCATTAAGTACCGCTACATGCTAGATTCTAAATAGTGAGTGCCCGGCCGTTAGGAACTTAGACACTACACCCCCCAATTCTTAAGTTCATCCAAACGATAGGTGATCAGTTGGTTAAATTGCACAAGTAGAAAGGGTCGTCAGTTGGTCATATCTTACCCTTTCCGTCTCAGTCCGCTCACCTAGGGTCAGTTGGTCATATCTCCTAGGCAATTGGCCTCTATCGCCATTCAAAACTACTGAACCATGGGTGAGTACCAAAGAACTATGCATGCATACACTTAGAAATAATTGTACGGAAGTAAAGGTAAACGCAAACAAAAAAATTAAGGAATCATAACTAGGGTAGCACCAAAGGGTGCTTAGCCGCTCATATTAATCATGCACATCAATTCAATATTCAAAGGTACGAAATACATGAATTGAAAGTAAAAGAAATAATAAACGCTAAAGCTTATCGTAATGGTGTGACTTCTCCCTTGGAAACAGCTCCGTATGGTTCCCTAGACCTCCCTTGAGCTTTTTCCCACGTTCTCAGAGTGTTGTGTGTGGAATGGGATGCTTTGAAATGCTGGAATTCGTGGGGTATTTATAGGCCAGGTCTGGGTTACGGCGTAACCAATAGAGGAGTTACGCCGTAACCTTCTATTTCTCCATAAATGCACTAGATCTGCAAGTTACGGCGTAACCTTATAAGTGGTTACGCCGTAGTCTTCAATAAACTTGGTTACGTCATAAGTGTTGCAGTAGTTACGGCGTAAGTATCAGCGGCGTGGAACTTCTTTTGACCTAATGGAGTTACGTCGTAACCTTTGGGAAGAGTTACGCCGTAACCTCTTGATAAGTTGGACTTCTGGGTCACGCAATAGTTACGGCGTAATGTGAGAGATGAGTTACGCCGTAACTTCTTCAAAATAAGCATACTGTGATAAATCTTTAGTAATGTTTCCATTTCCGCGTCTCTTTAGCTCCAATGCTCGTAATTTACCTGAAAGTGGAAAACAATGGAAAACAAGCGTAAATCCATATAAATGATATAAATAACGAGCATTAACGGGGGAAATTGACACTTAATATTCAGGACTATTTGATGTTATCAACATTGGATACAAATTTTTCTATCATACTGAGACTCATAACATCTTAGACGAGTATAAGTGCTAAGAGGGGATTAGATATTATATATTTTCTACCAATGATTCCTGCTGCTGAAATATGAGGATTGGAGAGGAATATGTCATATGGCTGCACCATTTTAACCTTTGGCGCTCCACTTCTCCATATATCAATATCAATTTCTCAACGAAAATGCAGTTGTGGCAGACAAACCAGGATGTAAAGAGGCAACCATTGTTGCATTGTCTTCATGAGGACTTCCAAATCCTTTAGGTGGACCAGAATTATGGTTAACGCAGACGTGGTAACTTAGGCCACTATCGAATGAAGAAGAAACAGACGCTATATTGATTTCCATGTTCAAAGGGATACCCCACAAACTTCCGTCTTTGTCAACAAAAAGTCCTGGAGAACATATGTGAGGAGATCCTTCGGAAAGGAAATCATGATGTTTGTTTGTTAGAACTTTACAAATACAACTCACTACATCATGAAGCTCTCAAACTTCTTCATCAACTGGTTGAGGATGCCAAATAGATGAACCTAAAGTCGTGCACCGTCAAAAGTTCAAGCCTGAGATGATCATTAGCTATCTTAAGGTAAGTTCCTGTAGACATCATACTCGATAACATTTATTTTTTTTGTTGATACTGCATTCACTAAATAATATACTATGTTTATATCTTATTTTTCTTTAACTAATTTTTTCCAACGATATTCATGAGTCATGCCCGCCCATTTTTTACTTTCAACATGTACACTTTCCAACCATTTTTAACCACCCTTCTTTCGCTATAGAAATATATGCGGGTTTTGTAAACAGTGTGAAGTCTTAGAAGAAGGTTCTTTGAATTTCATTTGCTAACAATATGTTTACTATGCTTCTTATTTGGATGACGGTCAAGATTGATTTTATTTATGGTACAAGGATACATAATAGGCTAACATCATTTTGATTGAAACATGACTTAATAGTTTTTTTGCACAAAATATGATAATCATTTTGGCCATTTATTAATCCGATTAGTATTTTTTTTCCCCTGTTCAACATTCATCGACTTAAGGCAATTGATATCCCTTATTCATATTGACCAAAAAAGAATGGCCACAAACAGTCATGCTAACAATAAAGAGATTAAAATGGGTAATACTATTGTGGGTAAGTATGGAGTCACGTAAGGAACCACTGCTGAACAAAGGCTAAAAACAATAAAGACTACTGTGGGTAAGTTAAGTTGCTTCCGTATTGAATGAGATCAGGAGGACTCCTCCAATTCCACAAGATGATATGAGAGCGGGAATGAGCTACTTCCTTGAAACAAATCTGGAAGGATGTTCCAAAATTCTTACGACGTTGGGATCAATGAACGTGTTCCCTACAATGCCCCTCTTATTCAGTTCTCTTCATGGGTGGGTGGTGACAGTGATGGTATGTTCTCCATATGCAAGTTATTTTACCTACTTTTATCATACTGTCATGAGTTTAAATACCACTTGCTGCGATGGCTTGCCTAAATGAAAATTAGAAAGTTTGAGTTTCTGATCTTTGTTGGAAATTAGTGATATAGTCTTTGAATTTCATTTGCTAACAATATGTTTACTAGCGTGGCTATACTTTTTATTTTCAATTCCAATACGGAAACATTTTTATTTATAACTGGTTATGCTTATTTTGATGTCTAATAGATCATTTTAGTTTGCTTAGTTTGTAAGATGTAGATAAATGGTTGGTTGGTTTGTACATTATAATTTGGTGATACTGTGAAGAGAGCCATAGAGCTCTGGCATGAATATTTAAATATCTCCAGAATTGTATGGGCTGAAAATTCGATGCTATATATTACTTTGAACCAATCATTCTGATCAAATGTTTTTAGTTTTTCAGTTACCTAGATGAAGTTTTTGTTCAGATCAAGATAGTTATAGAAGTTGCTGCTATTAGAGTAAACATATGAAAACTAATGGTTGCCTTGCATGAGCCATAAGCTTTTTTTAATAGTGGTGTCATAACATCAAGTTGGCTCTTATTGAGTGAAAAGCTCTCAAGTCAGTAATAAATTGATTATTGGGCACTAAAGATGCAGCCTATTCTATCACATCTAACCAGGGGTATTGAAATCTTAATATACCTCCATTATGGGAGGAAATTGATTGAGTTTAGCCACAAATTGGGTTTTAAATGAGCTTTTCACCTCTTATCACAATTTTCTTTATTTCGGGCAAGTGTTACATTAGAAAAGATGCTTTCCAGGTCTGGAAACATATGTAATCGATCAAATATCACACAAACAAATTTTATTCATTTAATAAACAAATTTTGTTTTCATTTTTCATTAAACTAAAAAAACTTAATTTTATTCTTTGTTTTCTAAATTAAATATCACACAAACAGTTAATCGTTATGCGAAAAAAGTAATGCAATCATGATAAGAATTAAATTATCTTTTTATATATGGGCACTAGCCTCATGACCCGGCCGATGGCCGGGCTAGTCTCATGTAAGTTGTTCAATATTATTAATTTTATTTGTAGACTTGGTATAAATCCAAGTTATATAAATGTTTCAATGGGTTTGTATATACAAAATTTCATTAAACGATGGACGTGAATGGTTTTAATGGATTGATGATATCATAATCTCTTATGGTTGAAAATATTAATGTATATGATATTTGAATGTATAAATAAAAAAGATAATAATAGATAAAAGAATTGAAGGTTATATGGGAAAAAAAAGGTAAATGTAACAGTTTTAATGAAAATAAAAACCACTTGAAAGAATACTAAATACTAAAAGTGTTTACTAAACATTATACTTATTAATAAAAGGGAATTCAAATTTTGTGTAACACTTCTTTGTAAACAACATTGGTTGTTTTATTTGTGTAGACACCATCGATGTCGCAACAAAGAACCTTCAAGCCTTGTTTTGTTTTAACTCTTGAAACCGCTACATACAGTTTTCCGTGAGAAAAAACCGGCTTCTCTAAAAAAAGTCCGACCTGTGACAATGTTTGTCCTTGACTCTTGTTTATAGTCATTCCAAAACAAACTTGGATTGGGAATTGTCGTCTGTTGAGTTTAAAGGGCATTTTGTTGTCGGATGGGGTAATAACCATTCTTGGTATTGCACAAATCGTTCCCACATTGCCACCAGATATTATCTTTGTCTCTATAATATTCGTACCCATTCGAAGGATTTGCATTCTAGTACCATTACACAAACCAGCTCTTTGATCAATGTTCCTCATACACATTACTGGAGCACCAACTTTAAGAGTAAGCTCGTGAATCAGAATCTGCTGGTGATACAGTGTCTGAACTATAATAAAGTTTTTCCTCACCATCGATTTGATCAAGCATTTTTTTGTTGATTACGTCCACCATTTCGTGTGTTGGTGCTAATATTTCTCTTTCCTTAAAGAATTCTGGATTCCACAAGTTGGATATAAGATCAGGGTATGTTTCACGAATTATTGAACCAACACGATCTTCGGAATCTGGAATGAGCATGTCATCTGGGAATTCTACATCAGCCTCACCATCATTTTTTCCACCTATCTTTCCATTACCAATGTCGAGTATCCAATCGGCAAAGTCTTTAATTTTCCTTTGTTCTTCGCTGGTTGTTCCGGCAGACAAACGCATATTAACAGTTAGTCTCATGACAGTGCAATGTTCCCATAGATATGAAGAGTTAATGGATGCAAGGACCACGTCTTGTCTGCTACCATTAGGAATGACAGGTAGAACTTGACAAAAATCACCACCAAAAACAACCACCTTCCCTGAAATTTGTACAGATTAGTAAGAGTTAATATACATGTAAAGACAATGGATGAATTTGTAACTTAATATATGGGGAGAAATATCACCTCCAAAAACTTAGTCAGATGGTTCTGAAGGGTTTGATATACATATATCGTGCATGGTTCTGTCGAAAGCTTCAAAACAATGTCGGTGGACCATTGGTGCTTCGTCCCATATAACTAGACTTGTTTTCTATAGTAAATAAGCCAAATCACTGTCCGAACTGATAGAACACATGGACTCCTTAGTCACATTAATGGGAATTGCAAATCTTGAATGTGCAGTTCTTCCTCCATCCATAAGGAGTGTTGCGATCCCACTTGATGCCACATTAAGAACAATTTTTCCTTCAGAACGAAGACACACTGTCATTGTTTTGTATAGATATGTCTTACCTGTCATTGATTGGTTTAGTTGTCATCATACTTCTGAATTACAAAAGTAATCATACATCTGTATTAAATTGAATTAAAAGCTAATGTTAGTAGTATATAGGCCATATATTTGTTACCTGTTCCACCATAGCCGTAAACAAAAAACATGCCTCCCTTTTCATGATGTACGGCATCCAAAATATTAGCGTAAATGCACTTTTGCTCATCCGTTAAAGTCTGGTACATCTTATGATGCAATACGGATAACTCTGGCCTATTGTATTTCATTTCATCATTGACCAGTCTATTGTAACCTTCCATTGTATATTGTGCATCAGGGTAAGGCATGTTTTCAATTTTCTTTAACGACCTGTTGTTGCAAAGTAACATGTGCTCGATGTATGTAAGGCAAATATTGTACCTTTGTTCATCAGTCAACTCCAAATCTATAGAAAACATGATATCTAAGTTATATATAAATGTTAATGTTGATGTACAAATCTTTGATAGTTCTAAAAACAGGATAACGATGTAAAATGGGTTAAAAATGATTTCTGAATATGCAACCTATATAGATTCATGCTCATCATCATAGTTATCAAGTTTTTAATACCTGTGTAAGTAGTTAAATAAAAGCAGCTAAGCGTGTATCTATTAATTGATGCAAACATCATCTTCTTAAACGTGTATTTGGTAATTGATGTCCAAAATCATAAGTTAGGAAGGAGTGTTTGGGATTGCTTAATCCATTGTTGAAGTTAATGACACATGCTGAAATAATGAAAAAAGCACTACGGCAATTTCATTTTTCAATTTATGAGTAGGTGTTAAAAATGATTTGTGAAGTTGTAGCACATAAAGATAATGTGAAAGTATACCTGGATCATTATGTATACGACGTTCTTTCCACTGTACATCTTCAGCCAAAAGACGCCATGTTTTGTTCCAAACAAAATCTGAACGCGACATACTATCTGTCATGATGAGCGCTACAAAGAAAGATCTTAGATAGTCTTCAATCCCCCAGCGGCTTGCCTCTATTAGACCATCAATATACTCTTTGTCATCTTGTAACAAACCTCTTGCGTAGCAAGCTTCTCGATGAGTTGAGTAAAGGATTCCGTCATAAGTCTTAAACTCGTCCCATTCTTGAACTCCAGGTATTTTGTTTAACAATATACGAAGGTAGTACATTTCTCCCCAAGATGGGGGAACCTGATGTATGCGACCAATGGCATTTCCCTTCTGTCTAGGTTCCCATACACAATCTTGTTTTTTCCATACATATTTAGATGGAAAATCTACATACAACAATTGTCTTGCTTCAGTGTCGGTTTTGTTACGTTCCATCCATTGTAAAAACTTTGACGTGTTGTTTGATTCCTTTTCTAAGTCGTAATCAATACTCTCTCTTGGATCAAAAAAGACAGCATGCTCGTTTGGTAGGTGAAACGGAAGCCTTTCAACTGATGGAGACCTGTGGTGTATATCAAATTGAAAAATCCTCCATGTAGCCTCACATGCGGATAGATAACGGCAATCGTAATAATCCTTAATCTTGTCGACTTCTTCTTCATCCACCACTGCAGTGACTCGATCGGGTCCTTTGTTTATATACTTGAAAAAGTACTTGATAGAACCAAATTGATTGTAATATTCAACGTTTATATGTGCCTGGTATTATTTCAACAAATCTGGGTTATACGGCACGACAAATCCATTGTCCAATTCAGTGCCACTTTTAGATACTTTTCTACCATTTTCTGGTCTCTTGTATATAGCGTAACCATGCTCATCGATGAAAGTCTCCTCATTAAATGATTTTGGAAACTTTTTTGTGCATTTTCGATTGACCATACATGGACAGTCCTGATGTTCAATACCGCAAGGATCATGCATCATGTTCTCTGTTACAAGTTGGTACAAAGCTGGGTCAAGATCCTTATAAGGAATTTCAGCAGATATGCAATTGTCAATCTGCTGTGGAGTACGTAGTTTATCATTTGGTTCCAACCAAAGGAAAATATGACAATGGGGTAGTCCACGTTTCTGAAATTCAACTGTGTATAATTCTGCATATAAAAGAATTCAAAATTTAAGTTAAATATAGAACTAATATTAGTTTGAAATTCAGAAGTATAATGTTAGTAGTATGTTGATGTGGAGAATAATAAATCTGAAATGAATATTTAATACCTCCTTTTACACGTCCGAATGTATGTTTTTGTTTAAAATCTTTCATCAACATGTCAAACTTCATTTTGAATACCCTTGTAGTAGCATCTGGCCGATCTTCTGATTTCAACCCTTTTTCCTCCATATACCGTGTAATCTCAGGCGAGCTTGGGTTACACGTAAAAGTGATGAATAGATCCGGGTATCCGTAAACCTTGCAAATAGACATAGCATCAAGGTAGTTTTGTAACATGTATCTTGGACTCCCGGTGTGTGACGAAGGCAGAATAACTTTTTTTTCCACGTAGAACATGTGGTCCATTTGATACACTTGCCACCCTAGCCAGCCTAGTTTATGTTTCACACCGTAACTCTTTTTGATTTTTTCTATAATAAGACATCCTTTCGGACTCCACCATAGTGTAACCATCTACCAAAAACTGCTGGAACAACCTTCTTGAGTGAAGAATCACGGAATAAACTCCTGGTCTATCTTGTAGACAATGTGCAAACCACTCGCACATAGTTACTCTAGTGTGTTTGTTTGTTGGTGTCAAGTCTGTAACACCTCTATGGTATACATCAGTCTGTATCCATCTTCTGCGTATGGAAACAATAACGAATACTGAAGAGCTAAGTACTCAACGTGCAGCTCACTAATTCTTCTTGTTTTATCGTCATGCATGTGCAAGATAATGTCTCTCTTATCTTTCAAAGAGTCAAAGTCACCAACTATAAGTGCAGCTACCTCAGATGCAGTGGGTAAATTATGTGTTCGTCCATCATGATCTCTTTTGCCAATAAGCCTAAGTCTTATATTCTGGTCATCATCTGCGGTTGCCATACGTTGACCAGCCATTCAAAACTCGTGAACCAATGGATTATGGGCATCAAGCATCTCTTTTATATCTTTTTTTAGTTGATGATCAATTTTGGTGGGGTTTGATGAATTTGAGGAGCCACTACTGCAAGATTTAGTTAAAAACAATTAAACTATGAAGATAATTAAAACACATTAGAAATTTGCATCATTGAAAATATTAGAATTAAAGTTGATAAGTTTACAACAACATTAGAATATGCATACCTTACAACATTTATTCTGTTTTGTATCTCGTTTCTTGTGTCAAATATGTATATTTGCGCAAACTTAGGATTCTTGTCATTTTCAGGCATCAAAGAACCAATTCTGTGGTAGTTCTCTCCCTGAAGCCTAAAACAATATGGACCCCGTCCGTTGTTAATTGTTTGGTCTACTTTACCACCAAGACATGTGAATGAAAACATAGAGTTGTAACGCCTTGTATTTTCAAGGAACCCTTTGCTTTTTGGATGTTCATTTTTCACCAAACTCATGAGCAAACTTTGAGGGGGTTTCAATTCAACTGGTAGTTGAACTTTACCTCTCATGCAACATAGAGAATATGAATCCTCTGTTCCGTTGCCTCTTTTACTCTCTGCTTCCCTCAACAATGCCCCACAATCAGAGCAATGTACATTAGGATCTTCGAGATCGATGTATTCTGAATAATTAGTATATTGACAAATCAGTGGTGAATATGTATATTTAACGAATAAATTAAGTAATAAAACAGTATGTTTGTTGAATTGCATATTGCTTTCGAATTGAAATTACCACTTGAGATACCAACGAATGGATTTCTGTTGACATGATTGATCTGCGCAAACCGTCAAGTCTAATCACACAAGCTGGCCACTTGTGAATGGCCAACCGTAACAGGCTTAAAACAGTTCAGACACAAATACAATGAAGATCAGAGAATATAATGAATTCCCGGGTCGTTAAGTCCCACGGAGACTCAATGGTGTGTTAAACACTTGATCAGACGATAGAATGATCACTAATGATAGCGATCAGAAAAGATTTGGATGGATAATTACACTACTGAAAAAGTTTATAAAATAAAGCGACTTAAATACAAATTAAGAAAATTAAAAAGATAAAAGATATTAAATAAACGCTATCACTATATTTAAAGTGATGAACGTTTAAAACCTAAAACTTACGTTTAAATAAAAATTACGTAAACGTACAAATAAAAACGTGAAACTAAAGAAGGAAAATACCTATGAATATAGAAAATACATTTTTACAATCCTAATTATATTAGAAAATTATTAGAAAAGGAAAATTATTTTTAAAACTATTTATTTAATTATTATTAATTAAAAACTATTTTAAACTATTTAATAATACTCTAAAATAAAGAAAATATGAAATAAGACTAGAAAAATAAAATTAAGACTTAGAAAAATCTAAAATATGATAAAACTAATTTTAAAACTGAAAATATATTTTTTAGACTTTTTATGTATTTATTATTAATTTAATACTATTTAAAACTAATTTAAATTGTGAAAAATACCAAATAAAAGGAGAAAAATAAGGAAAAATATTTTTTATGCTTTTTATATTTATCTTAAAGTATTAAAATTGAAAAATTATTTTTTGGAACTTTTTCTTAATTAAATGCAATTAAAGCTAATTAAAAATGATTAAAAACTACTTTTAATTGAGAAAAATACTAAACAGTGACCAAAAATTATGAAAACTTCAGGGAAATTCTAAAATCTTATTCTAAAGCTATGAAAAATATAAAAACTAGGGCCTATGTGGAATAAAATGCAACTGATGTGTAATTTGATAAGGAATAAGCACTTAGGAATAAGCTAATAAGCAAGACAAGGTACCAACTGATTATATGAGCTAAACTATACTACAACTACTCTAAAGCAGCTAATAGCACCTACTCCTAACACCTAATAAGCAAATTACCAAGGATTTAAGCAAACTGATATTATGCAAAAAAAACTAATCTGGCCCTATGTTCTAGCTTAAGCAACTGCTTAACCAATAAGCTAAAGAGAAAACTAAGAGCATGGCTCTCAAGCCAACCTAGCAGAGAACATAAATCCAAAGTTGCAGCTTATGAGGACAAGTATTGAAGTAGTTAGAAAACAAAACAAAAGTGCATAAGTGGAGCAGGGCTGCTGCTTAAGCAGAACAGTAAGACAGGGACTATGTTTGAGCTAATGTAACTGCTTATTAGGAGTTCTTAAGCCAAAAACAGAAGTGTAGAATTAAAGACCACCTAGCATACTATGTCTAAACCAAAAATGAGACCCTAACTCTATGAAATGGGCATTGTGCATCATCTGCAACATTTGCATAAATCAGGCATTAGACTTGGTTTTGACTTTTTAAGACAGTGTGAAGATTTGACTAAAATGAGATTCAAGTTCAAATGTAGATCTGATTAAGGTAAACTAGGATGAAATGAAGCTTAAGCAAGCTACTTCTACTGATTTTGGAACACAAAACAAGATTTGGATTTGGCAAAATCACAACAGTGAGCTAATTAAGGCAGTGGATAGAGAAATTTGACTTCCACTGCTTTGATATGCAAATGAGTGATTCAAATGGTTTTAGCAAGCCTAAAGGGAGCTTAGTAAACTTAATCTAACCACTTATAAGCTCTGCAATCCCAAGTGCCTGCTTATACCAAACATAGGTTTATGTAACTTGTGAGCAACCTATAACTAACAAATCACTTAACTAGCTGTAGCAATTGATCAAACCAAGCTAAACTATCTTAAACTTAACTTAATAAACAACTAAAAACAGTTCATAACTATAAACACCAATACCAACAAAATATGCAAATTTACTTGAAAAGTGAAAATGAGATTAACACTCACAGGTTCCAACTGTTGTTGCAGACAAAAACCAAACCCAATTCTACATTACCCTAACCTATTCCAACCCAAATTCAAGCTGCATTAACCCATTTTCATCACCATATCCAAATCAATCCCTTCAGTTGACTTTTGTTGACCATCATTCAAAGTTACTTGAAAATGAAATGTAAACTTATAAAAAGCTTAAAAGGAGTTTAGATAAGCTTATTAAAGCTTCAAATAAGCCACTAACAGCTTGGACCATGGAATTGAAACTGAGAAATTTCAACAGTTAACCACAAAATTGAAACTTATATGAAAGCTTAGATTGATACTCAAAAGTGACTTACAAAGATTTGTAAACTTGAAATTGCTACAATTAAACTGAAATTACACCACTTTAATTTAAACTAAGACAATAATTAAAAAAAACGACATAAGTAAAATTTTTATAAACTAACTATTCCTTCAATGTGCTTCTTTCTTCTCTCTTTTATACTCCCACTTGTTTCTCTCTCATGTCTGACTAGTTCCCACTTGATTTCAGAGCATTTGGGTGACTTTTGTGAGTTTTGGCCAAAATGTCAATTTTGGCGGGAAAGGTTTATTTGACAGCTGGTGGGTGTTGAGTGTGATGAAGATGAAGGTAATAAATGTTATTTGGAGTGAGGTGTTGGTGGGGGGACAAAGGAGGGATAAGGTGATGGAGGGGGTTGAGTGTAGCAGGCAATAGCAGTGAGTCAAGTGGGGGAGGAGATGGAAAAGGCGCCAAGGGGTCTTGTTTGACCTGTGGGTTTGACCAGATATATTAATAACAGGGGGGGTCACAAAACAGGTAAGGGTCCAAAATGGTTTAATGACAGGGGGTCATAATAGGCTTAAGGTCCAAAAATGGTATAAGGCTTATAAAACAAAAGGACTAGTTGTGCCATTTTCAGAAAATCAAGGACTATTCCTGCCAATTTATCAAAGTTACTTTAAGGGACCATTAATGACAAGTTTCAAAAGTACAGGGACCAAATCTGTCATTTTCCAATTTTCCAGGGACTAATTCTGCCAATTTTGAAACTTGGAGGACCATTCTTGTAATTTTCTCAAACTTTTCATATTTTTCACCAAAGGACTAAATTTGACAAGTTATGATTTAAAAAGGACCTTTGGTGACTTTTCTTTTGAAATTATGTGCTCAGGGACTGTTTTTGACAACTTTTGAAACTTGGGGGACTAAAACTGCAATTTTTGCAAATTTGATATGTTTTTCATCTGATTTTGATATTTTTGCATTTAAAACACATAAAACACTGATTTGTGATATTTTGATCATTTTGATGTGTTTCTGAGTGTTTTCAGATGATTTTGCAGTTTATTTTGTACAAAAATGATGAGTATTTAGACACTCATCAATCCCCCACACTAAACTATTGCTAGTCCCTAGCAATCTTTTGAGAAAAACTAATGGATTTCAATCTCTTTACCAAAAGCCATTACTTCTGGAGTAGCCAAATGTTTCAGTTCAAGTAAGAACCATGGTACACCGATAACCATGTGATTTTGAGCAAACCACCAGCTTTCAACGGATTTGGTTTGTCTTTACCAGAAGCCGTACCCTTCTGTACTAGCCAACTCTTAGATAAATTATCAATATTATCTTTGGTGAGCTGATTACCAATTATGGTTTTTCCACTGCCTTTACCACAAGCCATAATCTTGCGGGCTAGCCAACTCTTCACTTTTTAGGATATGGTGAGTTGAGAACCATACAATTTTGGGCAAATTGCAAGCCATATAAACGGATTTGAGATATCTTTACCAAGAGCCGTTTGCTCCTGGATTAGCCAATCCTTTAGTTTATCAAACATGGCGGACTGATAACCAATTGAGTAAGTGTAAAACACTTACTCCAAAAAAACATTTTTGGCCAAAAACGGGGGAATTGGGTAGATAATATATGAAATTCGTGAGAATTCCCCCCCACACTTAGAAATGAATATTGCCCTCAATATTCAAAGTACCGGCGGTTATGCCGAAACAAAGAACGTAAAAGGGAAATACTACGGCCATTATTTAGAAAGTTTTTTTTTTTTTTTTTTTTTTTTTTTTTTATATGAAAACTTATATATATACATAACATGTGGGGCAACTCCCCCACACTAGGGTGGTACACACGGGTGAAAACCCATGTTTAGCTACTGTTTTTGATTACCGAGTCGCTAGCTTGACTCGACCCCGAATTCATTGGTTCATGGGGAAGCAAAGTGGAAGAAACAATCTCCATCGGACTTTCATTCAAGATGTTTGGATAAACATTCGAAGCACGTGAAAGTTCCACACCGATGAGATATAGAGAGAACCGGCTCAAAAATGATAATTGAAAATGCCGGGATCAAAAATAGTGTCCTCATTCCCGAAGGAGTGAAGAAGAGAGGAAGACACATCATAAGTGAGGAATGGAAGGAAGATGTTTATAACAATTAGGATCCATTCGTCATCCTCAAATGTAGACATATCTGGAGGAAGGGTGAAGGTAGTATCATCAATAAGCAAACTCTTAAGATAGAGCACACCTTCCTCCAAGCCAATATCATCCTCAAGATCAAAATAGAAATGATCATATTCCGGAGGAGATATGTCATGAGAGAGTTCACCGGAGAACTCTTCATGAAGAGAATCATTGGAAAAAACCTCAAGCTCGGGCTTGTCCAATGTAGAGTCACTATCCACAACGGGGATAGGAGATGAAGCTGACTTAGCACAGAATGATTCGATCTTAGAAACGAGGAGATTTATATTGAACAATTGTTCACGAAGTATCTCGTCCTCAATTTCCAGATCATCAGAATCTCTCACTTCCTCTAAGCTAACTAGCTCAGAAGGTAGCTCCTCGACATAATCGATGTCTCCATAGGATAAAGAATCGTCAAACGAAGTACAATCGTTATCAGAATCGGAGAACATCTCGACATGATCATATGGAATGTCAAGAGGAGGAGAGGAATCATCATTAAGAGGCTCATCACACATATTACCGGAGATAACCTCGGACTCACTTGGGGTTGGAACAAGGCTCTCAACACTAGACGATTCCATTTCTGGAATAGTGCTAGAAGGCTCGTCCCCCATTATGAGAGAGTCTTTGGAAGCAATAAAAGGTAAGATAGGTGTGATAGCAATAGACTGAGGGAGTTGAGAAATGATATCTTTCAAAGGAATAACACTCTCCTCGTCGTCCTCATAGTATTCCCTCATTTGAATACTATCCTCATCACCATCGTCATCATATCTGATTCTTATATTCATCTGCTGAAGCTTACACACCATTCTTTTCATTTGCAGTTTCTTTCGAATGCGTATTTCTTCAGAACTTTGAGGAAGATTACGCTCCTCGTAATCATTGAGATGCTGTGAAGGCTCGGAAGTCTGATGACTGATGGAATACTGTGGGGGTTGGAAATTGTCAAAACCGGGAGAATTGGAATTTTGAAAATTTTGATTCATCGGTTGACATTCAAAAGTCGTATGAGGACCCCCGCAATTCTCACAACAGAGATAATTGGGAAAATAACTTTCACCAAAGTTCTTATTGTAACATGGTTCCGGCTCATAGACAAGCGGAACCCGTGGTGGACAATCAAAACCGTAATGAGAATCATTCCCACAAAACTCGCATGAGTAGGATTCGAATTGGGGCTGTGGAGGTAGGTAGGAAAAATCGGGTGTTTCATTTGAAATGGGATCGGGATTACCGACAAACTTGTCTCCGAAACCCACATTGGTACATCGCCGACAATTTCCACCGTTAAATGGACCTCCACACCAGGAACATGTCAAATACCATGACATAAAGAATTAAACGGATAAGAGGATAAGGAATGGAGAATTAAATGGTTAAAGAAGATAAGGAATGGAGAATTAAACAGGTTTGAGGGTAAGGGAAATGTAGAATTAAACAGATTGGAGGATAAAGGATGGATATTTTTGGATTTTTGAAAAACATGCTATAAAAACAAAGAATGAAAATATTTTTGGCGTTGATAACACTTCAGGAAAAGTGTTAATGAACTTTTTTGGATTTTTGAAAACTTTACAAAAAACTTTTTACAAAAGATGGTATATGTGCAAGAATGGGTCTGAAAATGGCTAAACACACGCTAAAGCCTCCCCGGCAGCGGCGCCAAAATTTTGATCTGCGCAAAACCGTCAAGTCTAATCAGACAAGCTGGCCACTTGTGAATGGCCAACCGTAACAGGCTTAAAACAGTTCAGACACAAATACAATGAAGATCAGAGAATATAATGAATTCCCGGGTCGTTAAGTCCCACGGAGACTCAATGGTGTGTTAAACACTTGATCAGACGATAGAATGATCACTAATGATAGCGATCAGAAAAGATTTGGATGGATAATTACACTACTGAAAAAGTTTATAAAATAAAGCGACTTAAATACAAATTAAGAAAATTAAAAAGATAAAAGATATTAAATAAACGCTATCACTATATTTAAAGTGATGAACGTTTAAAACCTAAAACTTACGTTTAAATAAAAATTACGTAAACGTACAAATAAAAACGTGAAACTAAAGAAGGAAAATACCTATGAATATAGAAAATACATTTTTACAATCCTAAATATATTAGAAAATTATTAGAAAAGGAAAATTATTTTTAAAACTATTTATTTAATTATTATTAATTAAAAACTATTTTAAACTATTTAATAATACTCTAAAATAAAAGAAAATATGAAATAAGACTAGAAAAATAAAATTAATACTTAGAAAAATCTAAAATATGATAAAACTAATTTTAAAACTGAAAATATATTTTTTAGACTTTTTATGTATTTATTATTAATTTAATACTATTTAAAACTAATTTAAATTGTGAAAAATACCAAATAAAAGGAGAAAAATAAGGAAAAATATTTTTTATGCTTTTTATATTTATCTTAAAGTATTAAAATTGAAAAATTATTTTTTGGAACTTTTTCTTAATTAAATGCAATTAAAGCTAATTAAAAATGATTAAAAACTACTTTTAATTGAGAAAAATACTAAACAGTGACCAAAAATTATGAAAACTTCAGGGAAATTCTAAAATCTTATTCTAAAGCTATGAAAAATATAAAAACTAGGGCCTATGTGGAATAAAATGCAACTGATGTGTAATTTGATAAGGAATAAGCACTTAGGAATAAGCTAATAAGCAAGACAAGGTACCAACTGATTATATGAGCTAAACTATACTACAACTACTCTAAAGCAGCTAATAGCACCTACTCCTAACACCTAATAAGCAAATTACCAAGGATTTAAGCAAACTGATATTATGCAAAAAAAACTAATCTGGCCCTATGTTCTAGCTTAAGCAACTGCTTAACCAATAAGCTAAAGAGAAAACTAAGAGCATGGCTCTCAAGCCAACCTAGCAGAGAACATAAATCCAAAGTTGCAGCTTATGAGGACAAGTATTGAAGTAGTTAGAAAACAAAACAAAAGTGCATAAGTGGAGCAGGGCTGCTGCTTAAGCAGAACAGTAAGACAGGGACTATGTTTGAGCTAATGTAACTGCTTATTAGGAGTTCTTAAGCCAAAAACAGAAGTGTAGAATTAAAGACCACCTAGCATACTATGTCTAAACCAAAAATGAGACCCTAACTCTATGAAATGGGCACTGTGCATCATCTGCAACATTTGCATAAATCAGGCATTAGACTTGGTTTTGACTTTTTAAGACAGTGTGAAGATTTGACTAAAATGAGATTCAAGTTCAAATGTAGATCTGATTAAGGTAAACTAGGATGAAATGAAGCTTAAGCAAGCTACTTCTACTGATTTTGGAACACCAAACAAGATTTGGATTTGGCAAAATCACAACAGTGAGCTAATTAAGGCAGTGGATAGAGAAATTTGACTTCCACTGATTTGATATGCAAATGAGTGATTCAAATGGTTTTAGCAAGCCTAAAGGGAGCTTAGTAAACTTAATCTAACCACTTATAAGCTCTGCAATCCCAAGTGCCTGCTTATACCAAACACAGGTTTATGTAACTTGTGAGCAACCTATAACTAACAAATCACTTAACTAGCTGTAGCAATTGATCAAACCAAGCTAAACTATCTTAAACTTAACTTAATAAACAACTAAAAACAGTTCATAACTATAAACACCAATACCAACAAAATATGCAAATTTACTTGAAAAGTGAAAATGAGATTAACACTCACAGGTTCCAACTGTTGTTGCAGACAAAAACCAAACCCAATTCTACATTACCCTAACCTATTCCAACCCAAATTCAAGCTGCATTAACCCATTTTCATCACCATATCCAAATCAATCCCTTCAGTTGACTTTTGTTGACCATCATTCAAAGTTACTTGAAAATGAAATGTAAACTTATAAAAAGCTTAAAAGGAGTTTAGATAAGCTTATTAAAGCTTCAAATAAGCCACTAACAGCTTGGACCATGGAATTGAAACTGAGAAATTTCAACAGTTAACCACAAAATTGAAACTTATATGAAAGCTTAGATTGATACTCAAAAGTGACTTACAAAGATTTGTAAACTTGAAATTGCTACAATTAAACTGAAATTACACCACTTTAATTTAAACTAAGACAATAATTAAAAAAAACGACATAAGTAAAATTTTTATAAACTAACTATTCCTTCAATGTGCTTCTTTCTTCTCTCTTTTATACTCCCACTTGTTTCTCTCTCATGTCTGACTAGTTCCCACTTGATTTCAGAGCATTTGGGTGACTTTTGTGAGTTTTGGCCAAAATGTCAATTTTGGCGGGAAAGGTTTATTTGACAGCTGGTGGGTGTTGAGTGTGATGAAGATGAAGGTAATAAATGTTATTTGGAGTGAGGTGTTGGTGGGGGGACAAAGAAGGGATAAGGTGATGGAGGGGGTTGAGTGTAGCAGGCAATAGCAGTGAGTCAAGTGGGGGAGGAGATGGAAAAGGCGCCAAGGGGTCTTGTTTGACCTGTGGGTTTGACCAGATATATTAATAACAGGGGGGGTCACAAAACAGGTAAGGGTCCAAAATGGTTTAATGACAGGGGGTCATAATAGGCTTAAGGTCCAAAAATGGTATAAGGCTTATAAAACAAAAGGACTAGTTGTGCCATTTTCAGAAAATCAAGGACTATTCCTGCCAATTCATCAAAGTTACTTTAAGGGACCATTAATGACAAGTTTCAAAAGTACAGGGACCAAATCTGTCATTTTCCAATTTTCCAGGGACTAATTCTGCCAATTTTGAAACTTGGAGGATGTAGGATCGTTATTTTTAGGTGTTTGATGATTCGGGTGGTCTTGGGAGATCAAAATACATGTTTGCCATTTTAGAGAGAGAAAGTAGAGAGAGAGAGAGAGAGGGTGTTCTTGCTAGAGAGTTACTTAAAAGTTGAATATTAGATTATGAGAAGCACCACCCCTTCCATGGATGGAAGGGGTATTTATAGTTACAAATACTCGACCTCCTATCGGCCTGTGGATCAGGGATACAGTGGGTAAAGACCCGTCCTTCCTCCACGGTGTTGCACTAAACTATTTTACGCTACTGACTAACTAATAAAACAATAAATAACGTGACTAACGACAAATCTACGAGCTAACTTATGCTAGATAACATTTGGGGTGACCGACTCTTCACTAAGAAATTTTCCAATTCCTAACAATCTCCCCCTAAGGGAGGTCACCCCATGTTTTACATTTCGAATCCTAGCATTCTATTCTTGACATTGTTCTTGAGCTCGTAGACTTGAATTCTTCATTTCCGCAATCTTTGTGCTTATGTAGTGCAACTTCAAAGTCCGCATTGATCTGTACTTTCAGTGGAGGTCTTTGAACTGATCCACATCTTGATGATCTTCGAGCTTTCTTTGAGATCATCAGCCACAGTAAATCTCTGGATCACCCTTTATTGTGTTGCCATCATGTGAAGTTGTGACTTTCGGACCGACATGCTCACACTTTTGAATCATGACATCTTTCCATCAGAGTAGCGGAAGCCTTACTGGTTCATGATATTTGCAGCAGCGAAGCATAAGCATAGTATGAAATATCAGAGCCAGGTTATGTAGATATGCACCAGTCATGATTTCTTCAAATTAAGTGTGGATGCTGTGAGCATGCGGCTATGGATTGACTCCTCAATTCTGATCAGCTGCAATCGTCGGGGTGTACCTGCATACGACAGTTAGCAATAAAGCGCACGAAAGTGTCTTTGATCACTTTCGTTGAATTGAGGTACACGGCCCACGGTTCCCCGTTGATCAGTATAAATACTGCCTGTGATCAGGTAGGATTCCTAAGAATCTCCTTGACAGGGTTTCGCAGCTGTTCTAGCTGTTCTCAAACCGGAACGTCTCAAAGAAGACAACACGGAGTGAGTGAACCAGCGAATTGAGATTCACTGATTGAAGAAAATGATTTGAAAAACAATCGCGTATTGCTTGAAGAAAGAGTTTTGCAATACGACGAAGGTTTTATGAGAAAGATCAATTTTCAATCAAAACACTTTTTGTATTTGAAAATAGTACACAATCGACGTGCTAGTGAAAAGAAGAGATTCGCACATCGACAGGTTTTTCTAAAAGTATTTTTCAATCAGAGATACCTTTTGAATTTTGAAAACATAAGTACACATTCGACGTGCTAGAGAAAAGAAGATTTGCACATCGAACGGTTTTTTCCAAAAGTATTCGTCAATTCCATTCCTGGACCAAGGTTGATTCAAGACTGAATCGCCCCATTGTTTCTATCCAGTTGTCACAAGTTTGATCTTACGAGAAGATCTCACATGTCACCCACCAAGAGCTTGTATGATGTTGGCTCTAGAAGGATTTCCATCTTCATCGTGAATATTTTCATATCACTCGGATGTTCTGGCAATACCACAAGGATAATGCGTAGGACTCTTAATATATACTTACTTTCCACATTTTGTGAAAAAGCAAGTCTTCAAGAATTTAGTGTCCTAACGAGATGTTGTGGATGATCTCTTGGCTCTAGACTCAATAGTGCATTTTTGGTTCCTATGCCGGAGACTAGGGAGAGGGTCTCCTTCTTCAATATCAACAATCTCTAAGAGAAAGTCGATAGATAATGTCGGTTCCCCGTGAGAATGAAACAAGCCCTTTTAAGAGGAACTTGAGTGGTTTGGGAAGTTTAGTGCAGTGCATCACTGGGTCCATGATGTCTTGTCTTCAATACTGGCGTTACCTTGGTAAACACCAGTAGCATATGTATTGACCCCGGTTACTGCCCTAAGGTTGAATCGATGGAGGGCTATTTCTTTTCACCCTTTTTCACATTCAGTTCTTTTTCATTCTTCAACCCCTTCAGTGCTTACCGAGACTTCATAACTAGAACCTTGTTGGGTTTATTCCAGTACTAGCTCAGTTTCAGTCCGCACTCTTCCCATATCTCATTTTTCTCCTTTTTTTCAATATACCTAAGGACTCTACACTATCTAGTGGATTGTCCCTGGGTAGATCCCTCCGGTTCTGGCGGATCGTGGGAACAAATACCTAACCTAACCATCCTTATAACACCATGCATAAAGTAAATTGGTCGGTCTTTTGGTATTGTTCATTCTTCCATAACACCAATAGAAAAATCATTTGGAAAAACAATCAAGGTACTTGTGATACGAGATCAAAGCATTTTGTACCTTAATAGTTTTGATCATTTAGAAAACCTCCCCCTCAACATGTGCATATGATTTAAAGATTGTTTAGCACAAGGAGGCAAGAGGACTTTGAACTATTTTCTTTGATCACAATTTTCATATGAAAAAGCCATTTGATTTTCATGGTAAAATTCTCCCCCTCAATATGTGCATAGGATATTTTAAAACATTTTATCACATAGAGGCAAGAGTTCTTTTGAAGCACATCCACAATCACAAAATCCATTAAGAAAACCATTTGAAAACACAATCAAGGTACTTTATAATCTCTTTAAAAAACTTTTGTACCTCGATGGTTTTGCTCCCCCTCAATATGTGCTTCGAGATTCGAAAGCGTTTAGCGCATATGAGAGAGCAGCCTGCACAACTGAATCAAAACGATCAACTTTTATCAAATTTCATTATTAAATCACAAATTCTCCCCCGATCAAAAATATCAAATCCTTTGAGATTTTGGATCCCAAGTGATTTAATTAGGTTTAGAAAACATGGGAGAAAATGTGGCCTTGTTTAAATACTCATCTGGTTTTTTGGATAAATCCTCCTCCTCAACATGTGCATTGTGTATTTGAAATCGTTTGGCACATGGAGGCAGGAGTGCCTTTGAAGGACTAAAGCCAATTCCATTAAAACAGATTTGAGATTTAAAACACGATCTCTACCCCGATCAGAAATATCAAACCATTTGAGATTTGTGATCCCAACTAATTTAAATCATTTAGAAAAATTTGGGGAAAGACGTGGCAAGATTCAATTTTGAAATATGACAGATAAGGACCATTATAAGACATTAAAGATTGTTAGTGTCAGGTATGATAGTTTTTAAGAGATCTTTTAAGTAAAACAAAACAATTTCACAATCAAACAAGAACAGAAAAAATTTCATTTTGAAAGACCTTGATTCTAAAGAAAAAATCATACCATGACATAACATTAAATCTTTAGATCACCACTTATTTTGTACAAACGGACTTTTTGTGAAGAAATATCATTTGAAAATATTTTATATAAAATCACTCTCCCCCTCAATCGATGACCGAAGTCGATAATTGAGTGACTTAAGTTTAGATAAAATGAAGTCCGGTGATTTTCAAAATTTAGTCTAATATATTTTCAAAACAATATATTCCATTTTCAAAACAATTTATTCAAATTTATTCAAAATTGTATAAAAATGGTATCCTGCACAAAGATACGTTAGTGGTTGAGAAGCTTCCGTTGTTGTTGCTGTAGGGTTTGGAAGAAAAACCGTCTGCATATGCAGTGAGACTTCTTCTTACGTTGCATTAAGAATGCCAACTGAGGTCCAATTAAGCTCCGTTTCTTCAATCTCTTAGAAGAAAACCATCTGCTGATGCAGTAAGACCTCTTACGTTGCATATATGCCAACTCTCCATTGAAGTCCAGTTAAGCTCCGTTTCTTCATTTGTCAACCCAAGATATAGTTACCCTTTCCTTGCGGCATCCAATCATGTTCATTAGTGGGATCCGGATCGGGAACATTCTTATATACCAATATACCTGCATATGTTAGTGAACACACATACAAATATATGGTGGTCGACATCACCCATAACAGCAATCGACTAATCAAAGTCAATTCAACATAACAATCAGATTATATAAGGCAAGGGGTTTATGTGTTAATCAAACTCTAATCATCTAAACCTAACAATCATATCCTAAATTCCTAGTCCTTCGACACAGGCAAATATCATTTTTAATTAAGCACGTAGGATAATTAAGAAAGCCCGTTAGATGATATAGATTTGAAAACATTATCCCCCTCAATCCATGACTCATTTTATGAAAAATTTAAAAGCGCTGAAGTCATTGATTGAGTTTTCAATTTAACAAAAACTCTGAATCTGATTGTTAAGCAACTCATTTACCACCATTTTAGAAAACACCAAATATTTTTCTGAAGAATTTTAGACGGAAAAACATTTGTGTAGGAACAGCAGTCCTTCGACATACTTCCCTCATTTTGTTTTAGGATAAGTGCACGAAATATTTGAAAATTGTTTAGCGTAGCACTTTCCTTCTTTGAAAAACGGGTTGCTATCAGAAATAATAACAAGCCATAGTTTAAGCACGGGTTACAGTCTGAAGTAACTGCAAGCCATCATTTGAAGCCCGGGTTACAGTCTGAAATAACTGTAAGCCATTATTGAAGCGCGGGTTACAGTCTGAAATAACTGTAAGCCATTATTTGTGACATGTTTAGAAAGAAATATTTACACCTCCTGCTCGAACTTCATCTATGGTCCCGTGCCATTATTGAATGACATTTCTAAGACCGTAGATGTTATCGATACCAGAAGACATGTCTAGAGAAAACATATTTTTGGGATTTTTGAAATTTTCTGATTTTTATGGATTTTTGAAGGTTTTATATTTTTCTATTTTCTTTTTGTTGGTTTTATATTTTTCTATTTCTTTTTGATGGTTTTATATTTTTGTATTTTGTTTTTCGAATAAATATTTACAAGGATAGAGTAGATGATATAGTGAAAGAAGATGATGATACGAGTACCGAGATAAGGATATCGAGCAGCACGTCGTAGAAGATAGAATTCGTCATCTCTTAAACTTCCACCACCAAAGCTTCCGAGGCTCCAGAGTAGAAGATAGAACATGAGCCTTTGAGAAAGAGAGACTTTGGTAGCTTCCCCCCAAACCGAAAATCCATTAGATGAGCAGATTCGAAGCTCTATTTCAAGCTTTCCTAAGCCAGGTGCACAGAGAAGCACACCATTATCATAAATCCCTCTGCTCCTTTTAAGACCGATAATCGAGATTCTCCATTCGGGGTTATATCATCCAATAGAAGAACAACAATGTTTCATCCCACACTAAAATAATCTTCTCAAATTTCCTTTTCCACTGAAGTCTGAAGCGATCCATTCCAAAAGGTGTCACGAGAACACTTCCCCCAAGTAGTTGAAATTATGCAGTCAGCCTCTTAGTATAATGCTCAAGAACTCTCCCAAATACACATCATGAGGGGAATGAAGAACACCTTCCCATGTTCACATTTTTCTTCCGAGATGAACGTGTATGAAGCTCAAGAACCCGAAGTACACCAATATCCAAGAACTCTCCCGAATACACATCAAGAGGGTAATGTAGAACACCTCCCCTATGTTCACATCTTTCGTCCCTGATGAATGTGTATGAAGCTCAAGTATCCGAAGTATACCAATACACAAGGAATGAATAACTGATAACATTGAAGAAGCAGGCCAAGTCACTGATTATCTCTGCGGGTGACAATCTCTGCGGATGTCAACACCGGAATAAGTGATTATATCTCTGAATCACTGATTAAGCACTCAAGTGAAACAGCTGAGCATCCCCAATGTACACATTCTCTCTCCCCTGATCATTGCGATACCATCGAAATCACCACATACTAGTGTACCTCTTTTATCTTCAGAAACTTTCTCTAACATCACTTCCCCCACGTAGATGAAATACTAACACAAAAAGCCTTGATGAGTAAAACCTTGAGTTTCTCTGCGGTCATGAAAATTGTTTTCCCGGGATATCTTCAATCACTTAGAAGTATTAAGCTCATCAAGTTTACTCGCCATGAGTCAAACCTTGAGTTTCTCTGCGGTACTAACATTTGTCTTCCCGGGATGTCTTCAGTTACTTAGAAGAATTAAGTTCATCAAGTTTACTCGCTTTGTGTTTATATGTGAGTCTCCTTTCTCCTTGCTGGTATTGACACTTCAGAATCAGCAACTCTTTGAATGCCCAAATACTTGAAATTTGTTGAGAAGATCGCTTGAAGTCTTTGTGAGAATCAATATGCTGAATAATGTGAGCAAGTCTAATTGGGGATTAAATTCGACATATCACATTCCCCCAATTAGTGCTCTCCCCTAAACCGGCAATCTTTATGATGAATGCTTGAATTAAGAAGAAGTCTTTGGATTATCAAATGCAACTCGTCTTCAGTCTTCTAACATGCAGCAGAAAATGTAGAATAGACTGTAGACTCGACCTTCTTCAAGATTGTCCAGTTGGGGAAAAGATAGTTAACATCTTCAACTCACCAAAACAAGAACATCACCAAAAAGCATCCCAATCAACTTACATCTTGCAAATCCCCTTAACTAAAATCCCTCCCAATCAAACAAGAACAGAAAGATGTTCATCAAGGAAATCAGCAATCAGGCCGCAACGAACACACAAGATGGTAACACCAAACTACCAATCACATCAAACAAGAACAGAGAGATTGTTCGGAATCATCATGTTGATGTATACGTGTAGCATTAACCGGAAGCACTTTGTCGATAAACTCATCCATCCGAGTGAAGATGTCAACCAACGGCTCTTAGAAGAGAAAAACTCCATGTGAAGATGACCCGATAAGAAGAAGCTCGGTTCTTACATGAGTTTAGAGCCGTATGACCATTTATATTCTCTAATATCAATCAATCATGCAAAAAATTCACACTTCTTCTCCCCCTCAAGAATTGCATACGGAGATGCCATTCTTGATTAAATAAGTGAAAATCATCCGAATGTTCTATTCACACTTCTCTCCCGCAAAATAAGCACGTGATGTCGCCATCTTCATTATAATCGAGCAAGTGGAATGAGAAAACAATCAGTGGTAGCCCGGTTCACTTGAAGACTGAAGCGCATGGAAAAAGCATGAAGCATGTTGATGAGAATGGTCATAATAAGAAGATTTCTCTTCTTCAGAAGATAATGCGCACTGAAACGTACACATTTCTTTTCTTTAGAGTACGAGGCCTGAACTGAAGTGAACAGACGTCATAATCTCTCTCTTTTCAGCTCTCTTAGCAAAACATGTAATCAACCCCATTATCATTCAGTAGGCTCTTTGTCGTGACAGCTGATGGAGAAAACCCAATATGATGAATTTGACCCTGAAGTAAACTAACCCAAACTCGTGACTTAAACTTGCACATATGTAACAAAGAGCGGTGACGAGACTTCATGCCCATTTGAATCTCTATGTACTCTATACTCTTCAACCAACCAACCATCGAGTATAAGACGTATATCACCTCTTGAAAATCGACAATTGAATGTGACACTGAGCACTACAACGTAACTCCTTAAAGTGATAGTTATATTGTTAAGGTAAGAGCCCAGTTCCCCCAAGTGGTAAAAGAAAAGGTAAAAGTTACCCAATAATAACTAGATTTCCAAGTCTTTGTTTTTAATGGTAAGCTTGAACAAGGATCATGAAGAATCTTCATCCATCCATCCCCGATACCTTCAGATACTAAGTGCACTCGCCCGTGATATTTTACTTCAACCTCAAATAAATAATAGTGAATTACCCCCGTTGTCACATCTTCTAGATAACTGCTCAAGTCTAGCCTCCTTTAACTTGTTAAGTGAACTCTGATAATGGTTTCATCCCGACCATGGTTTAATAGGCATAACCCCGTAAAACTTTGAAGTAGCCAAACCGCCATGACGAAAATCCAAACACACATCCAATTCATGAAGTACACCCTTTTATCCTTTCTTTGAAGCAGAAACCGTAGCATCAGCATCAGAAAAGATCCAAATTTACACTTTCTCTTCTCCAAGATGGTTCCATCATTACGGGATTTTACAACTCTATGGTTTAAACCGAGAAATAGTTTCTTTCGCGGGATTTTACAAAACCAAGAATAAACCGTAAGATAGATCCGGAAATGCACTTTACAAAAACCAGGATGTTTCCATTGTCACGGGATTTTACAAGTCTGTGATTTAAACCGAGAAATAAGTTCTTTCGCGGGATTTTACAAAACCAAGACAAAACCGTAAACAATGTCATCTTGAATGAGTTATGACAATTTTGGTTTCGGTGAATATCTGTTTTAGGGGAACATGCAGCGGTTCATCAACAGTTCATTATCCAACATCAACACCATCATCAACCATCCAATCAATACTTTGGTAACCACATCATTCACGCAATCTGTCGGCTATTGTAGTGACCATATGGAGAGGTAAGTCCGATATACCAAACTTGATCATGAAGTAGAATTCCCCAGAGAGTTTTTACTTAACCTTGTACTAATCCTTGTGATGAAGAAACGGTGTACCCAATGTACAAAACCTCTTGACATATCCTCAACTGCGTGAGACACCGAAGTGATAGTTGCGTTGTGGGTTAAATGAGAAAGAATCACAAACGTAACTAAATAGCCAAGTCTTTATCACACTCTGTAAATGCCTAAACAAGTCATCTTCGCGGAAGGGTAGAAAGAAAGAAGACGAAATAAGTAAACGCGCCCAGAAAAGCCTCAATTCAAATCCAAATAAGATATACCGAACAACAACCCCGTAGACAATTCTGATCATTCATCATCAGTTAAAGTCATGACGTAATATTTTACGTGAAAATGTATAAGCCAAAGTGTCAAACCCCATAACACAACAAATCTCATCATCAAATCTCATATCAACAAAAATTCATCGTCAAATTGCTTCAACAAATTTTCGTAAAGTCCAAATCTCATGATTACAAACCTCTTGAAAACCAAATCTCATAACGCCTCATATTTTCCAATCTCATAAGATCACCTCACATCGATTTGTCCAAGTAATCACATAACACAAATTTATACATCCATGGTTTAACGTGACTAACAATATAATAGATCACGTAATCATTAGATATAATTCAGCCCAAGATCTATCATGAGATCCGATAAAACCATAAAGCCCAAAGTCTAGATTATTAAACTTTAGAGTCGATCCATTAAATAAGTTGAAGGTCCAACTTACAATACTCCAATCGGTCCATATCAGTTATCACACGAAGCATCATTAACAGGCCCATGTTGAGTTATCATACAAAGCCCAAAATCCAAAGGCCCTGTACACATATCCAACTTCGGTCCATGCAATTACACCAACAAATGCCCTAAATCCACGGTGTATATAAAGGCGTGTATACATGATAATCAACCCTAGTCTTCAACATAAACCGCCCCCATATTTTACCAAACCCTAAATTCACTCCTCTTTACCCTAATCTCATATATTCAATCCCCAGTATCTCTCAAAATTACATCCGCCTCTCACTTCAACCACATCTTATCACAACCGTAAAGCTTGACCCAATGTACATCAAAATGGTAGCACCTTCTCATCTTAACCTTGCCACAGGGATGGCTCACAAGATGGTGACCCGATTGACCTAGCCACAGAGATGGCTTGAGGCTATAGATTTGGCTTCCAGATCTTAAGATGATGTCACAGGTAGGTTTTATTCACGTTCTTTTGATGTTGTTTTAGAGTCATTAACGAGCCAAGGACATGGGTTAACACATTTGTTACACACATTTCCTTATTCGGATATTAACAAAACAAACAAAAACGTTTTAGATCCATGAAGCACACGTTCTTATGTGTATAGATCTTTATAGATCTATGTGTTCTTTGAACCTCACACAAGGGATCAAAGCTGAGATCATTAACATTAAATTTCATTTCGACTTCCTTAAACCAATGGATCTGTGATGTATCTTATCTCCTTATTGTGTATAGACGAGACGTTGAGTACCAAAAGGGGAGAAGAAAAAACTGAGATCAAATTAATTTCAGATTTGTAGAGTTGTGTCTTGATTAATGATGATTGTAACACGTGTGTGAGGCTCCTTGATAGTTTTGATGTTTTCACATTGAGGCCGAATCTGATAGATCTATGATGACAGGGGATTCAACAAATAACGTGTTATATATATATATATACACGAGTTTGAACCCATTCTGAGATCCCATGAGTTGTGTGAATTGATTTTCTTTTAGAGTCTTGACCGAATAAATGAAAGAGGATAACAAATTTGTTATTTGATTTTCATTGATTGATTCGGATAGAACATTAATGAGTATGTATGGATCGATGATGGATGAAAACCTTCGTGTCATAGACCTAGGAGTCTTAATATTTCATTGAGACACGAAGAAACTTCTGAGATCTTTGTACCATCAGATTTAGTTAGAGTCGTTAGCCATTGATCAGTGATGCATTAAATCTTGTGAGAACTGACTTTCGAGTCATGATACGCCATATGGTAACACGAGAAGTATGAGCTGAGATCTTGATAATTATTAATCGTTTGAGTCTTTTGAGTTGGGATGTATGATTAGAGTGGATAAGTTGTGGCTGATGTAGTGAGACTCACATGTTGATTGATGTTGCATAGTTAGATTCTTGAGTTCTTTAGGTCTCGTGTGGTCAACAAAATGCAGTTAGGTTGTCTTTCTTCTTCATCTTCTTTTCTGTAAATATCAAGTCGCCACCATAGTCAAGTCGCCAGCGCAAGTCGTTACGACTAAGTCGCCAGCGCAAGTCGTTACGACTAAGTCGCCACGACAAGTCGCCATGACAAGTCGTTACGACTAAGTCGCCACGACAGCAAGTGACTCAATAGCCAACTCGCTAACCCAACTCGCTAACCTAACTCGCTAACCCAACTCGCTAGGTTAACTCGCTAGGTCAACTCGCTACGACTTGTAAAGACAAGTCGCTAAGAAAAATACATTGAATCTGGACTGTTTTGTGACTAAGTCGCTAGCAAGATTTTTCAGTTTTCCGATGAGTTTTCCGACCACTTTTCCGACCACCTTCATACTAAACCCAGAAAGACTATCATAAAAACTGCTACTTTAGACCCATTTTGACCTCTGCTTAAGACATTAAAATCTGACCATATGTGTAAAACCCAGAAAAGCATCACAAAGACATGATATTTGACCCTTTTTGACCATGTTTGATTATTCAGATTTGACCAAGTGACCACATAGTAATTCACGGATAAAACAGGTAACAAAAGTCTTGTAAAAATGTTGAAACACTGTTTCGAATAATGACACAAGAACAGCTGTTAACAAAACCACATGACAATATTAATATGTTTTGACCAAAGAACCAAAAGATGCAAGACAAAACAGTTAACCCAAAAACATATTTTCCGACCAATCAAAAGTACCAAAAACAGTTTTTACACATGTATCAAAAACCACAACGGATCAACACAACACAATAACCTTGGCTCTGATACCAATTGTAGGATCGTTATTTTTAGGTGTTTGATGATTCGGGTGGTCTTGGGAGATCAAAATACATGTTTGCCATTTTAGAGAGAGAAAGTAGAGAGAGAGAGAGGGTGTTCTTGCTAGAGAGTTACTTAAAAGTTGAATATTAGATTATGAGAAGCACCACCCCTTCCATGGATGGAAGGGGTATTTATAGTTACAAATACTCGACCTCCTATCGGCCTGTGGATCAGGGATACAGTGGGTAAAGACCCGTCCTTCCTCCACGGTGTTGCACTAAACTATTTTACGCTACTGACTAACTAATAAAACAATAAATAACGTGACTAACGACAAATCTACGAGCTAACTTATGCTAGATAACATTTGGGGTGACCGACTCTTCACTAAGAAATTTTCCAATTCCTAACAGAGGACCATTCTTGTAATTTTCTCAAACTTTTCATATTTTTCACCAAAGGACTAAATTTGACAAGTTATGATTTAAAAAGGACCTTTGGTGACTTTTCTTTTGAAATTATGTGCTCAGGGACTGTTTTTGACAACTTTTGAAACTTGGGGGACTAAAACTGCAATTTTTGCAAATTTGATATGTTTTTCATCTGATTTTGATATTTTTGCATTTAAAACACATAAAACACTGATTTGTGATATTTTGATCATTTTGATGTGTTTCTGAGTGTTTTCAGATGATTTTGCAGTTTATTTTGTACAAAAATGATGAGTATTTAGACACTCATCAATGATTTTCTACATCAGCATCATTGGTGAAGTTAATACTTCATGATGTGGATCCTAAAACACGCTTTCTTTTTCTCCTCTGTGGCTGATAAGTTAGTGTTGATTTGGTAACATTGTTTGATGTAATATCCGATGAAATAGATGAACAACCTGTGTAAAAGTATAGATGATGTTTTGGCTGAATTACTTAATACTAAAAAAGTCTATTCAATAGTTAACTGGTTTATTAAGAAATAAAATTTACCTATGTCAAATGCGACAGGAGATTTGCCACTAAATCTTGTGGTTTTGTTAGGATGCATAGGAGTTCCTGTTTACAAATAGTTAAGTTACATACAGATTTAAAAAAATCAAAAATAAAAGATATATTAAAAGGAATACACAAACATACCTTGTGTTATGTCATCTGAACGTGGCCTTCCTGGGCGTCTTGTAGTTAATGGTGAAGGTATGACAGGACTTGGAGTTACAGATGGAGTAGTGATTTCTTTTGGTGGCCTTCCTGGTCTCCGTCTAGGAGTTATTTTTGAAATTATACTCGTTGGTATGACAGGACTTGGAGTTACAGATGGAGTTGTAGTTGGTAAATCTGTGGCATCAGGTAAACATATATGTGATTCAAAATGCAAATACAATTTGGTAAAACAATTTGTAGTTAAAAAGTTTGGGAATAAAAGGATTTATATGCCTGGAGTAGTGATTTCTTTTGGTGGCCTTCCTGGTTTTCGTCGAGTATTTATATTTGAAATTACAGTCGTTGGTATTATAGGAGTTGGAGTTCTAGTTGGAGTTGTAGTTGATAACTCTGTCACATTAAGTAAACGTAGATTTTTATATAAATAATTTATAGCATAATAACAAACTATCAATAAAACAAAATGTAGTTAAAAAGTTTGTGAAAAGAAGGGATTAAATGCCTGGAGTAGTCATTTCTATTCGTGGCCTTCCTGGTCTTTGTCAAGGAATTATTGTTAGTTTTGGAGTAACAGGCACTTTAGTTATTGTTGGTGTAGAATTCTTTGGCGGTCTTCCTCTACGTCGAACTGTTGGTGTAGCATAAGATGATCCATCTAAAAGGATAAGTATAAGTTATTTCATTATCATTATTTCATATGAAATTAGTATTGTTGTTAATGGATATTAAAATTAAATGACATGAAAGCGTTTACTTACTATTACTTATATCAATAAGAGTAGGTCTCCCGGCTGAAGTCAGCGTCAACTCATCTATGGAATGAGTTGTGGATGTAGTTGTCATAAAATGAACATCTTCTTGAGTACTTAATGGTCTTCGCTTACTGGAGTCAGAATCGCTATCATGGAGTAACCTTGAAGTTGGTGTGTTTTCTTATCCAGGAGATAACGTGTTGTTGAAAACAATAGCTTTCCTCTTGTTAGTGGAATCCATCAACTGTTACAAATGCAAATTAAGTTATCAGTATCTTCAAATTTTAAAAACAAAATTGTAAAGTTTAGTAATCAATATCACTAATACTAACAATATTGTATTAAGATGCTAACAATATATTGTAATCGCATCATATGGCAATGAAATGATATTGAGAAGGGTGTATTAAGTTGCTATGAATATCTGGAAATAGTAGCATATTTGCATGGAATGATACTTATACGAATGTATTAATAAAAAGTATAAAAATTATAACTTGGATGTGCTTTTCTTGGTTTTGAAGACAGGTTTCTTATTGTTAATTTTGCAGAAAAAAAACTCTTAGTCAAATGAGTAGTATATGTTTTAGATAATGATTAGGGATAAGTCAAAATTTGTATTCAAATATCAAAATATATACTCATGGTAAAGGGAATAATATGATTAAAACTAATTTAATGAGCATATATTATGATCCTGATTTTTAGGAATTGGTATTTAAGTTTAAATAGAGAAATTAAGTATTGAATAATATTAGTATTAATTCACCAAGATTATAGCTTCATTTAAGTATTAATTGATTTTGTTATTTTAAGGTATGTGCACTATCATGCTTAGTACAAAAGTGGACTAATATTAGCAAATAATAAGGCATAAGAGATGAATAAATATGAATTAAACAAATATATTGATCAAATCTCGCATGGTGATTGATCCTATAAACTGTCGATATAATATACTTTTCAATAAATTATAATAACTACATATAAATGTGGTATTACATGGAATAAACATACAATGTACATACATGTGCTTTGTGTAGCATCCAAATTTTGAGAATCTCGTATCGTGTAATGAGTATTCACTGTGCTAGAGTATTGCCCATTTAATTGTGTGTATGGAAAATTATTGAATGACATTCCAATATTGTTCAAATTTTGATCAATCATAACGGAATTTCTTTTAGTTGCTTCGTCTTTAACATCTGTTTAGGGTTTGAAGGGAATGTAATACATGTATTAGTATATAATAACAAAATACATACATCGGTTATTAGAAATTTTCAGCTATGGATTAAGAGTAAACATAATATAGAACAAAACAAAAATTAAGTAACAACAAAAAAATAATTTAACATCACCTATTGATAATTCTTGTGGATGATTTTATTTAAAACTTCTTGCTGCATTCAAATGAGATGAATGAATATTCGATGATTGGTGAACTTCTTTCAGTCGAATCTTTGGTATAACGTTTCCATTTTGTGTTTACAAATGAATAATCAAATGGTTGATATGAATTCTAAATATTGAAGACTTATACGATCAAGAACTTGTGTTTATGTATTTTAAAACAACTTTGGATTTAGAATACTTCCATGATCCTCTGATTAAATTACAGTCACGTTCTATTGTGATAGCAAAATGTTTTTGGGCAAAAAAATGTTTTAACTTATACCTTTAGAGATGCTTCATATGTAGGAGTATACATTAGGCTTATTAGCACTATAGTATAACTGAGCCCATTAAAACAAATGGCCCAAGCTTATCATTTGACATATCCCGTTCAACTACCAAAGTCCAAAGGTCAAGATATTTTTTGCGTGTATAGATATATTGCGTTTTCCAAGTTGAAACATCATTACATGCTATGGTTTTAGGTGCACCCTAACACCCCTGTCAAATCATCCACATTGATCACAAAGCTAAGAAATCTACTCCAAGATTAGTAAGATGAATAATGTTGATCTAAAATATTAGGAAAAACATAATCAAAGGTATTTGTTAGTAGATTTGTAGCTATGAAGTCGTTAGGTATACCCCTTTTTCAAAACCTTGCATGATGATAATTTTTAGATGATCCAACTTCGTGTAAGATAGTAGTAACAAATATGTTAATGATTATAATTGTTCATTGAAAAAAATGCATGATATTTGTGAACTTGATGATCTATATTACTGTTATACATCTAGAATACCCTAATCGTTTGAATCTTAGTTCAATAGTAATGCATGTGGTTGTTGTTGTTGGAAATTAGTATTTTCTTAAATTATGTTGGAAGTATATTTAACAGTTATGGTAGAAATTAGTGCAACACTAAGTTATATGGTAAAAAAATTGGTCTGTCAGTGATCATAATGGTATAATTTTATGGTAGGATTTTCTGAGTTTGATTGTTTAATTGTTTACGATATATGACTACTGAAATTTAAGTGGATACATGAAATAGATTTTGGTTTGTATGCAAAAGCATTTTGTGTTAGTGATGATAATGGTTACTAAATCGTGTTTGCGATATTATGGTTGTATACTTTTAAGTGGATACATTCGAATACGGTTAATAGAATTTAATAAAAAAAAGAAAACCATAGTATTATGCTGGTTATGAGTTTATTATAGAATGTAAAACTAGTATGGAATTTAAAGTACGTTTCTTTTTGGCAGGAAAATGTCGTTCGAGTTTGTAGTTTTGGTGAACCGCAGAACATATCCTAGGAAACATGTAAAGAAAACAACACCATAATATCATTTATAAGTTTTATTGTACAGTTAAAAGTAAATTAAAGTTTTGAATAATTATTCAGGAACTGCCTGAAGTATTTGAATTCGAAGGATACAATGGGAACAATCATCTCTATCTGACCAGCTCAGCAAGGATTCGTAAGAAAGTCTGGTTTATAACACCAATTGTAGGACCTATAACACTCAAGGGTAGGGATTGGAAAAAGTTTGCTAAGGAAAACATCGGTCCGTATGTAGATTGGTTGCATTTCATCCAGGAAGGGGATGAATGTTTCTACATGATAGGATACGATGCTAGGGATGGTAAAGAATTTAGGGGATACGATGAAGACCACCACCATTATTCTCGTTTTAAGAGCCGTGTTTGGGCTGACGCAAACAGGCCTCAGGTATCAATTAATATATAACTTAAACTTGTATTACCTTTATTAGTAAGTTAATGTATTGTATTAAAATGTGTATTTACGACAAACGTGAACTTCATCTACAGAGAATTGCTGCTGATTTCTTAAGTGGGATAGGCCAGGCAGATCGTATTAGGATTAATTGTGGAGAAGACTACTTCATGGTTCCTGTGCTCCATGTTAATGTTCCTAATCAGCCTGATGAATATAAATTGAATCCACAAGTTTGGAATATTATGAAATTCACTTTGGGTTTGCAAGTTGGACAGATCTTGGTGTTTACAAAAGAGTATAATACTGTGTTTAGGTTGATGGCGTTTAACTTTGATGGAATTCCGCATACACCGATGCATTTCTATGGTGCAACACAACTACATCACATGCAACCTGCTATAGAGTTTGACGACAAAGGTGATATAAATATTTACATCCTAATTTAGTTGAAAATTATATATGTCTTTATAGAATTCCTTAGTTTCAGGGAAGAAAAGTGTACTTAGATATTAGTGTAGTTCGATAGTATTAGGAGGTATTCTAACAGGTTAAATGTATTTTCAGATGATGACAGGATGCACCACATTTGTCGATGGCCAGGACATCGATACCACTTTGGTGAAGTGGGTGACACGTTCTATAAGAGTTATTCTATGATTACAGTGTTGAAAAGACTCGTAAGTATTATTATTAGGTGAAACATATTTTTTGTAACACGTTATTCATGTTTATGAAGAAGTAGTTATTCACATGGTGGCCATTATTTATTGCAGACCATACTTGCAGAATTCTTGGAATACCACCCGATGCACACATACAGGAAGGTATTGATGATACACCAAGATGTGGACTGCACTTTTACTGTGAAGATGGAGTTTCATAAAGAGGATCCTGGAAGGACTAACCATGTGAACGTATTTGGTGAATGGAGGGAGTTTGCACGTGAGTGTAATTTTGGGTACAACAAAATGATAAGGTTCAAGTTCATGCATTTGCTTACAGATATGGCTGGAGATGAAGTGGAGGTGTACCCTGTGTTTCACGTCTGTTAAAAAATTTTCCTATAAAAACTTATGTTTATTTTGGATGGTTAGTATGGTCTGAACTAATGTATGCATATATGCTTTGTTATGTTATGTTAGGATGGTCAAGATATTTGCTATTGTTTGGATTATCAAATGGCCTATTATGATTAGCTAAATCAGTGGTTTGTAAAAATATTATCCTTGCAGTTTAATCTATGTTGTTCCTTGAGATGTGTCTTTGTTCTCAAGTATTATATTGGTAGATGTTTCATAAAATGTTTTGTTGATGGTTATATGAATTGCAGATCCATTGATATTTTTTAATGTTGGTCGTATGATTTTTTGGTGATGATATGAATATCATATCCATTTTTATTGTGTAAGTAAAAGTTGGAAAGTTTGTTAGTAGTAATTTTAGTAGGAGATTGCATAAAAATTTGGTTTCAAAGTACATTAGGATGAAGTGACTAATGTGTGCGTATTCGTAACTGTTCTATCAGATATATCATTTCAGTGTTGTCCAATATGTGATAGGCTGGAAGTATTGTTGTTGTCTTCAGATATAACACTTATTTGATAAGGAGTAAGCATTAACAAACAAAAATCTTTTGAAATAATCAAGGTTGCAAAAATCGCGAATCGGTAGTGAGGCGGTCGTCCACCCTGTAGCTTGTAATCGGTCTAGGCGGGATTAATCGGTGATTAATCGGATTCGCATTTTTGGCAAGTTTTGGGTATTTCTGGGTATTTTGGGTATTCCCGAAAATATTTTCCTTAAAAACATCTTGTAATAGATATAAACAACGACTATAAGTGATTATATTTGTTTAGGGTTGCAAAAATAGCGAATTGGTGATTAATTATATTGGCATTTTTGGCAAGTTTTAGGTATTTACGGCAAGTGTTGGTATTTTCGACAAGATTTTCCTTGAAAAACATCTTGTAATAGATATAAACAGTGATTATAAGTGACTATAACTAATTTACGGCGAGTTTAGGGTATTTTCGGTAATATTTCCATGTTTTCGGCAAGTTTGACCATCGTTAACCGCCGTTGACCATGGTTGACCGATTTGTTTGAACGATTTACATAAATCGGAAAGGTCGGTGGCCCAGTAGCACCTAATCAGTGATTAATCGTCCTTGTAGACCTTTTTTTGCAACACTGGAAATAATAAAGGTAATGACAATTGAGATCCAAAAATACTTTTGATAATAACCGTTTAACATATGTTTATTAACGACATATGAATAAACTTATTGATAATAATGTCAAACTTATAAGCCTATTATTTGTGATTAAAAACTTCATCACAAACATTTGATGCAACGGATTCCTCGTTGTCATCATAATACTCCAAAATATGATTGTGATATTTGCAGTCTTTCTTAATGCAAATCCATTCCTCTTTGTCCTCATCGCCATAATCTCGAAGATCAATAATGTTGTTTAATACATAATTGTCTTCCTGCTTAGCATGGTATACACATTCTTTATTGTTACAGATAAATTTGTCGTTGTCAATTTGAGCATCGACAACATGACCACCATTGCTTTTCACAAGTGAACAATCATTGATTAATCTGTGACATGCCATCTTCTCGGGGACTTCCTGGAAGTAATCGAATATAAATTACTGCAGAATATGCAGTTCTAATATTCATTATGTTTTACTAATGTATATAATACCATTTCATCATCTGAAACAATGATAACAGGTGGATCTTCAATCCACAATTCATTTGGTGAGTTTGAGATATCTTCTTGCTGTATTGTAATCAAATGTATAAATGATTGTGAATAAGTATTAACTATTCATAAAATGCAGTTATGTAGGACTAATACTGAACATTGTATAAAATTGGGAAAAAGTAGTTTTACCTTTGGTGACTTATGATGATCCATATGATATTCTTTAATGAAGTTTTAGAAAACAGTATTGTTTGGTGTTTTTTGTGTTGATGTTGAGAGTTTATATAATGTTTTCAGTGATTGTTATAATTGTAAATGATATGTTTGTATTATTATTTTTAAATGGAGATACAAACATTTAATTTTCAATTATATTAGTAGAATTTCGATTTTTAGAAGATGCGTATATATAGTATTGTTTACCAAAAATTGTAAAGATATGTTGCTATTTTATTTGTAATTGTATATTTCAATTATGAGATTTGAGAAAAATATTAAAGAGTTTAAGATTAAGGTTGTATGATTGATGGAAGTGGACAGGGCAAATATCTAAATGAATTGGCAATTTGTCAATAATAGGTTACAGTGATGCTTAAGTTCGCACAAAGGTTGACCAAAAATATGTAATAACTTATGAAACAACTTAATACGCAGTCAAAGTTTGTACGATTGATGGAAGTTGACATGGCAAATATATAAAAAAAAAATGGGAATTTGTAGATAATGGGTTAAAATGATATGGAAATTATCTAAAGGTCGCGCTTTAAAAACTGTTGTTGGAGAGTGTTTTACAAAATCAATGGTTGTTTTGCGGCAAAATGGGAAAGAATAAGGTGAAGCTGCTATTGCTATAGTGAAATGTGTGATTTGCAGTTTGATTGTTTGAATATGTGCAGTAAATCTAACCAAGGAATACTCCTAAGCATGAGGCTTATAAAATTAGACTATGCTAAGATGTATACTAACATTGTATGTAATACATGAAGTTAAATAAAGTATCTAATACTTGAATAGGATATCCTTACTGGTTGGAGAACTCGGAAACCACCAACCGCTGATCGGACTGTGTGGTTACAAAACATCTCAGGTGTGATCTTCACAACTGGATGGGTGACATACCTGAATATAAACCTGGAATAGTAGTCAAAATGAGGATGTTAAAAGAACAATGTGTTCAACTGTATAGTAACTTTGTATGCAACATTTCAAGTTTCACAAAGTATGTACTATTGAGTCACAAGGATAGTGTATAGATATACAACAAAGGCATGAAAGAGTGGTAAGAGCAAACAAATAATAAGGCATAACATATGAATAAATATAACGAAAACAAATATATTGATCAAATCTCCATGACTGATAACAGGATAACCATGGCATAGCACATACTGCATTAGCCAACTTATTGTACAAAAATTTGAAATTAAAACCTTAAACAAATCCGTAAAATACAACCAAAGGAAATAAAATGTGAAAAGTCTGAACAGCAAAACAGATTTGTTAAGAATGGAATGAAATAAACATGGAGACGATCAAGAGAACGGAAATCACTCGTCTTTCTCAATTTTGACAGTTGCAAGAAGTGGTTTCTTGGCACTTCCTGAGGCCTCATCTTCATCTGGCAAGTCATCCAGGTCAATGATATCTCGTTTCTTGTTCACTGCTTTGCTTCCTGAAGATTCATCGTTCTTTTCACCACTAACAGCTTTACCAGATGCATTCTTCTTTTCCAAATTTATCACACCACTACGGCTTGTTGTGAAATGAGTTTCATTATCTGGCATCTCAAGCAGGAATTTTTGGATGTTTGCAGAGGCTGCAACACTAAGGGTTGTTGAAGATTGAGATTGATTATCTGGTGTTTCAAGTAGAAACTTATTGATGTTTAAAGTCGCTGCATCCAAGCCAACAGATTGTGCAGAAGAACTGTTATCAGGAGTTTTATACTGATCATCCACCTCCTGCAAGAATATGAAATTAACGCCTTAATTAAATATATTACGGATAAATAATTTGAGCAAAAAGGTTTTGGAATTAAAATTGATACCTGTCCGTCATCAAAGCCTTCTTTAAAATGAGCAATTAAATCAGCATCATCAGACACCGACTTGGCAGTGTAAACTTGGCTGTTGGAGTTTACATTATGCTGCGTGTAGGTGAACTTGAAAAGGTAATTCTTGCCAACAATAACATTCAATTCATCAGGGAAATACTCGGTTGTGTTCTGCCCATGTTTGTTCATTAATTCATACGCGAAAACCTCATTACACATCTTACTAATATTGGTATCAAAAACAACAAATGGTGCTGATCCGGTCTCATCAATAACCCTCAATATCAGCTTGAACCTAATTTTGTTATAAACATTGTATTATTATAATTAAAAAGTAAAACTTTAATTAAAATTTAATGGTTTTAACAATATATAATAAAGGGAGATTTAAATTGTTACCTTGGAACCACCTGGTAAATCACACCATGATAATCGCATGTGTATGCCTTTTTGGAACCAGAAGATTTAGATACTTTTGCCATCTTGTTGCACCTTTTGCATGAATCATAATACCAGCTGTGTTCTTTGTGGATGCGATGAACTTTTGCGTAAAGAACGATTTCAGTGCCCTATGAATGATAAAGATAAGTATTTTTATGTTAGTAAAAATAACAAAAAGCTATTTAAATGTTGACGAAAGAGATTGGTTGTATAATCGAATAGGGATTTCTTACTGGTTGGAGAGCTCGGAAACCACCGATAGTTGATCTGACTGTGTGTTTAAAAAACATCTCAGGTGTGATCTTCTCAACAGGAGGGGTGAATACCTCAATCTTATGGTCACCATCAGCGTAACCTTCTTTGGATGTGTACCTAAATTGATTTCAAAATTATTGTTAACTAAATGAAGCGTTTGGTAAACATAATCGATAATTAAACAAAAAGATAGTATAGATTACATCTTCTTAAATGATGTGATAGCAGGGATTTCCTTGTTAATGAAAATCCTACTTCCAAAAAGTGAGTTGTGGACTGCAGGCTCATCTGAAGAGAAAGTATAAATAATGAGCGGGTTAATAAACTACAAAGAGTTTACATGATACAGTTAATTGATAGTATTTATTTTTCTCAAACGAATAGTTAGTGTTACCTATGAAATATTTGACTTTTGCAAGTTGCAACACAAATATGACCAGACCGATATCATCATTGTTGGCATACTGATTAAACATTTCAGCCCAGCTATCCCACAAAGTACATTTAATTCTCGTTCCCCTGAAATAGAACAACAAACAATTATAAGTTTTAGGAATGTAATTGATTAAACTGTACATCAAACATATCAAAAAGTATAATAGTCCATCTCTCATTTTTATAAGTTTTAGGAATGTAATTGATTTAGTTTTAGGAAAGTATGAATGTTTAAAATATAATTTACTCTATGTCTTCAATGACAATAGTCTGTCTGACTTTTTTCACAAGAGTATTTGGAACTTGGATAATATCACCAATTGCCACAATAGCTCCAATGACATCTGCATTTTAGCAATATAATGTAAGATTAACTTACGGCAGGATATTTGAATTTTTGTCACAATAAAAATAGTGTGTGTTAAGTAAGTAAGCTTACCAACAGACTCCTTTTCATTATACTTCTTACTCAAAATCTGACTAAAAGGTTCTAATTTCAAACCGAAGACATCATCATCAAAGTGGTCAATCCGTGTAACTTTGGTTGACTGGAAAAATGTTATCTTGTACTTGTGATTCAACAATGGTAGTATACCATTATTTTCACCAATACTAAAGTCAGTAATGATATAACAATGACCCTGTTGGAAAAGGGGTTCAAACCGATACATGTCATTGTTCCGTGCAGTACATTGGATGCGATTACCCTGAAATATTTGGTTACAATATATTAAGATAAAGCTACATGGTATGTAATTAAAAATACAGATGGTATGTAAATATAAAGATGATATTAATAAAATTACCTTAATATCTTGTAACACGATATCAAAACTGTACGCTTGCTTAGGTTTTCCAGCAGGATGGCTATGCCACATTGAAATACACCTTCCTTTGATTTTTATGTTATCAAGCATTGGATCTATTTGATCCAAGGAAGTGAATTCCAAATCATTGAGAGATGAAGCATTTTTCCCCTTATCATTGACTGAAGAACTCTTAACGTTGTTACTAACATTGCTTTCAGAACCAGTAGTGATATCTTCTGTAAATGTTGAAAAAGTGATGAGCTTTAAAAAATGAAGACTTTTATAAAGAAGGCTGAATATAAATACATAAATCAAGTAAATGATACAGTTGGTAAAAAGCAACCAAATCTTATAATGCCTTCTAAACATCTATTGGATATGTACATAAGCTATAGGGTATACCAATCAGAGAATTGCAAATATTTTGAAAATGAGTGATAATGTATAGCTAATAAAACAGAAAAATCCTATAAGGCCTTGCCAAACATCTATTGTTAATCTACTTAAAAATATAGCAAAACTAAATTATAGTCATTGAACCAATGATGTAGGAAAACTTACACTATCAGGCATTACTAACATCTATTTTCATCTACAATATAAGGGATTCATGACATGTATTAGTTATACTAATTACTACCATTTACAATATATTATTGTTAGTATTAGTGATACTAATGACTACACTTTAGAATCCAAGGCATTCATCACATCTATTCTGCATCTAATTACAAACACCTTCATTACAGAAACCACTATACAAACATGTGGGTATCAAAAAGTATATGACAAAGTAAAAAAAATTACCTTGGTATCCAAATGTCATGGTGAGATAGTGTTTTTTTCGACCGAATGATTTGTGATATGAAGTGTAGCAACACAATCGTTCAATTTATATATTTTTGGTTTAGGGTTAAGAATGAGATTCAAAAAAAGGATTGATATCAATCCTTTAATTATCACCAGAATATTTGAATAATTAAACGTCATTTCAAAAGAATTGATAGGGTTGTTAATAATTTTGAATCAGGAACAAAAATAGGGTGATTTGGTGAATTTGAGAGAATGAATCGAGACTTGTTTTAGAATTAAGAGTGATTTTTTTGTGCACCGATTGTGTAGGTGAATTTTTGAGAGTATGAATGGAATTGATTGTGATTAGCTGAAGATCAGGGAAGAAGTTTGGGATCCGTTGGGCGTGTGTTCTTGGTGAAAAGAGGTGAGAATGCGTGTGTTGAAGAAATAGCTGGCATATCCACGTAATTAAAAGTGGACAGCATGGCATTCTTTGGTGCCAAGTGGCATTAATGAGGTGGCATGATCCTCTAATATATATATGGGCTTGACAAACTTTTTTTGACTTATTTTTGTGAGTATTTGAAATTTACGCATGAAAAAATTGCCTGAAATACAACAACAGCTACTCAATTTTTACTTAATTATCTTTCTATGGAGAACTTTAAGACTATGCCAGCCTCATATAATATGGTCAATGGTAAGTCGACTTGGTGTATGTAATTCCTATCATTTAAATTCTATAAATAGATACCCCTTCAACACCAAGTAAAAACACAAATAGCAAGTATGAAGCTTTACTTACTTCTTGTGCTCGCCACCTTCTTAACATTGTTGGCCCTGGCCTCGATATCCGAGGCCGGCCAGCTAGTGGTATACTGGGGTCAAAGCGGCGGAGAGGGTACACTTACTGATACATGTCAAACAGGAAAATATAATATCGTTAACATTGCATTCCTTTCTAAATTCGGAAATGGCCAACCTCCTCAAATGGACCTCGCTAATCACTGCGATCCTAGGGTACGCAAAGGGTGTGACAAGGTTAGCATAGGCATCCGTAATTGTCAAAATTTAGGGGTCAAAGTCATGCTCTCGATTGGGGGTGGCACAAAAACTTATTCGCTATCCTCAAAAGAAGACGCTGAGGGTGTGGCTGATTACATATGGAACAACTTCCTTGGAGGACAATCAAGTTCAAGACCACTTGGCGATGCGGTCCTAGATGGTGTTGACTTTGATATAGAAAATGGTGAGACGCATTATGCCGCGCTTGCTAGAAGACTAAGCGAGCATGGTCAAGGCGGCAGAAAGATTTACTTGACAGCTGCCCCGCAGTGTCCATTTCCTGATGCCAAGCTCCAGCCCGCACTCAATACCAACTTATTTGACTATATTTGGGTTCAATTCTATAATAACCCTCAGTGTGAGTTCGATGCCAACAATTTCAACAAATTTATGAGATCGTGGAATCAATGGACATCACTATCCGCTAGTAAAATATTCATCGGAGTACCAGCATCAATATCCGGCGCTGCATCCAATGGTTATATCCCTAAGCAAGAAATGATCTCGAAAGTTATTCCATTTGCTAAGAAGTCACCAAACTATGGAGGCGTCATGCTTTGGAATAGGTTTTACGATCTACGTGGGTACAGCGACGCCATTAAAAGCAGTGTTTAAGATTCATCTCATGTATCAATAATCCTTATATCCCCCTCCGGCGAGATTGGGTGTTGTATTGCATGTACTATTAATAAGCATTTATGCTTTAATTAAGTACAATAAAACTTTGCTTTTTATATATGTGTTCTTGCAATAACTACAAGTATTTCTTCAATTCATGCTTATGGGTTTACATGCTCATCTTGCTTGGTATTAACATTCCTATGTTCTGCTTTTTCATATGATTGAAGATGACAATTGAAATATATAATGGCCTAGTTGAGCTGACCTAGCAGCATCGGCCCTAGCCCCTAGGCCTGCATGTTCATCTCTATAAACAAGCATGTAATAAACCCTGCGATGGCAAATTTTAGTATATCGCGTCTTGGTTTGTTGCTTCCTGAACAAAGCAGTGTGACACGAGAGTCTCATATAAGGATCCTTTTAGCAATTGTGTCGTGCATAAAGGTACAACATTCAGTCATAAATATGAAACTATACTTGCAAGAGAAAAAACTTGGTAAAATTAGCATCTATCATTAGAAAAAAAAAAAAGCAATTTACATACAAAAACACTCGAATACACTATTTAAGAAAGCCACTATGCATCTATCTAATCTTACCCAAAAAAAACCCACCAGAAATTAAAGAAAACGGTGGAATATGTCTCACAAAGAATGATGTAATCAGACTAGATCTACACTGTTAGGAACATGGTCAACACTAAGCTATCAAGAATCACCTTTTGCTACCTGAAAAGCCTTGCTGCTACTGCAGACTTTTTATGAGTTACTGTTTCATTCTCCGGCGGTGGTTTCACAAACTTTCCAATCACTTTTTGGTGAGTCCGGTTCTTGATTCTCAGAATCTTCTCCCGGGTCTGTTTTTTCTTCAATTCCTTATCTTTTTTCGATTGGACTCTTTCTTTTTCATAGATTCCTTGCCAAAACACTTCGCCAGTAGAAGGCCATAACCACCGTTTTCTAGGATGGTCTGAGTCTGCCTCTTCGGCAAGATCTTCGTCCATGGCCTTGAGGGTGCTATTACTAAACCATTTGATCCACATTTTGCCTTTCCGTTTCTTGAAATCGTGTTGTTCTTGCATTGTCCCGGTGTTTGGATTTACGTACACCATTCTTCTCGCGCTATGGTATGCCCAAACATTTACAAGAACCTCCAGGACCCGTGAGTAACAATGCTTGTCCTGAAAAGACCAAAAAAAGGTCAAAACTTAAAACGATTGACAACTGGTTAGTTAGGCTCGGTTTTGAATAATGTATGAATGAAACTACAAGTTATGTACGCCTAGAGGTGGTGACATGGGTGAGTCGGTTAACAGCTAAATTGACTTCAGGTCAAAGTTGATAACTCTTTAGTATGTGTTAAAACGAGTCGAGTTTCGACCCACAAACAGTTTTCCTATCCATTTTGGGTAACTTTATAAAAACATAATGTGCTAAAGATGCTTATGGAATTTTTTTCAAAATATAAATTGGGGCATTACATTGTGATAAAGCAAGTTAGGAGGGTGGTTTGCCTTTGAATAAACTTCAGGTGACTTTTGAGTTTTGACCCTTTGACACGTTTCTTTCTGAAATAGTTACTATCTATTAATCTTAATTATCAGAGATATAAACATATAGGGTTTTGGCCGTACAATAGGAGCGTACTTTTTCAAATGTACCGATCTAGTACGCGTATTATTTTTTGTTCCACTTAATGTAACGTACTTTCATTTTTTGTTCCATTCTACCCCACCAAACATGTTTAACCGGCACCAAAAAAAAAAATTTTGCCCATTTTCGCACGTTTTGCACGTTTTTGTCCGTTTTTACACGTTTTCGTCCGTTTTTAAATGTTTTTGCACGTTATCACACGTTTTCATTCGTTTTCGCACGTTTTCGTTTGTTTTCGCATGTTTTTGAACGTTTTTGCATGTTTCATCCGTTTTTGCCCGTTTTCGTCCGCTTTTGCACATTTTCACACGTTTTTGCATGATTTCATCCGTTCTTACACGTTTTTGTTCGTTTTTACGCATTTTCATTCGTTTTTACATGTTTTCACCTTTTTTGCACTTTTTTTTTTTCCGTTTTTGCACGTTTTCGTGCGTTTTACACATTTTTGCACGTTTTTGTCCGTTTTTGCATGTTTTTACACATTTTCGCCCGTCTTTGCACGTTTTCGGCTATTTTTGCATATTTTCATTCGTTTTCATCTATTTTTGTATGTTTTCATACGTTTTCGACTGTATTAGCACGTTTTTAAACGTTTTCGTCCGATTTTACACGTTTTTGTCTGTTTTTGCATGTTTTCGTCCGCACGTTTTTGCAAAAACAGACAAACATGTGCAAAAACAGGCGAAAATATGTAAAAACGAATAAAAATGAGTAAAAACGAACAAAAGCGTGTAAAAACGGGCGAAAACGAACGAAAACGGACGAAAACATGCAAAAAAGCAGATGAAAATGTGCGAAAACATGCAAAAATAGACGAAAACGTTCAAACGTGCGAAAACAGATGAAAATGTGCGAAAACATGCAAAAATATAAGAAAACGGACGAAAACATGCAAAAAAGCAGGCAAAAACGTTAAAAAACGTGCGATAACAGACGAAAACGTGCGAAAACGGGCGAAAACGAACGAAAACGTGCAAAAACATGCAAAAATGGACAAAAATGTGCAAAAATAGGCGAAAACATGTAAAAACGAATGAAAATGTGTAAAAACGAACAAAAACGTGTGAGAACGGATGAAAACATGCAAAAAAGTGTGAAAATGTGCAAAAACGGACGAAAACGGGCAAAAACGGACGAAAACGTGTGAAAATGAAAGTACGTTATATTAAGTGGGACAAAAAATAGTACGCGTACTAGATCGGTACATTTGAAAAAGTACGTTGCTATTATACAGCCAAAACCGTTAATAAAAAATGTTAGGTATGATGCAAAGCCGGTTTCCAAACTTTTTTCCCGGTAGCCGGTCATCTTATGGGTAGAATGGAACAAAAGTTGAAAGTTCGTTACATTAAGTGGAACAAAAAATAGTACGCGTACTAGATCGGTACATTTGAAAAAATACGTTGCTATTATATGGCCAAAACCCAAACATATAATATAAGCAAATCTGCCTGTTTACCTATTAACGATTTGAAATCACTGACCGTATATACTAAAACTTACCCTAGACAAACTTAGGTAGCACAAACCACTTCCATGATGTTCATTGTACACTTGTGCATCTAACGCATCTACAAACATCCTGCAAATACCATGCACACATTCAAAATCAGTTGCCTTAAATTGCACAAATTCTCTATTTATAGCTTTATTCACTAAACAAAAGCTGTCCACAGACCTTGAGAACATTATAAACTCGAGATAAGATTTTGTAGGCATGGCCCAGCTATTCATAACCGACCATGTGTCCCCATCTGAGAGCATCGGAGGAATAATTGTCGAGTTATCCTTTATCCCATACATCTTCTTGAGAGCTTCAGAGAATGCAAACCTTGTACAAATTATACATAAGACTAAATCAATCCCTTAACTTCTGAAACAAAATATTTAAATGGCTTTCAGTTAACTTTTTTCCTACTGCAAGTCGTAGAGCCTTACTTGCAATTACCGGCATTTATAGCATCACAAAAAGACCAGAAATCCTGTTGTTTGGGGTTTCTTGGATCCTTATCCATACTAACCCAAAAATAGACAGCATCGCCGTGCTTCTGATTTTCAATGTCATCTAGTAAAGCAATCTCAGCACTTTCCGATAAAGATTCCTGCTTTTTCAGAGAATATATAAGAACATGAACAACATTTTTTGTAGTATAAAATGGCGCTTTAGAAAGGTGTTGCAAAAATTAACTCACCTTCCTCGCAGTAGCTCGCCACGACAAAAACCCAATCCATGCATTCTTGTGTATACGATCAATACGGTTAGCAATGGAAAAATATGCTCCAAAATCACTAAGGGTGTCTCGGTAGTAAGGTGCGTTTAGCAGAGGAAGACGAGAAGGTGCATCAATGTCATCTCTTCCTGGTCTTCGGCCTTTAGTGGACTAAAATATAAGAGAATTGACAATATTAGTTTTAAACTGAATGATCATGGTTTCTTTTATAATAAGGGGGGCTTTTGAATTTAAAGTCATGTTCTTAGGCTATATATAAAAATGAAATGTTGGCCAGAATGTTAAGGATTGAACAAGAAAAGCCAAAATAAAAGTTTACTTGCTAAATGCTCCAAAACAAGATAAAAAAAAGGAATATTTCAGATTAGGTGATAGATATACCCCTGATATTGATACAATTCACAAAAAGCTAATGTCTGACCAAAGAAGACACAAGGAAATATACGATAAAACACTCAGATAGTTGGAAAAAACATGATCATGCAACACAAAATCAAATCTAGATGCAAAGTGTAATACTAACACTCATATATTTGCAATAGAGATGGATTAACTTACAAGTCCAATACCACGATATAGTGATTTACGGTGGAGAAAGGGCCAAGATCCTTGACCATAGTAAGGTTCATAGATGCATAACGGTTGACCTGTCCTTTCAAGTTCTCCCTCATCCCTCTCGTGTAAATCATTCCTACTGCGATCAACTTTCTTTGCATTTTTGTATACTTCCTCCCATGTTCCCTTAGGTTGCTCACTTCTATCCCTCAGCTACATAAAAATAAAACAACCTCAAACTTCTTTAAAATGCCAAAATGGCAGGCTATCACACGTTGACCAGTCTAAATACAGGTAATATGGGTGAAGAAGTTATTTTAATCTTCAACAACTCCAAATATTACTAACTAGATGTGGTAATATGTGTGGGAAATTGACTAATGAGTCAAAACAGGTCCTTCTAAATACAGGTTATGACACGTTGACCCGTCTACACTTTTTATTATCTAATATTTAACTTTTAAAAAACTTGGTGTATATTACATGATTATAAAAGTTAAAAACCATATAGGAGTAATCCATTGGATTAACCAGTTTTCATCACGCCAAAAGAGAATTTTATTGGGATCCAACCATTATCATCATTTTTTTTAATAATAAAAATGGGCAAGTAATTTCAGAGCAAAATTATCGAGAAAGGTAATATTGCTGTCTTAATGGCGTCGTTAAGAGTAAAAGATAAAAGTAGAAAGAGATGCTTTTCTAAATTACCTCATCGTCTTCTCTTGTCCTTTTAGCTATCATTATCTGGCTTCTCTTTTCTTCTTCCCATAAAGCATAGACAAAGGTATCATTGGCTGGCATATCACTTGAACTTCCTTCTTTTAGAGTATGATTCCATCGATTTTCAACCATATCTAAGAAATGGTGAATCCTTGAATTTCTATTTACATATCCATGATCTGTAACAGCTTCAAAACGATGCCATTGCCACTCTGTTTTGATATTAGAAGGAATTTCCGATACAGCCCTTGGAGATGCAACTTCTGAAGGAAGGTTAAGGATGTTTTCTATCAATGAAGCGTACCCTTCAATGGATTCCAAAACCATCATGTTTTTAGCGGTATTTTTGCCAGTTGACGCAATACTACGAGCTAATAATGAAAATTTCCCTTGAGACACCACTTGCAGTACTATTCGTGTTAAATGTTTTATGTTCTCCCTCGGATAAAGATGGCCATTGACCCCGTCATCAACCTGAAATACATTATATGTTTATTATACTCTGACTTTTGAAGTCAAACAAATCACTTTCAGCTGAATAGTTGATACAAATCTAACTGAGTCTTTCTATAAACATGTTAGCGAGTAGATTTAAAACTAGAAAAGACAAACAGAAAAAGTAAGAAGTGACATTCAAGGCATACAAATATTCAGATGAAGTCTCTCAAATAGAAGTTTGACACTAGAAGTCAAAGTATCAGAGGTTGTAGCTTACGTGTTTCTTGATTATTGATAGGTCAGGAGCAATTATTGGTTTGTTGAGGCACATTGCCTTTACGAGAACATCGGGGAAAGATTGTTCTTCAAGAAATGACCCGTATATTACAAGATCCAAAATGTCTAGAACACCACTATCTTCATCAATGGCGACATGCTTTACAGTGCCCCTTGGGTAATTAAGGTTAGAAGCAATTTCCTATGAGAATAAGCATTAATAATATCAAGTTAGTTTTTAAGTAAAAAAGGATATTACAAAATAACGTGTATTTCCTCTGCCCCATTTAAAATGCAACATTCGGCCCAAATCAACATAATCAAACTTTTACAATGATGGCAAAGGGCAAACAAAGGGGGTGTTTGGATGTGTGTTTAAACTGATTATGAAGCCGCAACAATCAGTTTTTAATGTTTATGTAAGATTGTCTATGAATCTATTATCCTGATTTTGTGATTATTGAAAAGTACGAAAACAATAGAATGTTTTAAGAAAACTTATATCGAGATACCAGTCTCTAGTTGTAAGCCTATGATACTGATTCTCTGATTGTTTAGTATGAAACAAGAGATTGTTGTAAGAAAACTTGTATAAAGATACCTGTCTCTAGTTTTAAGTCTTTAAATAACCAATTATCTGAATTCTTGCAAAATAGGAAATCTCCCAATATTTATGGGAGAGAAAGAGCAAAGAAAGAAGATAAATATAAGCACATTACCTCCATGGCTGCGCTGTAATTACCGGTTGAATCTTGACTCAAAACTATGATCTTGAGACGTCGACTCGAACTGTCACCAACAGGAAACTTTGCCAAAAGTGGCAATAAAGCCTTTAAAACAAAAGCATGTTCCAGCCATATTCCTTTGTATAGAAACTCACTACCTACTATACCAACAACAAAGTCTTCGACCCCGATATTCATATTTACACGCAGATTTTCTTCATGAATGATCGTCGAGTTATTTATTTTACATGCTCCAGAAGGGCATCCAGGCACCACAAAATAGTTTCCAGCATCAAATGCAGCATAAAACATCTGAAAAGAAAACAACAAAGATAAATAAATACAAAAAGACAACAAATATTCAGAACTAATAAAATTATAGTAAAACTTTATAAGGGGCATTGACTGATACATACTGGTAGGGCATAGTTTGGGAAGACAACAACGGTCGCTCGATTAAAGATTGCTTTCCAGTCATTAATCATGTGAACTTGGCCACTTGAGATGTATTTTGCAGCACGTGTGGCGAGAGTTTTTTCATGGATGGTCCATATAAGAGGTACAGATCTAAACGGTTCCTGCAAAAGGCTGCAGCAACTAAATTCAGTTTATTATTTTGCAAAAAGCTAGACTTTAACACAGGATAAAGATAATTATGCCCACTTACGATGAAATGACATCCTTTGCTGCAAGAGAGTTCACAAGTACACCATCATAGCTACAAGATCATACAAAATGGTTATGAACACATTGTGATTGTAACCTTACGTTAAATTGATGTTTACAATAAAAAGCTATATAAGACATGAAAAGTCAAAGTTGATCAGCTTGCTTCAGTTAGTTTCAAAAATGTTTGAAGCATGTTACGCGGTTCTGGTCGTGCTTCTGACCAAAACCATTATAGTCAAGAGAAGCGTACTTTCAATAGCACTTTCGTAATCAACATCTAATACATAGGAAAAGCAAACATACTTTAGCCAGTCTATTGTGATCCCCGTATTATCTTTAGCCTCTATAATATTGACTGGAACTCCCATAGTTTTCCAAATAGAATGAGCAGGCCCATCTTCAAGTGAATAAACCTGCACAAGAAGTGAACCGTGCCAGCAATTAAATTAGCTTTCTAACACCTCTGATTAAACAACACTATTTCTCCGCTATATATACACAAAATTTACATGTCTATACAAAATACAAAGAAGCAACATAAACACTTTGTCATCTAAACGTTTCAACATCGAAATAGAATGAAGATAATACATGTGCATCCCATCTACTAGGTCCAAGTTAATTTTAGATAAGACCTGTGTGATTAAGGATTGGAAGCATAAGGTGGGGATGTTTGGAAGTGTATACACACTGTTATTCCGATTGAAGCAGTGGTAATCAGTCGTAAAATGTTTCGCTAAAACTGATTATGATTCAACTGTTCTTAATAAATATGGCCAAGATAATCACACATGAAGAAGCAGGTACAGAGTTGCTACACGAAAATTTAGATACTCATATGATGGTAAAGTTACCCAAGTATATGCCTCCAACTCTAAGCACCTAATTGTTTAATCATATGATTCTGATTCTTTCTCCGACACCAATGATGTAGACGTATAAAATCTCATGTTTTACAACCGATACAATTTATCAGCAAGAGCAAATACTCATGAGTGGCCATAGGTACTTTGACAAGCAAGAAAATAGTAGAGGTCACAAGTCGTATATAACAATGATAATAACAAGGAATATGGTGTATTGCTGAAATGCTTAGATGGCTTATCATGATCTAATGAGCAATTAACTGCTGAATGTCATCCATACTCTCTTGCTACAGCATCATGGCTAAAAAAAATTAGTCAAATGATTTTACTCATCATTTATCAATCCTACGTCCTTATCCCTATTTGCATGTTAGGACAACATTAGCTGGGAGTAAATGGCAAAGCACAACACATTGGCCCTTATAATCTCATAGTCTTATACATTACTAAGCTTAGAAAACAGGCATGCAATCAATGTTCAAAGTTCAAACTCAGCTCCCTGACTTTATCAATAGCCAATAACCAAACCACTTTGCACAAGCCCTGCCAAGCTAATATGAGCTTGAGTTATATATACAATCTCTGTCATAACTAAAAGTTTAACCAAGCCCTAGTGTGTCTCGCAGCCACATGCCCTTATCGACTGCTCTAAGTTCCCCATTGTACTAAATTACATTGACCTTCTACGATTGCTTATAATAACAAATACAAATACGCATAAAACGTATCAAATACCAATACCTAGCGTAAAGCACCAAGATTAAAAAATCACCTCAAATTCATATCCAATTTCCCTCAAACCAGCTGCAACACTAACCATCAGCACCTGTTGTGAATCAACCAACAGATCTGCAAAAACCTACAAAATCAAAAATAATAAAAAACCGAAACCCGAAAAACCAAAAAACATCCAATAACAATAAAACCAACATCACAAACACTCACCATTCCAAGTTTCACCTTCCTATTCCCAAATCTCACACCCATTCTTGACACATTCACATTCCCATCCCTTTGAAATTTCATCAAAAACTTACTAGGCCCGACAACAAACTTCAAATCCTCACCAAAATCCAACCCACTAACAATTTCATCAACCAAAAAATCAAACTCAAACTGACCCACTTCATCTTTTCTAATATCTACTTTATCAAGAGGCAAAAACAACTGAACCAAAAACATAAAAAATATAAAAACAGCTAAAGCAGAAACCCATTGTAAGTAATCAATTTTCTTCAAAAACACAAATTTTGATTTGGGTTTTGTACTATTATGAATCTTGGTATCAGTTCTTGATTTAATGGGTAACATTGGACTTAAAGAACCCATTTTGTTTAGCTTTTTTTGGGTTTTTTTTACATTAGAGTTAAGTTTTTATCAAGATAATAAAAACCCAAATCAGGAATTTATTAGAATTGGATTCTTGATGAGCTTTTATTATGACATAGGGAGTAGTGAATAGTGGGAATGAATGAGGTATGAAAGAAGGAGTAATAATTGTTTTTATTCTATTTTTGTATAGAAAAAAAGTTTATAAAAATTGGAATTAGTAATAAAGACTGTTTTATTAAAGAAATCAAAGAGATGAAGAAAATTGTTTTGATGGGGTTGCTTTTATTTGTGGTCAACTCTTGTTCTCCTCACCTGTACTTGAGTATTGAGTAAATCTAGGAATTTTAATATATTTTTCCTTTTTCCCAAGGAATTTTATGTGATTTTTTTTGCCAAAAATGTTATCTGAAGCGAAAATTGAAAAACCTATTGGTGACTATTAAATCATAGACTAAAATACACCGTTGGTCTCTAAACTTGTTGTTGTTCATCGCGATGGGACGAAACTGGCCCTTTTCATCGTCGGGGGTCCCTATTTCAATGTTTTCACTCGCTACAAGTCCTTTGACCAAGTCAACATCTGATTTTTGTTTTGTAGTCGAGGGTATTTTAGTCCATACACATTTATATTTTTATAACACATTTATATTTTACCCCTTCATCTTTCATCCTCTTCATCATCTACCAAAATCATTCATCTCCCCCAATGTACTTCATCTTCAAGAAGACTTTCACAAACTGGACACTTAAACTCTTCTGTGTTTATAAAATTTTTCTAATGAACCAAGTGTGTTACAGTATGTTAAGCTAACAATATACTGTACTCAAATGGTGTTAAGCTAACAATATACTGTACGGATACTCAGTGTACTCAACAAATATTGTTAAGTTAAACAAATTCTAAAAACACATTCGAAAAAACTATCTATTGATTTTAAGAAACGGTTTGCCTCAGAGGTATATTAGCGAATAGAGGCCCATCCGCCCATAGCTTAAAAATTAAAATTGTGCCCCAGCAACCTCATTTTGTATATATACCGGCTACACATTAACCCTAATTCAAACCTATCTCAAATCTTTCAGCCTCCATATACACACACTCTTTTTTATTTTTGTATCTTCTGGTTTATATTTTGATTTTTTATAAATCTTTTTATGCCTGTGATGGGTATTAAATATACTTTTGAGTATTTACTGTTTCTTTTTGCAATAGCTTATGTTTTTTAATCTCTTGATTTGATGAAAATTTATATTGCAAATGATGATAACAAGACAGGGACATCAGAAGTCCAAATTTATTTTGGATTATTAATGTTCGACCAAGTCTATAATGGGAATCTCTTTGATGCAATTTTTTTTTTTTTTTTTTTTTTTATAATTTACTTTATTTTTGATGGTTATTGCCAATGATGGTTTATAAATACACTTTGAGTTAACACTCTGAAAACAACCTAATCTGAGGCAATTTCTTCATTTTTTGTACAGTAAGATTTTTTAATATAAATTTGTTTTACTTTGTTGCAAGTGATGATTGATTTCTCTATGGGAATCTCTTTGATGCTAATATTGATATTTGTAGTTGTGATTTTTTTAGTTTTGTTAATTTCAATCATAGAATTTTTATTACTTGGTTTGCCAATGATGCATTTATTTGCACGTATTATCAGAAACAAATATAATGTTGATATGCAATTTATATTGTCACTACCTCTGAGGCAAAGCGTTTCTTAAAATCAATAGATAGTTTTTTCGAATGTGTTTTTAGAATTTGTTTAACTTAACAATATACAGTACGGATATTCCAGTAGATGGTGATCTTTACTGTACTCAAATGGTGTTAAGCTAACAATATACTGTGACACACTTGGTTCATTAGAAAAATCTTATAAACACAGAAGAGTTTAAGTGTCCAGTTTGTAAAAGTCTTCTTGAAGATGAAGTACATTGGGGGAGATGAATGATTTGGGTAGATAATGAAGAGGATGAAAGATGAAGGGGTAAAATATAAATGTGTTATAAAAGTATAAATGTGTATGGACTAAAATATCCTCGACTACAAAACAAAAATCAGATGTTGACTTGGTCAAAGGGACTGATTTGGCATTTAAAGGCCAAGGTTTGTCCCATCACGATCCTTCGAGCCAAGTTTAGGGACCAACGGTGTATTTTAGTCTAAATCATATATTTTTCTATCTTTACGTTTTTATTGTCATTTTTCTAAAGGTTTGTGTATTGTTTGTTTCTTAAAAAACTACTCGCACATCTAAATTTAAATATGAGACGTAAATATTTGAATTTAGATAAAATAATACTACTTCCGTCTCATATTAATTGTTCAATTTAACTTTTTGTAGTTTTTATTCTTTAACTTTGATCTTAAATATTTTCATTTGTATTACATAATATTTAATGAAAATTATACCAATGAAACTACATTTAAAACACAATCCATTCATATATTTCGCATCAGTTATTATATAGCACAAACAAAAATATTTAAGGTTAAACTGAAAAAAGAAAAACTATAAAAAGTCAAACTGAACAATTAATATGAGACGGATGGAGTATTGTTTATCGTTTTGTTAAGATGTTTGAATGATATAAATATAAAGAAGTTTTATTTTTACGATACATAAATATTTATAAACATTATATAGAACAACTGAGTTATAAAATTAACACAACATAGCAACGTGAAAATAAAATGTTTTAAAATAAAATATTCAAAAACATTATGTCGCAATTGAATCTCTTAAGTAGTCATATATTGTTGATATGTTATAAAACCGTGTTATTAAACATCTTCATCGTTTTATAAATTATCACTATCAACTAATATACGATGATAATACTGTGAAAAAAGTAAAATATTGTATAATATACTTAACATTGTCAATGAATAACTAAAAACAGTTTTAAAGAAAAAAAATTAAGTTGATGCTCGAAATACGCATGTTACAGTCTGATTTCACAAACTAGTTATACATTATTATTATTTCAAAAACTCTTATTCTTGAGCATTTTCGTTATCATCATTGTTGTTCCCTTTACACGACTAGCTTAACTATAGAGTTAATCTATCCGTGTTCCATGTTTCAGTGATGTAATGAAAAACTTGTTTAAGATGTAAAGAAAGCTTAAAGTAAATAACACAAGTTTTTCAACGTTTAAATCCTTATTTGAATTCATTCAAAGAATTTATACCCAAGTGTTTGCGGAATAACACTTGGGATTGAATGGAAAGTATGGTGTAATCTCCTTTCTAAACTTAAGCTAAGCTTAAGTACAACTATGCTAACCAACTGAGCTAACATCAGGGACTTAGTTGTCTTTTAGGAGTAAAGTGTTTGTGAATGTTTAAGCATTTAGTGCACAAACTTGCCAACCTTTTACTCCACCTTATGATTCTATTTATACACAAGTATTTGGACAACCGTTACAATGAAGACAAAGATGACATATTGTTGGGTTCAGTAAATACCCAATCCCCTTAATCTAGGATTTGAATAGAAAATTACCTAAGTGTTTAATCCGTTAAACACTATCAGGTCACTGAGTGCATAGTCTCTCAGTGAGCCATCTTCAGGTTACTCAGTACGAGGCGAAGAAGAAGCCTCTCCACTCAGAAGAAGATGGTGGATTCAGTGAGTGATGACAATAACTCACTGAATCCCTAAGACTCCTCTCCAACTGTTAGCACTGAAGACAAACTGAAGGAAGAGACTGAAGGCTTTGACGACTGAAGAATGAGTGGGACTAGGCGGGAAAAGTTTACCCAGATAAAACTAAGTCCCCAAGTGCTTTACCCAGATAAAACTAAGTCCCTATCTACTAAAGTCATATCTTCCCATTTATAGTAAGCGGTGATACTAAAGGATTCTCTGTTAAGAAAAGAAGCTTCGCCGCCTGACTACTAATAGCAAAGTAAACAGTAATCGAATATATCTATATTCGTGATTACTGTGATCAATGTGTTTGTCTTCTAGGTTAAAGTTAAAATCATACTTGTATAAATAGCATAAGAGAATGAGTGAAAAGTTTAAGCTTGTGAATTGAAAAAAAACACACATACATACAAGCCAACTTTTCACTCCTCCAAATACAACTTTATCCTTGAGTTAGCTCAGTGGGTTCTAAGAGTTGTGCTCAGACTTAGCCTGAGCTTAGAGAGGAGTCACCCCAAACTTTGTCATTTCAATCCCAAGTACTATTCCGCAAGTACTTGGGTAACGTATTCTTTTGATTTATTTCTAATAAGAATATGATGTTGAAAATTACTTTGTGTGTTTTACTCATGTTAATTTCAGTCATTATTCACTGTTAAATTGCGTTAAGTACTTAATTGTTTTTTAAACGATAGTGAATAGGGAATAACAAGTGGTATCAGAGCAGGCTGATTATAAAACCTTTTTCTGCCGCTCTAAAACGTTTTTAAATCAGGATTCCTATGGCTGAAATTGATGTACCCCAACTAGTCGATAAAAAGGGTGGAGCTTATTCAGCTGTTGCCCCTAGACTTGAAGTTGGCAAATTCAACAAATGGAAAAAGCGTATGCTTTGCTATTTGATTGGGATGGAACCTTATTATATCAAATGTATTAATGAAGGTCCATTTGTCCCAAAGACTGCTGAAGGTTTGCCCAAACCTGAAGCTCAGTGGACTCAGGATGAAAGGAGAGTGGTCAACCAGGACCAAAGACTCAAAAGTATCATCATATCATGTCTTCCTGATCATATAATGGAGTAAGTTATAAGCTGTAACACGGCTAAACAAACCTGGGATGACCTGGTCCATAGCCATGAAGGTCCATCTGATACTAATGAAAATAGGATAATGGACCTGAAACTTGAGTATAATACCTTCACGGCTAGGGACTCTGAAACTCTCTCTCAAACTTACACCCGTTACAAAACTCTTTTAAATGAACTGGCTAATGATGGTGTTAAGTTATCCAAACATGAGATAAATGTTGGTTTTGTTAATTGTCTCCCTGAGAAATGGTTGAACTTCTCTCAGGGACTTAGAAATGCAAATCACATCCAAAATCTTGAACTTCCTGAAATTTATGGGAAATTTGTCTATGAGGAAAACCTCATCAACAGACGATACCCTGACTTAAAGAAGTCTCAGGAAGTCAAGAAGTCCCTGGCCATCACCTCACCTATATCAACTGCCTTCTTTTCTAACAATGAGGTTCAAGATTTTCAAGAAAATTCTGATGATGAGCCTGATGAGAGATCACATGAGGAGTACCTAAATGACCTGAACGTTGAATTTCAGGAAAGGGCACTCCTTGCAAACTCTCGAAGGTTTATTAAAAGAAACAAAGGTTTTTCAACTGCTAAAGCTAACGAGGACACTGAATGCTTTAAGTGTCACAAAAGAGGTCATTTTGCAAAGGACTGTTTTTCAAAAACAATTTCTGAACCTTCTTACAGACCATCAGGGTCAAATCAGTCCTCAGGCTTTAGCAAATTTCAACCTAAAATCTATCAGTCTCATCAAAACTTTTAGAATAAATCAGACCAGAACAAAACAATAGATTTTGAAGCTAAGTATAGGAAAATCAAAGTTAAGCTTGCATTACTTGAGGCCAGTCCCTCAGAACAAAAAAGTGTTCAATCTGTGCAGGGTAAAAACAAAGGTCTTGTTGCTGAAACCTTCGACTGGGATGAAGAGCCAGTCTTATCAGATGATGAAATGGTGCATGTCAGCGCACTGATGGCCCTCTCAGAGGAAGACAAGCTAGCTGTTGGAAAGAATCATGCCAGAAATGGAGAATGGGTCAACATCACAATGAAGAAGGTAAATATTCTACTTTCTATAGATGATGATTCTGATTGGCAGTCCTATATGAACTATATCAATGTTGATCTTAAGTTTGTAGAGGAGCAAAGACTAAATCTTTTTTCTAAGTACAACAAGTTAAGTTTTGAATTAAATAAGTGTAGGGATGAGTTACTTGTGTTAAAACAAAACAAGCTTGAGGCTATCACCTTACAAATTCAAAACACTGAATTAGTTAAAAGAAATCAGGCTCTTCAAGATGAACTTAAGAAAGAAAAAGAAATCATTGATAGTTGGACCAACAAGAATCCAAGAGTCTTTGATGCTGTGGGTGCCCCCAGTAGCAAAAAGAGAGTCATAGGTGAACATCATCTTTCTGACTCTCACAACAAAGACCAGAGTCCTAAACCATTCGTATCTGGTGGCATGATTACCAATATGTTGTCTGTTCCCAAGCCCAGTGATTGGATTGAAAGACTTAATCCTTAGAGTAAGCTTCCTAACTTTGACTCTAGAAGAATTCTTGAGCCTGAAAGTCAAGCTCTAAAGAGCATGCTTGGACTCCCAGATGTGCCCAGTAGCACTGAACACATCTCTGAGTCTGAAGATGAATCTCAAGCACCACTTCCACCTTTGGAACCTCTTCAGGGTGTCGATCCTAGCTCTGAGCTTACTCCATTACAATACAATCCACACTCTCCTAAAGGAAGGTCTGGACTTGGTAGAACCATCCTGAAAAGACCATCAAAACCAACTCAACAAGAATCCAACCACACTGAAACTTCGATATCCTCTGTCCCCACTGAAGCTGATCAGATTCAGCAACTGACTGAACTTGTGAGGAAGCTAACCGACAAAATGGAATCCATTGAAAAGGTCCCTGAATCAATCAAGGAGACAAAGTCAGCTTCCTCTAGTTCCTCAAAATCAAAAGCCACCACCAAAAACAAGCAGAAGTGTGATCTGTGCCACTATACCAGTCACACCACTGACAACTGTTATAGAATCCTTTTTTGCATGATCTGCAAAAAGGATGATCACAGAACTGCTGACCACTTGCAATATGTAAGCTCTCTCAGTCAAGCAAACTACACCAAAGTTGGTCATCAGTATGCTTCTTCATCCAAGTCAGCTCAAAAGTTGAGAGCAAAGCCTTTTCCTCCTTGCCCACACTGTGGCTTTAATGATCATCGCCCTGATGATTGTCTTATGAACATATGCTGTGATATTTGCGGTAACACAACTCATAAGACATCCCAGCATGACAATGTCATCCATGCAAGGAGAAGTTCAAAGCAACCCAAATCCACTGAGTCATCCTCAGTCTCTAAATGCAAAACATGTGGTAGCTCATTGCACTCCACCACTGACCATGAATCGATTGCTCAATTCAAAGAGACCATGAGACCCAAGCCCACTAGTAAGTGGGTCACGAAGAGAAAATAATTCAGTTTACTACTTGTGCAGAGGCATGCCAGGGAGCCTATCTGGCATCTAGACAGTGGATGTTCAAGAAGCATGACTGGTGTGAAGGAATATCGGCACAAGTATGTAAAGGAACCAGGGCCCAAGGTAGTATTTGGTGATAACTCATCATGTCCCACTGAAGGTTATGGTTCAGTAAACTGCAATGGAATAGTTTTCTCTAGGATTGCCTATGTCAATGGTCTCAAATACAATCTCATCAGTGTCAGTCAGCTATGTGATGCTAAGTACATTGTACAATTCAATGACAAACAAGGTACCATTTTCAATGCCAACAAGGAAGTTGTGTTGATTGCTCCTAGGAGAGACGATGTTTATGTCTTAGACATGTCAACTCTCTCTAAAGATGGAACCTGTCTCTTTGCCAAAGCCACTGAAACCATCAACTGGCTGTGGCACAAGAGACTCTCACACTTAAACTTCAAAAACATCAACAACTTGGCAAAACAAAACAAGGTCCTTGTCTTACCATCAATGGTTTTTGCAAAAGATAAACCATGCTCTGCATGTGAAAAAGGCAAACATAAAAGAGCATCTTTCAAAACCAAGAAAAATTTCTCTATCAAAAGCTGCCTTCACCTCTTGCATATGGATCTCTTTGGACCAGTCAGTCCCAGATCAATCCAGCATGAGAAGTATACACTTGTCATTGTTGATGAGTTCTCAAGATACACTTGGGTATACTTTCTTTCCAAGAAGAGTCAGGCAGCTGATACTATAATGTCGTTCATCAGGAACATTGAAAATCAGAATGACATTACAGTGAAACAAATCAGAACTGGCAATGGTACTGAATTTAGAAATGCTGAGCTTGAGAGTTTCTGTGATGAGCAGGGAATCTCCCAAAATTTCTCATCTCCTTATACCCCTGAACAAAATGGGGTAGCCGAAAGGAAAAACAGAACTCTCATTGAGGCTGCAAGAACCATGTTAAATGGCTCAGCCCTCTCAAAGCATTTCTGGACTGAAGCAGTTAAAACAGCCTGTTACACTCAAAACAGGTCAATCATTGTCAAAAGACATAATAAAACCCCTTATGAGATATTCAAAGGTAGACTTCCTGACATCAGCTACTTTCATGTGTTTGGATGTCTTGTGTTTATTCATAACCACAAGGATCATCTGGGCAAGTTTGATGCTAAAGCTGATGATGGATACTTTCTAGGATACTCACTGATCTCCAAAGCCTTCAGGGTATTTAACACAAGGAGACAACAAGTTGAGGAAACCTATCATGTCACCTTTAATGAAAGTATCAAAAGCATCAGGTTCACCAACACTTCAGTGGAAGAAATAGGAATTGATAACTCATCAAGATATCCTCCTGATGAGTACAACACTGAAACCAATTCCTCATACCAAGCTGATGCTGACATCTCATATTATGTCTTGCCTCACAACCTGTCACAACCAACTATCAGTGAATTCATTGATAATCTGTCAATCCCTACTGGGATAGGTAACACTGATCCAAATGATCAGGATCCTATAACTCAAGAACCTCTACCAAAACAAGACACCTCAACAGATGATCTAAATGATCATGTGGCTCTTGCACCTGAACTCACACCTGAACTCCCAGTGACATCTTCAAGCTCAGATCCCAGACCACAAAGTAAGTGGACAAGATCTCAAGACATTGAGCTTGTAAACATCATTGGTGAACCCACTAAAGGCATGCTCAATAGAAGCATGGCTGCTAACTTAACTGCAGCTTCAGCCAATGAATGTCTATATGCTGATTACCTATCAGAGATAGAACCCAAAAGTGTCACTGAGGCTCTAAAATACCCAAGCTGGGTTCAGGCTATGCAAGAAGAACTGCAACAGTTTGATAAAAACAAGGTCATGACCTTGATCAAATGTCCTCAGGATGTAGTAGTCATAGGAATGAAGTAGGTTTTCAGAAACAAAACTGATGAAAACGGCACTGTCATTAAAAACAAAGCCAGACTTGTAGCCAAAGGTTACAGTCAACAAGAAGGCATTGACTATGATGAAACATTTGCTCATGTTGCAAGAATGGAAGCCATCAGGATCTTCCTTGCATATGCAACATACATGAACTTCAGGGTCTACCAAATGGATGTTAAAAGTGCATTTTTAAATGGTGATCTCAAGGAAGATGTATATGTTCAGCAACCTCCAGGCTTTGAGAGTAGTGAATTCCCTGACTATGTCTGCAAGCTTGACAAAGCCCTTTATGGACTTAAACAAGCTCCCAGGGCATGGTATGAAACTCTCTCAACCTTCCTGATACAAAACAAGTTTGTCAGAGGAAAGATAGAC
>BPTQ01000001.1:140468126-140479926 GCA_019973895.1 Chrysanthemum seticuspe | reverse complement strand
TACCCAGAAAATAATCTATGTTACATAGATTACTCACGTTACGTGGATCAGTTTACCCATACCCAGTTATGGTACCCAATACCTATATAAGGTACCCAACATCAAAAATGGATAAAATATTATTTATGATCAATACATATATAAAACGGGTTATACATTTGTGATCAACAACATGTATACATAATGAATTTAGTATTTTAGTGAATATGAACAAAATCACAAAATACACTTTTGCATTCACACAATCTTTTGATAACCGAGTTGGATAAATGCATAAAATAAACAAAGCAATTTTACTAAAATGCAAACAATAGCTGTTTTGTAATCTTCTAGCATTTTATATTTATTTGCAAAAAAATAATTTTATGTTTTGTCATCAACAAAAAGAGGGAGATTGTTAACACAAATAAGCCGTAAAAACGTTTATTTATATTTTACGATCTTCTAATGTTTTGTCGATAACAAACGTAAAATCATTTTAACGAAACAAATAAAATACGTAAATAGGTTGAGCCAATAGTTTTCTAACACACTTACGTTTTCACATAAAACACTAAAACAAGTATAAGTGATTTTATGATTTAAGTAATACATATGTACAACAACTAGTGTTTACATATTGGGCAAAATATATACATAACTAGTATTTATTATAAAATAGGTAAAAACTACAACCCATGGAATATATCCATAACCCATGGTATTGACCCATACCCATTTGACTAGGTGCATTGCACTCATTAGATACATTGTATCTAATAAAAGACCCATGGATCAACACATAACCCATGACCCATGACCCATAACCAAAATACCCATGGGCAAAGAGGAGCGTCCCACGGATCCCTAGTTTTACACTAGACGGATCCCTTAAGGGAGGGATCCGTGGGATCCGAGGAACAGTAAGCATTTCTCCGCTATAAATAGTGAGCCATTTCTTCCTTTTGGCTTGCCACTCTTACACTTTCTCCAAGTATTGTAACTCTCTAACCACTGATCCTAAGGGATCTTTCTATGTAGTTTGTCTTTTGTTTTTGTGTGATTCTCTAGGTTCCTCTTAAAGGCGAGATCACCACTTCTTGAAGTCGAGCAAGCTCAAGTCTATGAGTTGCCATGCTTCGTCATCATCAAGACTACTGAGGTTCTCTTGTTGATAGTTCTTTCTTCCTCTATAGAAGTGTTGTGTCGAAGGCATTAGTGAAGGATGCCGAAAGAGTCAAGACGAAAGTATTAGTGAAAGATGCTTAACGTCCGTGTCAAGAGCATTAGTGAAGAATGTTAAAGGTGCCAAGACGAAGGCATTAGTGAAAGATGCCAAGCGTTGTGTCAAGGGCATTAGTGAAGGATGCTTAGAAATCAAATAAAGTGGCCTTAGTGAAGAATGCCAAGGTCGTATAATCGATGAGGTGCATCGTTATACATATAGTGATAGTTTGTTTCCAAGGATGTTGATATCCTTGATGGTGTTGTAATAAGGAGTGGGTCTCCTTTGGGATTAGGTGTTGTGTAGTGTTGGGTAGTAGTTCCTCCATTGTAATGGAACTCGGTACTTAGCCTAGTATCGGATAAAGGGTAGGCGGCGTTGTGGTAGGTGTGGTTCACCTTGGTTTGAAAGAACCCGGTGGTTAGCCTAGTACCGAAAAAGAGTAGGCGACGTTGTGAAGGCTTCTCCGCCATAAGGAGTTGGTGTCGTGTAGTGATTACGAACTCTCGAGTAGGTGACTCGGGGAGTGGAGTAGGGCAAGGAAGGTGTCCTTATAGCCGAACCACTATAAATACTCGTGTCGTGGTTATGTACTTCTTACTCTTTATCTTTCATTACACTCTTTATATATCTATCTATCAACGTCCAACATACACATCTAAATAGATTAACATAAGTTGATCTAAATGTTTTAAAACGAAGTTTTATTTGGTAAAACTATTCAACCCCCCCTTCTAGTTTTCCACAGATATCTTTCTCTAGGGGAATAGGAATGCTAGTGAGAAGGTACTACGCTAAGGTTGGGGTTGAGGAAGATTATTTTTTATCTTTTTATATTTTTTAGAAAATTGAAATTACGAATCTCGGGGTATTGGATTTTGGGGGGGGGGGGGGGTTGGTATTTCTACCGATTACTCTACTATTCTAATTAACTAAGCTAAGGGGTAGTCTATGTCTAATTGATGTGTGCTCGTATGATAGTTAAAGATGTATTTACCTAGATAATCTCCTATCGATGGTTGAATTGTCACGTCCTTATTCTTAACGCGTTGTGTCTTCTAAGGTCGTAGGGTATGCTTTTTTCCCTAACTCTTTGAGACTACATTAAGGTTATTTCCTACGAAATCTCTAGGATTCATAAACTAACTCTAAGGTTATCTTTGGATGTTTAGCCTGCAATAACTCTAGGTGATTATAAACTAATGTTCACAAAGATTACTCAAACATTAAAAACACAACGAATGACCTATCGCAGTCCTAGGTCAATCACAATTAAGATAAGAGACAACCAATCAATATTCAATACCTAGGTTTTATAGATCTAAGCAAACACACAAGTAAATTAGCCGGACATGGAAAACATGCAAGCATACACACATACAATTGAAAACATAATTGAATAAATGAAGTAAATTAGTTATCTTGTTGTAAAATAGGGTATGAGAACCCTAAGATACTGCCCAAGACAGCCAAAATTCGGTTTTAGGTTTTACTCCACAAAACTACCTCTCTAAAAGTCTGAAAATTCGAATTCTATATATATAGTTACAACATGCGACGACGTCACTCTTTAAATGTGACGCCGTCGGATCGCCGCCATTAGGGTTTCGTTTTGACCACGTCAACCTTGTGACGGCGTCACCTTATGACTGTGACGCCGTCGGCTTCAGCTTCTGACGCCGTCTGGATCTGAATCTAGGTCGTCTGAGTTGTGACACCCTACTCTTTAAAACCTGACACCGTCGGGTGTAAAATAGCAATTTCGCTACTGAGTCGTCACAAATTTGGAGCACGTTGCGACGGCGTCTCCTTCTATCTCTGACGTCGTCACCTTATATTCCAGCAGCTTGAGTGTCATGATCTTGACTTGGCCATTTTCTTCATATATTCACGCCTTTTCGTCCGAATAAGTGTCATTCCATCAATTTGCCTTCAAGAGACCTAAAAGGTGAAAAGGAACGAAATTAAGCAGTAACGGATATAAAAGTGGTCGATTAAGGGCTTAAATGACCCCTCAAAAGTGTACCTTTTAAATCCTTATCAGATATTTGTAGGAAACTAGAATGGATGGTTGAATAGTTTCACTACTTTTTAATTTAGTTATAAAAGTTTACTTGCGAAAAACTTCGATTCAATCCTTTGTGAAATCAAACCACAACAATATGAATCCTACTTAACAATACTACAATAAACACACTACAACTATTGAAAGTAAGTAATGAATGTAAAGAGTAAGAGATTTAAAGATCAAACCGCGACAAAGAGATTTATAGTGGTTCGGTAACGAAGCTCTTCTTCGACCTACTCCACTCTCTGAGTACCCAACTCGAGAGTTCTAAGCACTATGTCAACAAACTCCCTTCAGGCGGAGAAAATTGTACAACGTCGTTTATCTCAATTTTCGACACTAAGCTAAATGTCGAGTACTAATCTAGCTAGTACCAATCTCACTCACTATCTGCACGATCCTTGTTAATCACACAACCTACTAGATCCACACGATCTAGACTTGATCCACTTGATCAACGCACTATCACACAAACTACAAGAGATCTCCAAGATATCAACATAATCACAATGATCAACACAAGCTATCAAAACAAGACTCAAGACTACTTGATGTATATCAAGATACAACAAGTATGTAACAAGTGTTACAAGTGCACACTACAATAACTACAACACTTAGTATCATTTTGATACAACGTGTTCTTCTCTTGCAATAGGAGAGGAATGAAGGTGATCACTTGGTTGGAAGAAATGATCACTCTTAAACAAAAGAAAACTATCTAAATGATCAAAGGAATATAAGTGTGTTAAAATAATTAAACACATAAAGTTTTGTGTGAAAAGGAATGCCCAAAAACTATGAAGTGGGCTGGTATTTATAAGCAGAAAAAATCTGACCCTTACAGGAGGACGCTACCACTAAATACCCTACGGTACCACTAAATTTAGTGGTACCGTGGTACCATCCCAGACAAGGACGCTCCAAATTTTGTTTTTAGTGGTGAAAGTGTATTTGGGTAAGGTTGGAGCTGTTTTTTTTTGGGGGGGGGGGGAATAGTTGGGATTTTTAAACTTATTTTTCCAATTAAAACATTTCTTTATTATTCAAAAATAATTTGTAAAATGTATTTTTGAAAAAATGTTTTGTCACATTAAAAATGTGAAGTTTGAAACACTAATTCACTTCTTTAATCATTTGACAAGTTGTAAATTTGTTTGTTCATACCTAGAGTGATATATGTAGAAACGAGATATTTCGACTAAAAACTTGTTTACCTTAATTTTGATGTATCGTGTTTTTACATTTTGTTATCATCAAAACGTAGAGATATCGAAAGATAGAAATAACATTTTTAGACATTATTTGCATCAACAATCTCCCCCTTTTTAATGATGAAAAAACATAAACATTTTTTAGGTGAAAATTAATTTTAACAAATTTTTAATTTGAGTTTGTATCCCATTTCTCGCCCTTTTTTCAAAGCAAAAAGAAAGTCTATACTAAGCTAAGGCTCCCCCTTTATGTATACTTCCCCTTGGTTGAGGGCACCAAGGAATCGAGCAATGGCTCTTGCTACAAAACAAAGTTAGATAACACAAATACAATATCTAACATGTAGCAACCAAGACAAATACCCATCAAAATAATAAAATAGAGGCTAAGTAGCCAAAAGAAAAAGATAATCCAGCCATAAGATAAGAAACAAGCCCATGCATTCATAGATGATAGATGATCACACATAAGGTGTGAGTACAATATAAAAACAAGAAAATTAAAACTATATGAAGCATATATTAATCTCTTGTGACTTGAAAGGCCTTAAGATTTGCTTCAAGTTCAAAAGGGATCCTAGACATTTATTCTTAAAAACTAAACATGAACACATTTAGTTGGTTGGGCTATTGGTTGGTGGAGGAGGTAGTATGATGGGCCCTTGTGGTGGTGTCAAGAGGTGTTCCAAATAGGAAAACTTGAAGTTCAACTCATCTGTAAGATCAAAGATGAGGTTGTGACTATGGTGACAATATGGACAATTTTGGCTATGTGGTTCAAGTAGGTATGGTCTTTGATGGAACATTTGGTGTAGAAATAGGGTGAGTTGAGTTGTTTGAAGGTGGTGGTGTATGAAGCTCCTTATCATCATCTAGTGGAAGATCAATGAAAATGATTTCCTTTGGTGGTTTAGTGGAAAGTCTTGGTTTCTTAGCTTTGTTTGAGGTTGTTGCAATGGTGGAAGACATGGTGAGTTTGTGATGGATGATTGAGGAGATGATGAGGAAGAATTCTCGAGGATTGCTTAAATAGCCAAAGCAAGTGCATGTATGAGAATGAGGAATTGTAAGGTATGAAGGATAATAAGATGTGGTGAGTTTTAGGAATTGATTTGTGTTGGAATCAACTAGTGTTGGCAAAAAGATAGGAAAAAGAGGTCAAAAAGTGAAAGTAAATAGGAAAACATTGTATTCCCAAGGGACGGTACCACTAAATTTAGTGGTGCTATGGCACAATTAGTGGTGTCGTGACCTGTTGGACATGATTTTTCTAGTTATGCAGGATGTAGGCTGCCTAAATGGGTAATTCTAAAGGAACTATTTGCAGCAAATCCTATTGCCTCAAGTCACCAAAGAATTATTATTATATATATCCCAAGTTTAACTATAACTAGCAATTAAAGATTGGCATGTAATTTTCTAAATTAAGCTATAAACATGCAATCAGAAAGGACAAAATAAGCTATCATCCAAGAATCATATGGTTTAAAATCATGCAAGGTGATAGAGTAATAACCAAACATGTAAGCAAGTTAGGAAAATAAGTATAAAATTACTAATTTACAATCCTTAACTAGATAATCCACTAATAGTGATGCTAACTTCTTGTTTCTGACTTGAGCTTGTTCCCGTAGCTTCACTGACCATCACTCGATGAATCATCAAACGGTTCGTTTTCGAATGTTAGGAAGGATGGTATATGGGACTCACTAAGGGGTTCCATGACTCTATTGACGAGTGAATACTCAGGACTTTGGAGGTATGGGTGAGTGTTCATGTAGTAATGGTAAAGACGGGTTAGAAATATCCCATAGGGTATTAATTTGTTTCTTTTTTCTTTGACATGTATGATTCATTTAGCGAAAAAGTAGGCGAAATTGTACAGTTGTCGAAGTGACATGCACTAGAGCATGTGTGCGCAAAAAGCAGGTAGATACTCCCGATTTCCTACCAGACTCAAGATATTTTCACGCAGAATAACCGCCATGGGTTGAAGAAAATAGCGAAGAATCGATTTTCAAAGCCTATGGCTCGAAAGGAAGAATCGATTTCTTGTTGGAAGACTAAAGGAGTGTTGAATATACGACCCTCATGAAAGTAACGTGACTCAACGTTTTTGAATTGTTGAACAAAGTCTATACATATGTAGGGTTATGATGAGATTTTTGGAATGTAATTGTTGGTTAGTTGATGATTAAAGTCATGTACGTGTGGCATATTGATACTTATAAAAACGAGATTGACCAAAAGTTAGAATTTAGTGTTTCTAAGGAATGTGCCTAGTGTGTGCCTATATGCAAATGGTGTGGAGGTACGGTAATCTTGACTCTAAAATGAGATTACCGTAACGCTCCTAACTTCGCTTTTGCTCAAACAAATATGTCGAAAAATACACATAGTTATGTAATTCGACCAATATTCGTGAGATCATGTATGCGTGAGAAAACGGTTTTAGTTTGCATCAACAATGCACGAAAAATGTTTCATGATCCTAGTTATGTGAAATTTTTCTAAAACAATGGAATTGGGGTGTTTGGCTAATTGAATATTTTGGCGCCAAAATTTTTCAAAGTTGAAAAGCTCGAGTGTTAATGACTCTTAATCCAATTTCAAGTATCCTAAATATGATTCCACTATAAATATTCAATCTTTTTCGAATTTAAATAGCAAAATTCGGACCTAAAATATGTAATATAAGTGGGTTTATGCAAATCCTATGTTTAGGGAATCATGCTAGTTATACATGTCTAATCCTAGTTCTAATTGCATAAAGATTCAATCAAAATTGAGAATCCTTAATTCGGATTTGTATGTATGAACAAACCCTAGACTCAAGATTAAGAAAATTGAAGTTAAACTTTCTCTTGTTATAAAGCGATTTAGCTTCAATTAAGACAATTAAATAGCCTTGTTCGATCTCCTCGAGTAGAAGAACACAATGAAGAAAAATATTATGACAAAACATGAAAAAAACAAAATTAAACGAAGATAACAAATTTGTAACGAATCACAAAAATAGGATGCTAGTTCCACGTTTTAAACAAAGTGAAACTCAAAGAAAGGATTAATTTACACATATCGAAACCATGAAACGCACATTTTGAAATCTAAGTATACAATTTTATATATATTTATTTTGATTGAAATAGATAAGAATAGATAGCTCAAAGAGAATACAATGAACATATATCAAATGTAGCATTTGTTTATCTTGAATTATTATGTCTTTGCCGTCAAATGCAATTTAAGCTTTCGGTTCAAACGGCGAAGATTGTTTGAAAAAGTTTGTTTTTTTTAAGTTCTTAGTTCAAGTTTAAGTTCGTGTCAATGTTTAGTTGGAATGAGACCTTTTTGTTCCTACAATACAAACAAAGTTTAAAGAAATAAAAATATTTAGATAATATGACACACATAAGAAATTCAGGAAAGTAAAACAAAGATAACGTAAATTCTTGAATCAAGTTTTTAACCTCTCTTTATAATTGCATTGTTTAATCAGTGAAAAAGATTCAAACGGTCACAAAATCCAGTTGTTTAGGGTGGCATCGTAAGCATCCAAATCTACATCAAAGACCCTAAGATATCCAGCTATTTTACCAAAAAAACAAAACCCGGTTACTATATATTAACTTTCTATTATGCCAAAGTCTTCACACCAGATACAAATCAACATAAAAAAGATAAGATGAAGCTGTCCATACTAATCGTTCTCGTTTTATTTTCCCTACTTGTTATAATATCGTGCATTGATGCTCAAACATGCAAACCGAGCGGGAAGTTGAGAGGTAAGAAACCACCTCATGGGCAATGTGTGAATGATCCAGATTGTTGCAAACCAGGCAAGTTATACAATACATATAAATGTTCCCCTCCTATCACTAAACAAACGAAGGCGACATTGACCATCAACAACTTTGAGAAGGGTGGGGACGGAGGTGGACCATCTGAGTGTGATCACCAGTTTCACTCGAATGATTCACCAGTTGTGGCATTGTCCACGGGATGGTACAATAGAGGGAGTAGGTGCCATAAGTTTATCAACGTCCACTACAAGGGTAAGAGCGTAAAGGCTAAGGTGGTTGACGAGTGTGACTCCACTTTGGGCTGTGATGAGGAGCATGGTTTCCAGCCACCTTGTCCTAATAACATTGTGGATGGATCTAAAGCTGTCTGGGAGGCTCTTGGGGTGCCCAAGAGTGACTGGGGAGAAGCAACGGTTACTTGGTCAGAAGCATGAGCATATATATTTTGAAATCAATTCAATAAATGAAGTTGTTCGTGTCTTTAGGATCACCACGGTGAATTAAGTACCCTTAATAATATTCAAAAGAGAACGAATTTCTCCTGGCATTTCCTTCATGGAAGGAAATTTCACACCGTGGTTCAACAACTTGTTCTTTAAGGTGTTTATACATATGCTGTCCAAAGCAAGAACATTGTGTCGTTTCTCTCTTATTATGTTGTAACTTGTAAGAGCATTTAACGAATTACGATTATGAAATACCGTGACCGAACTTCAGGTGATAATGACCAACACTTACCATCAATATGAGTAACTCATCATAAGATAAAATCAAATAGCTTATGAAGAAAAATTGCTTAAAAACGACTAGAAATCTAATAACTTATTGTTATACAAAAATAAGTTTTTCAAGTTGTTATATCTTTCTTATTCAAAGCATGAATTTTAATTTCCTTGTTCGCATGGAATCTCATCCACGTACTTATAAATAAAAGCCAAAATAGGAGGGCAATATTAAATTAATTGTCACATCCCTTTCGCAATTAAGTTGTGTAACCTCCTAATTTTTTAAGATTTTCTAATATAAAACTTTTAAGCAAATACAAGTAAAAAAAACATAAGTTACAACTATTTAAAGCACAAATAAAACTAAAAAAATATTATTCAACATATACAATTAATACACTATTTAATTTACCCCTTCACTAAAATATACAACCATTTAACCACAATGTACAATCTAATCAAGCTACTAAGCCAAACACTTAAAAATAAAGCCATTAGGCTGCCCGACCGATTCGGTCGCCATTGCGCCGACCGAGTCGCTGCCATTGCAGCATGAGGGTCGAACTGGGTCGGTCGGCTCCAAAATTGATGAAGGGCATCCCCTCGACCGATAACTTACTCGACTAAAAAACAAAAAAAATGAACCGTTACATTATTGAAAAAACATTTTTAACTTTGTAAGGTTTTTTTTGTTTTTTTTTTGTTTGTTAGGCTACCCACTGGTCACTCCCCAACTCACAGTAATAACAAAGATTTACCTAGACTCGAAAACGAAAAGAAAACTAAACAAGATCTCCGTTATTGTTATTTCTAAATTAATTGTTAAAAAAAGTATGGCCGCATAACATCACATTACTAGAAAATTCAGTCACAGAGTACCCGCCGTCGCATCGCGCGGATACCCTGCTAGTACTACTATATTGGCCGACTGTAGTTGCTGAAAGAAATAAAAATAGGAAGCCTCATGCCCTCATAACATTAATATTTGGTCCCCATGTTCCAACTCATAATAAAATAACATAGGCATGAAAACATTCCGAATTTATAATTGTTTTTATATAAGGTAGATAGATACGGTGAGCCGAAATGCACTCTAACTTTTCTCTTTAGCAGAGGTTGTTTTGTTGGGACCTTTCAGACACAAACAAAGTTCAATGAAATTTAGAAATTTACAGAAAACATACAACCATCAGAATTCTTAAAGAGCCAGCGTTCAACATAATATGTGCAATTAGTTGCCAATGGTTTTAAAATTTTTAAGATTCCCGTCAGAAATCTATCTATCGGTTATAAATATTATTTCCAACGGAAATATTTAAATTTAAAAAGTAATTATAAATTAGAACATTTCCAACGGATTAGAGACGAATAAAAATGGATGTCGGAACTGCGTACGTAGGAAATACGACGGTAGGTTATGTAAATTATCGATGGATTTCTCACATACGTTGTATCTCTTGGAAATCCGTAACAAGTCAGTCGGAAAAGCATGGATTCCGCTAATTTGATGGAATATTGGCGGTAATTTGCGACATATCACTGTTTGTCGGAAAATCCGTCAATGAAAGTCAATTTGTAGTAGTGTACTCATGTAAAATGTATCAAATGTTTGTATATTTTCAGAGACTACTGGGTAACCATGGCTGTGCATAGTTTTACCCCTAGAGGTAAGCTCAATTGTGTTTCAATCAAGGGGTAAGCTCAATTGTGCATAGAGTAAGCTCAATTGTGTTTCAATCAAGAAGGGCGATTTCCGATCAAAATCTCGGCGGGGTCAAACGCCATTTACATCCAATCATAAACTCATCACAATAATCAGATTCCATTACCCTTTCACATCAATATCCGTTGAACAAGGCTCAGTTTCTTCTTGTGCTATCATCCTTTTTTAATTAATTGTTCCTCAATTCTTTGCCGAGATCCAATCGCTGTATAAAGATCTGTAATTATTGATTCTTTGATTATTATTATCTATTGATTTTAATCAAAATGGATTGTTTTTACATATTTTTATCCGGCTCGACGATCCCTCGGAAAGAAGCGATTAGTTATTAAAGGTTGTGATGGCTCGGTGATTCCTCTCTTTGGTATTTCGTTTTGTTTTCTGATTGGTTGTTTTCAAGATCTCCATTCAATCCTAGTGTTCATTTCTTAATTATGGGTGCAAATGATTGGCAAGAGGTTACGCGAAAGAAACGTGGTCATAGATCATATGAAGATGACGTTGATAGGATTTCTGTTTCGGTGTATGTTTCTTATCTCCCTGAGGTTTTTTTGGCCAAGGATTTGTTTCATGCTTGCAGTAGTTAGACAGTTGTGATTTCTGTAACTACTTAAACTGTTTTGGTTTAGAGAAGGGAAGGAATCTGGAGAATTCACCATACATTCTTAGCTGTTGTACTGGCATGAATGACGTTCGTACTTTGTTTAGGAACCGGTTTTTTTGGAGTCCCTCTATTCTTTGTATGTGGCTTTGTCTTTAGGATAGTTGCAGTAGAAGTATACTAGATACTGGTGCAAAGAAAGCGCATTGGAGAACGGTTAGTAAACGTGGGTATTAATTCTTTACTTGTGATCCTAACTTACCTCTAGAACTTTTGTTGGTTAGTCTTTTGTTTTGCTTTATGGTTTCTCTCCTTAGTGGCTCGGTAGTGTTGGAAATTATTGATTAGCGAAGAAAGGCTCCCTAGCAGCTCGGCCTATTTTTATACATTTTTGTTAGGTAAAACTAATTTTAGTTATCTATTATTATTAGTTTCTTAGTTATTAATGTCTAGAAATATGTC
>BPTQ01000001.1:140440705-140457638 GCA_019973895.1 Chrysanthemum seticuspe | reverse complement strand
TTAAATTAAGTTCATACCAAGTACGTAAGTCGGGGTTTTATTTTTTTACCGTTTTACTATATTTTGGGGCTGAATGCATGAACCATACTTGAATTAAATTGATTCTTACTTTTGTGAACTCTTTTGGCTTGAACTTATGAACTTGAATCAAATCCTTGAACTTAATTACGAATTTATGACTTGTTGGAATTTATTGAACCGTACATGTTATGACCTTGACCTAAAGTCTCGCCTTATTGGTGGAGCGTTCTCAATAAATCTCGCCTAGGTGGTTGAGTGACAAAGGAGTCTCCCTTGTTGGAGCAGTGCAAAGTCTCCCATGTTCGGAGCATCACTATAAAGTCTCCCATGTTCGGAGCATCACTATAAAATCTCGCCTTATCGGTGGAGTGGTCAAAGTCTCGCCTTATTGGTGGAGCGTTCTCAATAAATCTCGCCCAGGTGGTTGAGTGACAAAGGAGTCTCCCTTGTTGGAGCAGTGCAAAGTCTCCCATGTTCGGAGCATCCCCGAATCATTATATTCGTAGTACTATATTGTGAACTATTATGACCGCTTATACTTGACTATTAGACATACTACTTTTGGCAGTGGGTTGTGAACACACAGGTTGCAAGTTTTGTATGGGCGGAACTTGGAACTGAGTGGATTTACAATGCCTTTGCTTTGTGGACCATTTTCGTTGACCGAAATCTTTGAATATTTCTTACGAGTTTTCTTATTTTGCTAAGCGTGTTTACTCACCAACTATTTTCATAGTTGACCCGTTTTTCTCTCATGCATTTCAGGTGATCGTTAGTAAGCTTTTCTATCAAGTCTTGCATAAAGAAGTTTTCACTTGTCGCTACAAGTCGTATGTATTAAAACTCAATATTTTGGAATCTAAATTTTGTAATATATTTGCCGATGACGGCTAAAATAGTATTGTAATGGAGTATTATTTCTTTTTAATCTTAACGTTGGTATGTTCTATTATCTTGTGCTTATGTTCCCTTCCGTTACACCTCGTATTTCCGCCTCCGGCGAGGGTGTGACAGCTAACTACCTCAAAGCCCAGACACATATGCCATATCAGAAACATATCATAATCACATAAGGCAACATTTGTAGGGGAGACCTACCAGAGTTATGAAGGACGTGCATGCACGCAGCATCAATCATCAGATAACATATAGCATATAACAGATAATATATGGCATATAACAGATCTAGGATGCATCCATACGCCCCACAGACAGATATTCATAATATAATTCAAATTGAGCTCATACAGATAACAGATAAGGGACGTGGCAGAACATCACTCTACTGCCCTAGAGTCATGTCAGAAGTGCATTTGCTGACACGGACATGGAACCCCCATGACTAGTTAAAATTGGCTCGGGTGTCAAACTATCAGAGATCAAATAAGAATGTCATAACTGACATAGATCATATTTTATCAAATGTTTAATCATGTTTTCAAAATCAAAGTCTTCATATCATACAGTTCAAAATCAGATGTTTTATGATTCAAAAATCAAAGTTCATATAAGCAACAGCTCAAATAGACACATTAGGGTTCATAGCAAAGGCTTAGGAAATCCTAATATGAAAACGAAAAGAAAACTTATACGAAACCTTTACTGAAAGGTCAGAATATCCGTACCTTATTCGAAAGCAAAAGATCAAAAGTTGAAACAGGGAAGCAAAGAATTACTCCTTCTTCACAGAACCTATATACATTAATGTCGTATATATTATTAATGATTCCATAATCGTCACAATGATCTTATAGTATTTTAGGGTTTCTATAATTAAATGAGGACTTAAATGTTTTAATATTAATATCGTAAATTAGGTTTTATATGTCTTTTATTAACGTTTAGGGTTTTTCATTCTTTAATATCTCATTAATGTACATTAACTTACAGGTTACGTCTTTTAAATGACTAGTTACTTAACCTAACACGTCACAAAAATAATCTTTCCTTTTTATGTTTCAACGTACATGTTTATGATTTTATGTGACATATAATTTACTTATTACTCGTATTAATTACGCATTTACTCTATTAGGGTTTAGCATAACTCATTAAATTAACATATCAAAACTAGGGTTTACGTTAACATAACCTTTACTTAATTAATGCATCTTCAAAACTCATATGTAATTCGATTCAAATTAGGGTTTCGGTTATTAGGGTTTAACACTAGTCTTAGCTTATCTTCTTACTTTACTTATTCAAGTTATTAAGTTATACATCTTATTCGAAAATTAAACATAGTTCGGTCCTAATTAATATGTTACGGCCCTCATTAAATAAACACAAACATGACTCGATTCAATATCACATCTTACGTTACATGTTTCTTATTAATTACAAGTTAAATCAATTAGGGTTTGTCTTGGTTTTGTTTTACCCTTCTCGGCCAACAAAAGAAAACAAGAAAACGCGACGAAACAAAATATAACTTGACATAAACATGCAAAGTACGTTAAAGGAAGACAAATAAACGATATACCTTCACTTGATAGAGCAAAATCGACACCAAAGGGTGTTTGTGAGTCTCGGCCGAGCAAAGGAAGAAAAGGAAAAGAAAGAGGCAAATAACTAGGGTTCCAAACTTATGATTATGTATGGTATATATAGTTGTAGTATTTGAGTTAAACTAGGAAAGTAATTGGGTTTGGGTTTGGGTCCAACCGGTCACACATCACCACGCCACAAATGGGCTTCGGCCCTTGGCTCACGAACACAAACAATCACGGCCCAAATCATTTACGAAACTTTAACTCTTCGTCGTACCAAATCAATTACGTAATATATTTTAGTTAGGGTTTTTAAGTATTCGCAAGTTAATCTTTTAATTTCTTTAAGTGTTAGAAATATATTTTACGTATTTTATAATTTTTAGTTCCAAGGGTATTTTAGTCTTTATTCGGATTTTAAATTTTCAGGTTTTACAATTCTTCCCCTCTAAAGAAAAATTTTCGTCCTCGAAAATTGAATGAACGAAATGAAAACGAAAACGAAAACGAAAACGAAAACGAAAACGAAACGAAATGAGAACATACCAAACTATTCAAAGAAATGAGGGTAACTAGCACGCATCGACTCCTCGGTTTCCCAAGTAGCCTCACGTTCAGGATGATTTCTCCACAGAATCTTAACGAATGGAATAACTTTATTCCTCATAACTCTTTCTTGTCTTTCCAGAATAGCTTTTGGTTCTTCAGATAAAGACATATCGGATTGAATTTGATCAAACGGATAAGAAGCAACGTGTAACGGATGATAGTTGTATCCCCTTAGGAGTGATACATGAAAGACGTCATGAACATGCGATAACTGAGGCGGAAGTGCTAAACGATACGAAACTTCTCCTATACGTTCCAGAATCTCAAACGGTCCAATAAATCGAGGACTAAGCTTGCCCTTGATTCCAAAACGTTTCACACCTCTAAACGGCGAAACTTTAAAAAACACACGATCTCCAACCCGAAATTCTAAATCACGACGATGCTTATCAGCATAACTTTTCTGACGAGACCTAGCTTCCTTCAATTTCTCTCTAGCCACAGCTACTTCCTCATTAGTGATCTCGATCATTTCCGGTCCTTCAATCAAACGCTCACCTACTTCATCCCAACAAATAGGTGCTCTACATTTCCTTCCATAAAGAAGTTCAAACGGTGCCGCCTTAATGCTAGCATGCCAACTATTGTTATAAGCAAACTCTACTAAACATAAATATTCGTCCCAACTGCCAGTCCATTCTAAAGCACAAGCCCTTAACATATCCTCTAAGGTCTGTATAGTCCTCTCTGACTGACCATCTGTTTGAGGATGAAATGCCGTACTAAAGTTAAGTCGAGTACCCCAAGCTTTCTGCAAACCCTTCCAGAAACGAGAAGTAAAACGCGGATCTCTATCGGACACAATAGATGTCGGAGTACCATGAAGTCTAACGATCTCTTGCTGAAAAATCTCCGCCAATTTACCAATACCATAATCCTTCCTAATTGGCAAGAAATGAGCAGATTTGGTTAGTCGATCAACAACCACCCAAATCGCATCATGCTTCTTCCTAGTAAGAGGTAGTCCAGTCACAAAATCCATAGATATCTTATCCCACTTCCATGTTGGAATCTCCAATGGCTGTAACAATCCACTAGCCCTCTGATGTTCAATCTTAACCTGTTGACAAATCATACACTTCGACACAAACGTCGCCACATCTTGCTTCATGCCGTTCCACCAAAAGTACTGTTTCAAATCCCTATACATCTTGGTAGAACCAGGATGAATAGTGAAAGGAGAACTATGAGCTTCAGTCATAACTTTCTCACGAAGTACCTGATCATTGGGAACACAAAGCCTATCTCCATACCATACAATACCGTCATTATCAACCTTAAACTCCGTCTGCTTACCTTCTTCAACATTTTGCGCCACGGCCCACAGCTCGCCGTCATCTTTCTAAGCCTCTTTAATTTGCAGTATAAGGTTCGACTCCACCTTCATACTAGCCCAGTATCCATCAAAACCTCGTACACACAACTCAACATCCAAACTCTCTAAATCACGCAAAATCCTAGGCTCTATCTTGATACTCGCAAGAATGCCTGATTTCCGGCTAAGTGCGTTAGCAACTACATTAGCCTTACCTGGATGGTACTGAATGTTGGTGTCATAATCCTTAAGAAGTTCTAACCATCTTCTTTGTCTCATGTTAAGTTCCTTCTGAGTGAAAATATACTTGAGACTCTTATGATCAGTGAATATATCACACGTCTCTCCATACAAGTAATGTCTCCAAATCTTCAACGCAAACACCACCGCAAGCTAACTCAAGATCATGAGTTGGGTAATTCTCCTCATAAGGTTTTAGCTGCCCTCGAAGCATAAGCTATTACCTTCCCATGTTGCATCAAAACACAGCCTAATCCTTTCTTAGATGCATCGCTGTAAATTTGAAATCCTCCAGAACCAGTTGGAAGAGTCAAAATAGGAGCCGACACCAATCTCCGCTTCAATTCTTCAAAACTCTTCTCTCGTTCATCCGTCCATACAAACTTTTCACCTTTCCTCATCAGTTGGGTTAAAGGCAAAGCTAGACGAGAGAAACCTTCAACAAAACGTCTATAGTAACCAGCAAGTCCAAGAAAACTCCTGACCTCAGTTACTGTCGTAGGTCTTGGCCATTTAGTGATAGCCTCAACTTTAGACGGATCCATGGTAATACCATCAGCTGATACGATATGACCAAGGAAAGCAACTTGTCTCAACCAAAATTCGCACTTCGAAAATTTGGCGTACAACTTCTTCTTCCTCAAAATCTCCAAAACTATACGAAGATGTTCTTCATGCTCCTCTTCAGATTTAGAGTAAACCAAATGTCATCGATGAAAACAATAACGAACTTGTCGAGAAACTCATGGAAAACACGATTCATCAGGTCCATAAACACAGCAGGCGCATTGGTCAAACCAAAAGGCATAACGAGAAATTCGTAATGACCATATCTGGTACGAAACGCGGTCTTAGGAACATCTTGCTCCTTCACACGTAATTGATGGTAGCCAGACCTCAGGTCAATCTTCGAAAAGAACTTAGCTCCTTGCAGTTGATCAAACAAATCGTCTATACGCGGCAAAGGATAACGGTTACGAATAGTAATACGATTAAGTTCACGATAGTCGATACATAGGCGCATGCTTCCATCCTTCTTCTTCATAAACAAGACAGGTGCACCCCATGGAGAAACACTGGGGCGAATAAATCCACTTTCTATCATCTCTTGCAGTTGTTCCTTCAACTCCTTCAGTTCTACAGGTGCCATACGATGCGGAGCCTTCGAAATCGGTTCAGCACCAGGAATTAACTCAATGCTAAACTCAACTTCTCGAGCTGGGGGAAGTCCAGGGAGTTCATCCGGAAAAACGTCAGCAAATTCGCAAACAACCGAAAGATTATCAATGTTAGGACTCTCCAAAGATGTGTCCTTAACAGATGCTAGAAAACCTTGGCACCCCTGAGCAATCATGATCCGTGCCTTCATAGCGGAAATGAGCTTAACAGATTTAAGGGGTTGAGAACCATAATAAACGAATTCAGGATGTTTTACGTCTCCAAAGATCACCGTTCTAGCATGGCAGTCGATTGAAGCTCTATGGTAAGCCAACCAATCCATGCCTAGAATGATATCAAAGTCGACCATATTGAGAGGATACAGATTTGCAAAGCGAATACGATCATCAAAACGAAGAGGACACTTAACATATTTATGATCAATGATCACATGATTCTTCATAGGCGTAGAAATCGATAAGTGATTTGTTAACGGTTTGGGCTTCATATTAAGTTTCTTAGCAGATGTGATAGATATAATGGAGTGTGTGGCGCCAGTATCAAATAAAACGAAGACAGCAAAATCATCAATGAAAAGAGTGCCCGTAATGGTACCTGAAGTTCGCTCCGCCTGGTTACGAGTAGTAGCATAAACACGTCCAGTAGTAGTTGGCGGCTTGATGTAGTTTCCAGGAACTGCCGGATTCTTCTTAGGGCAATCTTTAATCTTGTGAGTAGTGGAACCACAACCAAAACATCCACCAGTGGCCTTGAAACACTGCCCTGGATGAGCCTTTCCACAAGTAGTACAAATAGGTGGGGGTGGCAAAACCTCAGCTGTCCTCTGTTGACTAGAAGATCCTGAAGCACGACCCTGATTCGTTCCTCTAGCTGGCTGATCCCTGTTGTAACGCTGGTTATTGTTACCTTGGTTCTGACGATCACTTCCATTCCTACCAGCATTTCTATTATCTTGACCCCTCGTCTCAGAACGTCCAGTGTCAACATTCCTTCCCGACTGACCCCGCTGATCATAACTCCTATCCACATGACCTCTCGAATCATAACTCCTACCAGAGTTTCCCTTATAGTCATTACCTTGAGTCCTACCTTGAATCCGATCACCATCGCGATTACGCTTGTTAGAACCCGAAATCTCATGAAAGATCTCAATGTTACGAGCTGCATCATTGCAGGCCGACACATTCTCATACTCAATATTAAGCAATCGGTCCAACACCCACTTCTTCAGTCCCCACTTGAAGTGCTTAGCTTGACGCCTACCATCTCCAGCAATCACTCCAACAAAACTCACCAACCTCATAAACCTACTCATGTACTCATTAGAGGTCTCATGATCAAACTGGTAGATCGCCTGATAATCCCTCTCATACCTTTGCTGCTCAGCATCTGGGAAGTAACGGTTATAGAAGATAGTCCGAAACTCAGTCCAGGTACAAGTCACAGCAAAAGCGTCTCCTCCTCTTGCTTGTTTGAGTGCCTTCCACCAACTCAAAGCATCACCTTCCAATTTGAATGAAGCCAAACGAGTCTTAAACTCGTCTCCACAACCCAGTACTTCAAACAGCTTCTCAATATGAGTGATCCAGTCCTCGGCCTCAGTAGGAGTAGCAGCAGTGCTAAACGAAAGAGGCTTAAGCTTACCGAAACGCTCGAGCCAAGTATGAATACCGACGGGTTGATTTCCTCCACCACTACCCGAAGCACCATTCTGATTACGAATGTTGTTGATCACCTGTTCCATCATCTCAGGTGTAGTCAAACCAGGGAAAAGAGAGTTGAGAGCATTCGCAATCGCAGCATCCATGTTAACAGCATCATCGTCTCCATCCGCGCCACCAGTAGTACGAGTTCGAACCATCTAAACGATTAGCAAAATGAACAAAGGTGAGATACGAAATGGAAGTACGAAGGAATCCTAAAATCTTCCCAAATCCTCACAGGTCAAATCCTAAGCCCTAAAGTCTCAAAACCTAGGCTCCATATGTCACAGGTCCTGACTACAAGTCGTAAACCTGGGCTCTGATGCCATAAATTGTAACGCCCCGACCCCACAAGGGTAAAGGAATCACAAGTAATGGTGTCATATCAAAGCAAACATATAAACCAAAAGAAATCTCAACATAAATATTGAAATAATCCAAGTCAAAAGACTTCAATACATAGGTCCCAGCGGAAAAATAAACTCCAAATGAAATGTCTAAAGCATAAGTCTAAATGGCATCATAATATCAAAGCTAAATCTCTAAGGTAAGTCCACTCAGCACTCATCCCAAAGCAATACCCAGCTCCAATGCTTAGATACCTGCCGCGGAAGAAAAGAAAAGTGCGGCTGAGCTTCAAAAGCCCAGTGAACAGATATACAAGCAAAACGAATACGAAACAAGAACGAATACGAAATAAAGTGAAAGAAAGATAGTGAAATCGTAGTCTTTTCAAAAGATAATTCAGAATAAACGAATAAGTTTTATAGCTAACTACCTCGAAGCCCAGACACATATACCATATCAGAAACATATCATAATCACATAAGGCAACATTTGTAGGGGAGACCTACCAGAGTTATGAAGGACGTGCATGCACGCAGCATCAATCATCAGATAACATATAGCATATAACAGATAATATATGGCATATAACAGATCTAGGATGCATCCATACGCCCCACAGACATATATTCATAATATAATTCAAATTGAGCTCATACAGATAACAGATAAGGGACGTGGCAGAACATCACTCTACTGCCCTAGAGTCATGTCAGAAGTGCATTTGCTGACACGGACATGGAACCCCCATGACTAGTTAAAATTGGCTCGGGTGTCAAACTATCAGAGATCAAATAAGAATGTCATAACTGACATAGATCATATTTTATCAAATGTTTAATCATGTTTTCAAAATCAAAGTCTTCATATCATACAGTTCAAAATCAGATGTTTTATGATTCAAAAATCAAAGTTCATATAAGCAACAGCTCAAATAGACACATTAGGGTTCATAGCAAAGGCTTAGGAAATCCTAATATGAAAACGAAAAGAAAACTTATACGAAACCTTTACTGAAAAGGTCAGAATATCCGTACCTTATTCGAAAGCAAAAGATCAAAAGTTGAAACAGGGAAGCAAAGAATTACTCCTTCTTCACAGAACCTATATACATTAATGTCGTATATATTATTAATGATTCCATAATCGTCACAATGATCTTATAGTATTTTAGGGTTTCTATAATTAAATGAGACTTAAATGTTTTAATATTAATATCGTAAATTAGGTTTTATATGTCTTTTATTAACGTTTAGGGTTTTTCATTCTTTAATATCTCATTAATGTACATTAACTTACAGGTTACGTCTTTTAAATGACTAGTTACTTAACCTAACACGTCACAAAAATAATCTTTCCTTTTTATGTTTCAACGTACATGTTTATGATTTTATGTGACATATAATTTACTTATTACTCGTATTAATTACGCATTTACTCTATTAGGGTTTAGCATAACTCATTAAATTAACATATCAAAACTAGGGTTTACGTTAACATAACCTTTACTTAATTAATGCATCTTCAAAACTCATATGTAATTCGATTCAAATTAGGGTTTCGGTTATTAGGGTTTAACACTAGTCTTAGCTTATCTTCTTACTTTACTTATTCAAGTTATTAAGTTATACATCTTATTCGAAAATTAAACATAGTTCGGTCCTAATTAATATGTTACGGCCCTCATTAAATAAACACAAACATGACTCGATTCAATATCACATCTTACGTTACATGTTTCTTATTAATTACAAGTTAAATCAATTAGGGTTTGTCTTGGTTTTGTTTTACCCTTCTCGGCCAACAAAAGAAAACAAGAAAACGCGACGAAACAAAATATAACTTGACATAAACATGCAAAGTACGTTAAAGGAAGACAAATAAACGATATACCTTCACTTGATAGAGCAAAATCGACACCAAAGGGTGTTTGTGAGTCTCGGCCGAGCAAAGGAAGAAAAGAAAAAGAAAGAGGCAAATAACTAGGGTTCCAAACTTATGATTATGTATGGTATATATAGTTGTAGTATTTGAGTTAAACTAGGAAAGTAACTGGGTTTGGGTTTCAACCGGTCACACATCACCACGCCACAAATGGGCTTCGGCCCTTGGCTCACGAACACAAACAATCACGGCCCAAATCATTTACGAAACATTAAATCTTTGTCGTACCAAATCAATTACGTAATATATTTTAGTTAGGGTTTTTAAGTATTCGCAAGTTAATCTTTTAATTTCTTTAAGTGTTAGAAATATATTTTACGTATTTTATAATTTTTAGTTCCAAGGGTATTTTAGTCTTTATTCGGATTTTAAATTTTCAGGTTTTACAATTCTTCCCCTCTAAAGAAAAATTTTCGTCCTCGAAAATTGAATGAACGAAATGAAAACGAAAACGAAAACGAAAACGAAAACGAAAACGAAACGAAATGAGAACATACCAAACTATTCAAAGAAATGAGGGTAACTAGCACGCATCGACTCCTCGGTTTCCCAAGTAGCCTCACGTTCAGGATGATTTCTCCACAGAATCTTAACGAATGGAATAACTTTATTCCTCATAACTCTTTCTTGTCTTTCCAGAATAGCTTTTGGTTCTTCAGATAAAGACATATCGGATTGAATTTGATCAAACGGATAAGAAGCAACGTGTAACGGATGATAGTTGTATCCCCTTAGGAGTGATACATGAAAGACGTCATGAACATGCGATAACTGAGGCGGAAGTGCTAAACGATACGAAACTTCTCCTATACGTTCCAGAATCTCAAACGGTCCAATAAATCGAGGACTAAGCTTGCCCTTGATTCCAAAACGTTTCACACCTCTAAACGGCGAAACTTTAAAAAACACACGATCTCCAACCCGAAATTCTAAATCACGACGATGCTTATCAGCATAACTTTTCTGACGAGACCTAGCTTCCTTCAATTTCTCTCTAGCCACAGCTACTTCCTCATTAGTGATCTCGATCATTTCCGGTCCTTCAATCAAACGCTCACCTACTTCATCCCAACAAATAGGTGCTCTACATTTCCTTCCATAAAGAAGTTCAAACGGTGCCGCCTTAATGCTAGCATGCCAACTATTGTTATAAGCAAACTCTACTAAACATAAATATTCGTCCCAACTGCCAGTCCATTCTAAAGCACAAGCCCTTAACATATCCTCTAAGGTCTGTATAGTCCTCTCTGACTGACCATCTGTTTGAGGATGAAATGCCGTACTAAAGTTAAGTCGAGTACCCCAAGCTTTCTGCAAACCCTTCCAGAAACGAGAAGTAAAACGCGGATCTCTATCGGACACAATAGATGTCGGAGTACCATGAAGTCTAACGATCTCTTGCTGAAAAATCTCCGCCAATTTACCAATACCATAATCCTTCCTAATTGGCAAGAAATGAGCAGATTTGGTAGTCGATCAACAACCACCCAAATCGCATCATGCTTCTTCCTAGTAAGAGGTAGTCCAGTCACAAAATCCATAGATATCTTATCCCACTTCCATGTTGGAATCTCCAATGGCTGTAACAATCCACTAGCCCTCTGATGTTCAATCTTAACCTGTTGACAAATCATACACTTCGACACAAACGTCGCCACATCTTGCTTCATGCCGTTCCACCAAAAGTACTGTTTCAAATCCCTATACATCTTGGTAGAACCAGGATGAATAGTGAAAGGAGAACTATGAGCTTCAGTCATAACTTTCTCACGAAGTACCTGATCATTGGGAACACAAAGCCTATCTCCATACCATACAATACCGTCATTATCAACCTTAAACTCCGTCTGCTTACCTTCTTCAACATTTTGCGCCACGGCCCACAGCTCGCCGTCATCTTTCTAAGCCTCTTTAATTTGCAGTATAAGGTTCGACTCCACCTTCATACTAGCCCAGTATCCATCAAAACCTCGTACACACAACTCAACATCCAAACTCTCTAAATCACGCAAAATCCTAGGCTCTATCTTGATACTCGCAAGAATGCCTGATTTCCGGCTAAGTGCGTTAGCAACTACATTAGCCTTACCTGGATGGTACTGAATGTTGGTGTCATAATCCTTAAGAAGTTCTAACCATCTTCTTTGTCTCATGTTAAGTTCCTTCTGAGTGAAAATATACTTGAGACTCTTATGATCAGTGAATATATCACACGTCTCTCCATACAAGTAATGTCTCCAAATCTTCAACGCAAACACCACCGCAGCTAACTCAAGATCATGAGTTGGGTAATTCTCCTCATAAGGTTTTAGCTGCCTCGAAGCATAAGCTATTACCTTCCCATGTTGCATCAAAACACAGCCTAATCCTTTCTTAGATGCATCGCTGTAAATTTGAAATCCTCCAGAACCAGTTGGAAGAGTCAAAATAGGAGCCGACACCAATCTCCGCTTCAATTCTTCAAAACTCTTCTCTCGTTCATCCGTCCATACAAACTTTTCACCTTTCCTCATCAGTTGGGTTAAAGGCAAAGCTAGACGAGAGAAACCTTCAACAAAACGTCTATAGTAACCAGCAAGTCCAAGAAACTCCTGACCTCAGTTACTGTCGTAGGTCTTGGCCATTTAGTGATAGCCTCAACTTTAGACGGATCCATGGTAATACCATCAGCTGATACGATATGACCAAGGAAAGCAACTTGTCTCAACCAAAATTCGCACTTCGAAAATTTGGCGTACAACTTCTTCTTCCTCAAAATCTCCAAAACTATACGAAGATGTTCTTCATGCTCCTCTTCAGATTTAGAGTAAACCAAAATGTCATCGATGAAAACAATAACGAACTTGTCGAGAAACTCATGGAAAACACGATTCATCAGGTCCATAAACACAGCAGGCGCATTGGTCAAACCAAAAGGCATAACGAGAAATTCGTAATGACCATATCTGGTACGAAACGCGGTCTTAGGAACATCTTGCTCCTTCACACGTAATTGATGGTAGCCAGACCTCAGGTCAATCTTCGAAAAGAACTTAGCTCCTTGCAGTTGATCAAACAAATCGTCTATACGCGGCAAAGGATAACGGTTACGAATAGTAATACGATTAAGTTCACGATAGTCGATACATAGGCGCATGCTTCCATCCTTCTTCTTCATAAACAAGACAGGTGCACCCCATGGAGAAACACTGGGGCGAATAAATCCACTTTCTATCATCTCTTGCAGTTGTTCCTTCAACTCCTTCAGTTCTACAGGTGCCATACGATACGGAGCCTTCGAAATCGGTTCAGCACCAGGAATTAACTCAATGCTAAACTCAACTTCTCGAGCTGGGGGAAGTCCAGGGAGTTCATCCGGAAAAACGTCAGCAAATTCGCAAACAACCGAAAGATTATCAATGTTAGGACTCTCCAAAGATGTGTCCTTAACAGATGCTAGAAAACCTTGGCACCCATGAGCAATCATGATCCGTGCCTTCATAGCGGAAATGAGCTTAACAGATTTAAGGGGTTGAGAACCATAATAAACGAATTCAGGATGTTTTACGTCTCCAAAGATCACCGTTCTAGCATGGCAGTCGATTGAAGCTCTATGGTAAGCCAACCAATCCATGCCTAGAATGATATCAAAGTCGACCATATTGAGAGGATACAGATTTGCAAAGCGAATACGATCATCAAAACGAAGAGGACACTTAACATATTTATGATCAATGATCACATGATTCTTCATAGGCGTAGAAATCGATAAGTGATTTGTTAACGGTTTGGGCTTCATATTAAGTTTCTTAGCAGATGTGATAGATATAATGGAGTGTGTGGCGCCAGTATCAAATAAAACGAAGACAGCAAAATCATCACTGAAAAGAGTGCCCGTAATGGTACCTGAAGTTCGCTCCGCCTGGTTACGAGTAGTAGCATAAACACGTCCAGTAGTAGTTGGCGGCTTGATGTAGTTTCCAGGAACTGCCGGATTCTTCTTAGGGCAATCTTTAATCTTGTGAGTAGTGGAACCACAACCAAAACATCCACCAGTGGCCTTGAAACACTGCCCTGGATGAGCCTTTCCACAAGTAGTACAAATAGGTGGGGGTGGCAAAACCTCAGCTGTCCTCTGTTGACTAGAAGATCCTGAAGCACGACCCTGATTCGTTCCTCTAGCTGGCTGATCCCTGTTGTAACGCTGGTTATTGTTACCTTGGTTCTGACGATCACTTCCATTCCTACCAGCATTTCTATTATCTTGCCCCCTCGTCTCAGAACGTCCAGTGTCAACATTCCTTCCCGACTGACCCCGCTGATCATAACTCCTATCCACATGACCTCTCGAATCATAACTCCTACCAGAGTTTCCCTTATAGTCATTGCCTTGAGTCCTACCTTGAATCCGATCACCATCGCGATTACGCTTGTTAGAACCCGAAACCTCATGAAAGATCTCAATGTTACGAGCTGCATCATTGCAGGCCGACACATTCTCATACTCAATATTAAGCAATCGGTCCAACACCCACTTCTTCAGTCCCCACTTGAAGTGCTTAGCTTGACGCCTACCATCTCCAGCAATCACTCCAACAAAACTCACCAACCTCATAAACCTACTCATGTACTCATTAGAGGTCTCATGATCAAACTGGTAGATCGCCTGATAATCCCTCTCATACCTTTGCTGCTCAGCATCTGGGAAGTAACAGTTATAGAAGATAGTCCGAAACTCAGTCCAGGTACAAGTCACAGCAAAAGCGTCTCCTCCTCTTGCTTGTTTGAGCGCCTTCCACCAACTCAAAGCATCACCTTCCAATTTGAATGAAGCCAAACGAGTCTTAAACTCGTCTCCACAACCCTGTACTTCAAACAGCTTCTCAATATGAGTGATCCAGTCCTCGGCCTCAGTAGGAGTAGCAGCAGTGCTAAACGAAAGAGGCTTAAGCTTACCGAAACGCTCGAGCCAAGTATGAATACCGACGGGTTGATTTCCTCCACCACTACCCGAAGCACCATTCTGATTACGAATGTTGTTGATCACCTGTTCCATCATCTCAGGTGTAGTCAAACCAGGGAAAAGAGAGTTGAGAGCATTCGCAATCGCAGCATCCATGTTAACAGCATCATCGTCTCCATCCGCGCCACCAGTAGTACGAGTTCGAACCATCTAAACGATTAGCAAAATGAACAAAGGTGAGATACGAAATGGAAGTACGAAGGAATCCTAAAATCTACCTAAATCCTCACAGGTCAAATCCTAAGCCCTAAAGTCTCAAAACCTAGGCTCCATATGTCACAGGTCCTGACTACAAGTCGTAAACCTGGGCTCTGATACCATAAATTGTAACGCCCCGACCCCACAAGGGTAAAGGAATCACAAGTAATGGTGTCATATCAAAGCAAACATATAAACCAAAAGAAATCTCAACATAAATATTGAAATAATCCAAGTCAAAAGACTTCAATACATAGGTCCCAGCGGAAAAATAAACTCCAAAATGAAATGTCTAAAGCATAAGTCTAAATGGCATCATAATATCAAAGCTAAATCTCTAAGGTAAGTCCACTCAGCACTCATCCCAAAGCAATACCCAGCTCCAATGCTTAGATACCTGCCGCGGAAGAAAAGAAAAGTGCGGCTGAGCTTCAAAAGCCCAGTGAACAGATATACAAGCAAAACGAATACGAAACAAGAACGAATACGAAATAAAGTGAAAGAAAGATAGTGAAATCGTAGTCTTTTCAAAAGATAATTCAGAATATACGAATAAGTTTTATAGCTAACTACCTTAAAGCCCAGACACATATGCCATATCAGAAACATATCATAACCACATAAGGCAACATTTGTAGGGGAGACCTACCAGAGTTATGAAGGACGTGCGTGCACGCAGCATCAATCAACAGATAACATATAGCATATAACAGATAATATATGGCATATAACAGATCTAGGATGCATCCATACGCCCCACAGACAGATATTCATAGTATAATTCAAATTGAGCTCATACAGATAACAGATAAGGGACGTGGCAGAACATCACTCTACTGCCCTAGAGTCATGTCAGAAGTGCATTTGCTGACACGGACATGGAACCCCCATGACTAGTTAAAATTGGCTCGGGTGTCAAACTATCAGAGATCAAATAAGAATGTCATAACTGACATAGATCATATTTTATCAAATGTTTAATCATGTTTTCAAAATCAAAGTCTTCATATCATACAGTTCAAAATCAGATGTTTTATGATTCAAAAATCAAAGTTCATATAAGCAACAGCTCAAATAAACACATTAGGGTTCATAGCAAAGGCTTAGGAAATCCTAATATGAAAACGAAAAGAAAACTTATACGAAACCTTTACTGAAAAGGTCAGAATATCCGTACCTTATTCGAAAGCAAAAGATCAAAAGTTGAAACAGGGAAGCAAAGAATTACTCCTTCTTCATAGAACCTATATACATTAATGTCGTATATATTATTAATGATTCCATAATCGTCACAATGATCTTATAGTATTTTAGGGTTTCTATAATTAAATGAGACTTAAATGTTTTAATATTAATATCGTAAATTAGGTTTTATATGTCTTTTATTAACGTTTAGGGTTTTTCATTCTTTAATATCTCATTAATGTACATTAACTTACATGTTACGTCTTTTAAATGACTAGTTACTTAACCTAACACGTCACAAAAATAATCTTTCCTTTTTATGTTTCAACGTACATGTTTATGATTTTATGTGACATATAATTTACTTATTACTCGTATTAATTACGCATTTACTCTATTAGGGTTTAGCATAACTCATTAAATTAACATATCAAAACTAGGGTTTACGTTAACATAACCTTTACTTAATTAATGCATCTTCAAAACTCATATGTAATTCGATTCAAATTAGGGTTTCGGTTATTAGGGTTTAACACTAGTCTTAGCTTATCTTCTTACTTTACTTATTCAAGTTATTAAGTTATACATCTTATTCGAAGCTCAGTACAAACACAAATAAATTACTCCCGGCTTTGTATAATTAATCCTGGCTTGATACAAATTAAAAGCTTATTCTACATATTGAATTATTGAACTTATTCAT
>BPTQ01000001.1:140420454-140439594 GCA_019973895.1 Chrysanthemum seticuspe | reverse complement strand
AAGTCCGGTTTCTATATCTCCATTAAGGGGGACTTTGTATTCCCTAGATCGGTGTAATGCTTCTACGGATACAAAGGAAAGACGTTATGGTAAAACAACACCACACATTTGTGTTCTTCAAACTACATTTTAAGGAAACATTACTTTCTTCACAACTTCAAACAATAACTGTTTAAGACAGGGTAATAGTGAAGACTTATAGAAATGTAACACAAGTTTAACTAACCTATCGTATACTCATTTCAATTGTTACCTTTGTATTTGTAGTAGGAAAGGGAATTCGTATATTTGGGTCTGACGGGAACTTATCAGTAGTTGTTATCAATTTTTTTATAAACATGGGTAGGGACGATCACTGAAATATACCAGGGGTATGTAGGTTTACTTGTTCAACTGGTTAAAATCAACTAAACACAAGTGAGTCTCCCTTACCAAGGGACCAAACAAATCGAAATAACGTTCATAGTGTTTCTACTAGTCTAAGTCTACTTGATAGTTCAAATTCTCACCCAAATTCATATACGTCCTGAACCAGTCTTCCTACTGGTTCAGAAACTACGGTTTCTAAAGATCTTTGTACTGTTTGTCTATACGACAATAATCTCCATTAGAATGTACATCTTAGTTATAGTTTGTATATATTGGGTATTAACTATTGTTGATGACTATTCAAGGGCAGTCTGGGTTTATATGCTTAAGGGAAAGGATGATGTTTATGTTTCCATTGTTAACTTTACTCATATGCTATCCAATCAATTTGAACACAATGTAAAGATATTCAGAAGTGATAATGGGACAGAATTTGTCAATAACAAACTTCAACACTTCTTTCATTACAAAGGAATTTTACATCAAACTTCTTGTGTTTACACACCACAACAAAATGGTATTGCAGAAAGGAAACATAGGCATCTTCGTAATGTGGCTAGATCCCTTATGTTTCAGGGGGAATTACCTCTATATCTTTGGCCTGAATGTGTTCTAACTGCTGCTTATGTTATAAACAAGTTGCCTTCTTCTGTACGTTGTCTGGCAAGTCCCCCTTCTCCCTTGTGTATGGGCATGACCATTCACTCTCTCACCTTAGAGTCTTTGGCTACTTATGCTATGCCACCATTCTCAACATCTTTGACAAATTTGGTAGTAGGTATAAAAAAAGCGTTTTTATTGGTTATTCTAATGAGAAAAAAGGTTATAAGCTTTTGAGTTTGGAAACAAAAAATATCTTTCACTCCAGAGATGTCAAATTCTATGAAACTGTTTTTCCCTTCAATATGAAAAATGCTTTGTCAAAACCTTTTGTTGAAACTTATGTGCCTAAAGATTTAAATCACAAAAACTTTTTTGACTCACAAATAAGTCCCAATGATGAAGGGAGAGTGACTTCTTATGATGATGGCACAGTGTTGGGTCATCTTATTAGGATTGATGAACCTGTTGCAACTTCCATAAATGAAAATACACACCCTGAGGGCACTATATCACATGAATCACATCCTGCTGATACATCTTCTGATTCTGATCAGAATCCTGAACAAGAAGAAGGCTTGCCAGCCATTACTCCTAGAAGGTCAACCAAAGTTTCAAAATTGCCTAGAAATCTTAATGACTTTATTATTGAAGGTAAAGTTAAATATGGTGTTGAAAAAGTTGTTAATTACTCTAACCTTAACAAAGATAATTACTGCTTTGCCTCTAGTCTAAATAAAAGCATTGAACCTACTTGTTATGAAGAAGCCATTCTTGACAGTAATTGGGTTGATGCTATGAATTCTGAAATTGAGGCCTTAAATGAAAATCATGCTTGGGATATAACTGATCTGCCACCTAATAGAACTCCCATTGGTTACAAATGGATCTTTAAAATCAAATATAAAGCCAATGGTTAAATTGATAGATGCAAGTCTAGATTAGTTGCCAAAGGTTATAACCAAAGGGAAGGGATAGACTATGATGAAACCTTCTCACCTGTTGTGAAAATGTCTACTGTTGGATGTCTTATTGCCTTATCTGTGAAAAATAAATGGCCTCTTTTCCAACTTGATGTTAATAATGCTTTTCTGTATGGAGACCTTGATGAAGATGTCTATATGACCATTCCTAAGGGTTTCTGTGATGAGAACAACAAAAATAAAGTCTGTAACTTGTCAAGTCTCTGTATGGCTTAAAACAAGCTCCCAGAAAATTGAATGAAAAACTTGTTGGTGTTTTAAAAGAAAATAACTTTGTTCAGTCTGACAATGATCATTCTCTGTTTACCAAAAATTTCAATGACAAGTTTATTGCTCTTCTTGTTTATGTGGATGACATTGTTCTCACTGGAAACTGCATTGATGAGATAAATCAGTTCAAAGATTTTCTAAAATCTAAATTTCATATCAAAGACTTGGGAAACTTAAAATATTTTCTTGGCATTGAAGTTTTAAAAACTGGTGATGACATCTGTCTCACTCAAAGAAAATACTGTCTTGAACTCCTCAAAGAATTTGGGCTTCTTGGGTGCAAACCTGTGTCCACTCCTATGGAACCCAACTCTGTTCTACCATACATTCCCACTGCTGATGATCCCTTACTTGTAAACATTACTGGTTATCGGAAGTTACTTGGGAAACTTATCTATCTCACCCATACCAGACCTGACATCACATACTCTGTTCATTGTCTGGCACAATATATGCATTCTCCCTTCACTACTACAAAAAAAGTCATAGGAACCGGTTATAATGGCTCATGAAGAGTGGTTTTGGAACCACTCTCTGTGAGGGGGTATCTCTATGACCGAAACACATAGAAACCGGTTCTTCAATCTATCTCTATAGGTCGCATCATGACTGGTTTTTGCTATGAACTAGTCTCCAATGCAGAGCAAACAAGATATCTATTATAGAGGAAACACACTGGTTTTTATCCCAAAACCAGTCTTTTTTCTAGATTTGTTTTTCAAAAAAAAAATAATAATATTAATTCGTTTTCGAAAAATTTCAATTTTTAAAAATTTCAGATTTTAGTCATTTTACATCATAGTTATACAAGTAATATAAAATCCGCGTATATAAAGTGATCAAAATACACCAAAAACCTTGAAATCAACAAAATATATTAATACAATACATCAAGTCATATCAAAACCCAAATTAATCAGTCAACACCACTGAACAAAACAGCAAACTTCGAATAAAGACACTAGAAATTCAACAGATTCGAACATCATACTAAGATCAATCACGCTACAATGCTAACATTTATAGAATAAAATGTGAATGTTTAACAATTAAAGATAATTCTAACTATTCTACATGTTCGGCAAGCATGTAGTTTATCTCGCTATTGAATCTGGTCCCTCGAAGGAATTCAAATGAACTCCATTCATGTTTGGTACTCTTGACGATACAATGCACGAAAAAAATCATAATCCTCCGGTACATGTTGATGATCTACAAAGGAATGGTAAAAAGAAACAGCTTAGACCCATTTAATGAAAAGTACTTAACCTTTTTGGATTAATTCTTCTTTCTAACTAGTCATCTGTGCAAGATCATCATAGTAGCTAGCAAAAACCAAATTAAATACCTTCTCTAAAGAACACCCAATAGACATAATTCAAGTGCAATTAGGATCATGTTAATTAAAGTAGTTTACGCACCATCACAAACACATATTGAAGCCATTACTTTACCCTTAATAACAAGGAGGGGAAATTTGGCTACTGGTTATCGATCCATTTACAATAGCAAATTAAAAACTCAAATGGTTAAAGGGTACCACAACAATCTAATTTACCTTTTGGAAACATAGTGTCCTAATCATTTCTGCAGCAGAACTTGTTCTGAAAAAGAAAGTGTTATATGTCGAAAGAAAGATGAACTTACACTGCAAGGAAAGATCCAAGAATTATGCTCCGTTTAAAATCTGAGGCGGCAATATATCCTTGTTGGACTCTAATCCTGGAAATTGTCCAATAGCATGTCCCTACAGAGGTTTGAAATCATTGTGTAACCCAACAGCAAACTCACCTGGTCTTGTGCCACCACTTCTTAGATAATATGCAGTCTGTATAAGAAGAAAAACCCGGCATTATGGAGTGCGTATCATTTTGAATATCATAATACAATACATGTGATAAGAAATAATAGGCGGATAGCAGGACAACTGGATCCTTCCACATCAATAACAAGCACATATAACACAGTTCAAGTTTAAAGCTCAAACCGAAACTACATTGAGCATGAGTTTAAAAGTGGCACTTTTAACTCATTTACTGACAAGCGGGCCGATATGTTGTGTTTAATCTTAACTGGGAATAAATTAGCCAAATGGGAAGCGTGTCAAACGGGTTAAAAGTTTCCTAAAGCTATTCTTAAATTAGCACAACCACCTAAATTTTTTTACTTGGAAAATTAAATTGTTATTGTAAACTAAAGTGTTTACAGTCATACTACTGCATTCATAATTAATGGAACTTTCAAAAAAGGCCAAAAACATGCTGGCAGATATTAAACCCGACCACGAACAGTTTAAATAGGTATTAAAAAAAAATTAACGTGACCCATTGCCAAACCCGCCTGACCTTTTTCCCATGATAAACCAAGAAGATTACATGATTTCCAAGAGCTATTCCACTTAGGGCTGCAGCCTCTAAACTTTAACCGAGTAGCCAATCGCCATAGATGCCAACTCTTCCAAGTAGATCAAAGATGCAGGGAATACCAGGAGTATTTGTAGGAAGAGTGGCACCCCTGCATAGATGTTTAACATCAATACCATCATCATTATTAGTATTACCTTACTCAAGTTACTAACCGCTGAAAGCTCATACCATTGTACGGGGGAATATATTGGTGTCTGAAGTGAGGAATCAGGCAATCCAAGGGCATTCTCGACACCTGCAAGCATCAATTCTTTCACTTTCTCTGTTGTGACACTCAGAATATTGTCCTGATAAAACATCACACAACATGGAGCAATTCACTAATTTGCCATAAGAAAAACACGAAGGAAAGGGGAAAAGAGAAACAAAGGCAGTTAAATGTCAATTTGGCAGTCACATATGAACTATTAGGTGTTGTACAGGGGAGTAAGTATTACTATAAGTATAAGCTATACAGACCTTTGGAACTTTATTGCGCTTTTCAAAAGAAGTTGTGCTGAAAATTGTCCAATAATGAGGTCCCGTTTTATGATGAATTAAATAATTTTTTGTGTGTTGTTTCACATCCGTGATACAGATTATATTCCTTTCACAAAATCTCCCTCAAATGGAACTGCAGTTACTACAGCTGGCAAAGGAAGAAGATCTTCAAATGCAGCAAGAAGAGCCCATATAGAACTTAGTTCCAGTCTCTGTAAATGACCAATCAAAGTCCACCAACAATAAATGAATAAGACAAGGTAATAGAAGATGAGGGGATAAGTTTGTTAAAAAAAAAACCCTAGAAGTTCAAATATACCTTCATTTGTTTCGCAATAACTGGTAATCCTGATGAAGAAAGCAACCGGTTAGTACATTTTCCTGATGATGATGATACCATCTATCATATTCCACTAGAATAAGCAAATGATTTACATAATTACATCTAATATTTGCTTAAAAATATAACAACAAAAAGCAAGACAATATAATTAATCAAGTTCACAATAAAGCCTAATTTAAACGAAACACAACAATGATAGTAAACCCCCAAAAAAAACCAACCGCAGATACACATATAAACATAATTAAAAAAACAAAAAAAAGGGTTTTACTTTGAGGATATCAGCGGAGATGCCAGTTCAATTTGGTCAACAGAATATGTAGATCTGTTGATTATTTGGAGTGATTATTAAAAGGGTCTTAACTTTTGAGAGAAATGATATGAAATGAATGGTTTTGACTTTTGAGGTAAATATTCACATTTGAGACTTGAGAGGAAATTTTGAGCGGAATCCTTTTGTTATTTGGTTTTGGAGGGACAATTCAAAAATTTTGGGTTTATTAACTTGGGTTCTAAAATTTAGGAGTGTTTACGCTATAGAATAGAACAAATTTTCTTTTATGTCTCGTTTTGATACATAAATTTTGAAAAATATGAGGAACTTTTACAAACGTTCATAAAGTGTGTTAATATGCACAATTTTTGAATTGTTATGATACCAGTGTCATCATTTGTAACTTGACAATACACCAAAATGTGCATATTAAAACAATTTATGAAAGTTTGTTATATTACTCATGCTTTTTAAAATTTACGTACCAAACGGGACATTAAACAAAGTTCATTGATATTTTATGACGTAATATGTAAATTATTTTAGTGATCAAGTTTATACAAAATAATATATATGGAGTATAGTTTAATTTGATATATAAGTAGATAACTTATAAGTGATTAAAAGATTAACAAAGATAAATGGAAACCGACCCTCTTTAACGACCTTTAACAAGTCAAGCCGCTCACTTGCTACTTATAATATAACTATATTTATCGCTACCACTATGCGCGGATATCCCAACTAGTATGTTAAATGTAGTCGCAATGCGTGTTCTTTAACATTTCTCATTACATGCATAAGATTGGAATTGAAGTGTACACAAATGAGTTTATGATAACTAATAAAATAAATGCTTTTGTAATTTGTGTATCTATGTATGCCTATGATTTTCATAAGTCAATAATATATTGCTATTATATGAAGCATCATTTTTGTTTGGGTTAGAAAATAAAGTCCGTTTAAAGGTCTTTAACTAGCGTAAAAGGGCTCTTGGCAACACGTATGACAAAAATTAAAGGCGTTGAATTAAAGAAAACTACTATTAAAACCGGGTTGTATACAAAAACTAAATTTCTCTAATACAAAACATAAAAACTTGTCTTTTCTAGAAAAACTGGTGTCTTTAACAATGTACATAGACTGGTTTTACCCGAACAGACTAGTTTCTATGTAAATTATATCATAGAGACATGTTTATTTCTAAAAACTGGTCTTTATATTTCTGATGCCCATTAATTCTTCCCATATAAACCGGTTATTTTATAACCGGTCTCTATTAAGGGGTCTTTATAGGCTTTTTTGTAGTAGTGCTTGAAATCCCATTTAGAATGTGCTCTTAATGTTCTGAGATATTTGAAAGGAGCTCCAGGAAAAGGTCTAAGGTATAATTTTAGTGACTCTGACAATCATCTTGAAGGGTATAGTGATGCAGACTGGGCTAAGTGCAAAAAGACCAGGAGATCTGTCACAGGTTATTGTGTTTTCTTCAATAATTGTTTGATCTCTTGGAAAAGTAAAAAACAAAACACTCTTTCAAAATCTTCCACAGAAGCAGAATATAGATCAATGTCTACTGCTGCCTGTGAAATTATTTGGATTCAAAAAATCTTAAAAGATCTACAAGTTGATATCAATCTTCCTGTCAATCGTTTTTGTGACAACAAATCTACCCTGCAACTTGCTGTCAATCCTGTTTTCCATGAAAGATCAAAACACTTTGAAATTGATGTTCACTTCATCAGAGAAAAAAATTGAAAAAGGTATTATAAGTGCCAAGAAGATTGGCTCTTCAAACCAAACTGCAGACATTCTTACAAAAAACCTTCCTGTTTATCAGCATAAATTCTTGTGTGAAAATTTGATATTGTTTGATATGTTTGCCAAACAGATTAATGGGGAATGTTAGAAAGTATCATCTGTGGTAAACATATCAATCTATCAATTGCTAATTGCTCTTGAGATGTGTCTTATTGCAGGCTTAATTACAGGGGTCATTCAATGTCAAATCATAAGTTGTCTCAAGGCTAAGAAAGGTTCTGCTGGTCTTGCTTATATCAGAAGAGTTGAGGGGGTCTTTGTGTATCTTATTCTCCTACATAATCCCTCCCTTAATCTAGGGTTACACACAACTGTGTGTGCAGTCATTATCTTACACTCTCTCAATATTTATCATTGTATTGTTCTTCTTTCTTCTTTGTAACAGTCTGGTTACTGTCTCATTGATAGTAACCTGACCTTGTAAACTTTGAGTAATATTGTTTGGCTCAATCTATGACAACTATTGAGGTTTTAGTTTGAATAAAAGTATTGTTGTAATTCTGTTGTTGCTGATACTTTCTCACAATTATCCAATGTTTTTTGAACTTTGATCAAATATAAAAACTGATTCTCTTTTTTGTTGCTAAAACTAGCTTGTTAGACAGCTTTTAGATAAATTTATGATTATTTATAAATTGATTACGTAAGCTAAACTTTCGCTTTATTATAACATTAGTGTCACATCCCAGTGATTTATATAGTTTCAACAAAGACAATCAAATAGCATTGTTCCCCTCTACAAAAACAACACAACGAAGAAAGATATTATGACAAACATAAAAAAACAAAACGAAGAAAACAAATTTCTAACTCAAAAGAATGACACCTATGCACTTTAATGTTAAGATGTGGATTTATAACCACTTACTTAATCCAATTATAATTAGAGCAGTTAAAATTTTTACATCACTATATAAATGAAACATGAAGCCTTGATAGTTGTAAACCGAGCTCGCACAGTTCGTCTCAATGTTAAAATATGAAAAACAATAGTTCAACCTATATAATATGATAAACTATCATCCTTACTGCTCAAATTGTAAAAGTTCTTCCATATAACACGTAAATAAATTTATGTTTCATTAGAGTTCCTTGTATTAAAAAATTAAAATAATAAAAATTGTTTTGCATACATAGATTCTTGATCTTAACTTTCTTATGCTGTTTTCACATAGCTAAAATATTTAATTTAGATTCTGTTCTAGAGGAGATACAAGCTAATATTCCAACACGGGTTACTGTAAACATTGTAATTTTAACCTAATTAACTTACATAGACACCCTTAAGATGTTTAATCACTTGAGCCCAAGACAAAACCTCGTCACTATATATTTCAAATCTCGCACCATACCATCAACAACATACCCACAAACAACAAGGATAAAATGAAGCAATCCACGCTTTGCTTTCTTGTTCTCTTTAGCCTACTTGTTACCTTATCTGTATCTTACACCAATGCTAAATCTGGTGGCACAAAGGCGACTTTAACGATGAACAACTTTCAGCATGGTGGGAGTGGTAGTAGTGGGCCATCCGAGTGTGACGGAAAGTATCACTCAAATAATACGCCAATTGTAGCATTGTCCACACGGTGGTACGCTAATGGAAAAAGGTGCGGCAAGTATATTAATATATACTACAATGATAGAAGTGCACAAGCTAAGGTGGTAGATGAGTGCGACTCCACCAGGGGATGTAAAGATGATATTGTTGATGCATCTGTTGCCGTTTGGAAGGCCCTTAGGGTGCCTAAGAGTCAATGGGGTGAAACTTCAGTAACTTGGTCTGATGCATGATCATGTGTCATGCTAGTATGATCCTTTATCCACAAGAATAAAAAAGTTGGAGTTTCTATGTGTAATCTTTCAAATAACAATCCATGACAATAAAGAAAATACGTTTTTATTGAAGCTTCTTTGCTCGTTAATTAATTCCAAGCAGATTTTATATATTACTTCACCATTTCTAAGTGTACGCGCACATTAAAGAATTACACACATTGTAAGATTACATTTACACAAACAAAAACTACTTAAACTTAATGCGTCATGATGATTTAAGGTACATTGATACTAAAACCTAGTATTTAAATGAAACACGAATTCTGTAAATGATTTCTATGCGACCATGCTTCAATTCTAGGCGTAAAGGTGATCATAAGTTCATACGTGATAACGATGCCCTGCCCACATGATCTAGCATGAAGATCTACGCTTGAGGGGCATGCAGAATATGAGCTCACCAAGCGGTCTACTATAGAGGCTTTCTTTGAAACTCCGCCTCCACAAAAGTTCGAACCAGTTTAGGCTAGTTTGCCATTCCACCTCCGTTGAACGAATTTTCCTACACGTCTACATGGCAGTTTTATTCTTAATATTCTACCTAATGGTGTTAGATGCTCTTTTGCTCGTAGCATTTTCAATGAAGCATGTCATTTTTTTTCTTTTTTTTAGAACAACTTCAATTTTATTATATAATGTCTAGCAAGAAGCTAAAAAAAGCGAAATTTACGGTGTTAGTTTACGTGCACACTTTGGATCTATAGTAAAATGTCTTTCCTTGGTAGTTTGCCATCAAAACATACTTTGTTTCTATACCTCCAGATCACCAGTGACGGAGCCAGTAGAGGGGCTGGAGGGTGCTCGGCCACCCCCAACCGCCCCAACTAGCCCACCTTGTAGCGTGGATAAACAGGTTTAGCGAATTTTTAATAAAAGGTTTTTACCGAAAAAAGATCAGTTAAAGGGTGGCCGGAATGTACAGGGAAGATCAAGATTTGATTTACTACTTTTGTGATTGGTGTAAAATAGTTTCTTTTAAGTCACCTGATATGTTACATAGGGAGTTGAAAACTAATATTACTCGTATCATGTTTTTCTTTTCCTTTTACAGTTAGTATTACTATATTTTCATTTTATCACCTTTTTGTTTTAGCAACTTTTTTCTGTTTTAGTATTGTTTAAAAAATATATTTGTCACATAATGTAAACCTTAAACTTCTTGTATATATTTGCCAAACTTTTTATATGTTTACAAATAAAGTGTAACACAGTTGTGTTTGTTCAAAAACTCATTTAAGTAAAAACTAAAATTGATCTTATCGAGATTGTTTTCGTCGTAAAATCAAGCTTGGTTACAAAACCCCCTTTTTTGAATTTAGTGCATGGTTAATTTTGACATAATCCAAGTTTTATCGAGTCTTTACGTGGTTTTGTTTAAATGTCAAGCATTAAAACAGTGTGTTGTGGTTACACCAAAAAAAAAATACCATTAAACGTGTATGTCAAACACTTCAATCCAACATCTAAACAAGGAATTGTATATTATTACAATGAAAAAAAATTGAGCCCCCCTTAACAAAAATTCCTAGCTTCGTCCCTGCAGATCACCCAACTAGTTGTTTGAGCAACCTCATCGAACATCTCTATAGAGGAATAGGAATAGACGATGTGTCGGCCCATGAAACCTAGGGCTGTAAACGAACTGAACGTTCAGCGAACATTTCATGAACCGTTCGGTAAAAAGTTCGTTTATGTTCGTTTATTTATTAAATGAACGAACATGAACAATATTTTACGTTCGTTTAGTTAAATGAACGAACATGAACAATAGTCGCGTCCGTTCATTTATGTTCGTGAACGTTCGATTATGTGTTCGTTAACGTTCGTTTATTTTCATTTATTTATTTATGTTCGTATATCATATATTTTAATTCTATAATTTTAAAATTGGCTTGTTTAAACAAAATGACACTTGTAAAACAATATATTGTGCATATATTAAGAAATTTTATGTTTGTTTGCATATGCTTATTTATATTCGATCGTTTATGTTCGTTTAACGTTCGTTTAGTGTGTTAATAAACGAACATGAACAACTAATTTTCTTAATAAACGAACATGAACAAGAAAATTCGTTCGTTTAAGCGTTCGTGTTCGTTTATTTGTCCGGTTAAAGTTAAACGAACGAACATGAACAAGGCTCCGTTCGTGCTCGTCCGGTTCGTTTACAGCCCTAAATTGAAACCAATTCATTCAAGTTTGATAGGAAGTTGTCAAGGTTACACCAATGCATAACCAATAGCCATATATTCTTAAAAGCCTCACAATCAATAAATAAGTGTTTTGCAGATTCAATTTCATCGTCAAATACTGAGCACCTTGTCGAATGGAGATCGATCAATTCATTTTCTATTTGATAGAGACTTGGCTCAATACAAACAAAATCATATATTTAGCTTTCATTATATTATATTAGTGTTTTTCTCAATTGTTCGTTTCGAAAATAATAAGCCAGCCAATGAATCACGACATGCATGCATCTAGAAATATAATTAGGTACGTACTTTATAAAATCATATACCATATCGAAATACACTATGTTGTGTATATGGTCGGAAATTTTCTTTTGCCAAGAGTTCTACCATAGACTTTTATTTAGAGGATTTTTAAGTTCAATTTTAAACAAAGAAAAAGAAAGAATAAACTCATAATAGTACTATCTAAAATTTAAACTAGTGAAGATTATTATCCAATGTTTTTTGAACTTTGATCAAATATAAAAATTCGATTCTCTTTTTTATTGCTAAAACTAGCTTGTTAGACAGCTTTTAGATAAATTTATGATTATTTATAAATTGATTACGTAAGCTATAAACTTTCGCTTTATTATACAAAGGTAGCTCTATTAGTTGGAAAGAATGGTGTAAATTCGAATGGTTGTAAATTTGTAGTCTCGATTTTTGCCAGCCTCTATTTGGAGGTTTTGGCGTTTTAATCATAGTCAATTTTCAAAAAAAAAAAAAACAAAGACAATCAATTAGCATTGTTCCCCGCGACAAGAACATCACAATTAAGAAAGGGGTCCTACTAATGTTGCACCCCCTAATAATTATAATAGGGGGTGTGTGGTCTTTCTCTCTCCCACATGTGCTGGTACCCCTACACCAAACTTTCTTTCACCCAACCCAACACACATTCACCACTTATACATCACGCATAACCACTTGTACACTTTCTAAAACACCTTATCCAACATCCAGTTGTACATCAACAAAGTCAATCATAACTAGAAAAAAATTACTCATGCAGACATGTTTTTGTTTTATTAGGCGGTTTTTTTTTAATTATTTTATTTAATTGTGTAGTATTTATTTATATGGTATATTTAATTTATGTAGTGTTTTTATATGTATAGTGTATTTATTTGTGTAATGTTTTTATATGATATTTATTTTACGTTACTTTTTTTATAAACTTTTTTTATAAACTTTTTTTACAAAAAATTTTATAAAAAATTTATAAAAAAAGTTTATAAAAAAAAGTTTATAAAAAAAGTTTATAAAAAGTTTATAAAAAAAGTTTATAAAAAAAATTTATAAAAAGTTTATAAAAAAACTTTATAAAAAAAGTTTATTAAAAGCTTATAAAAAAAGTTTATAAAAAGTTTATAAAAAAAGTTTATAAAAAAAATTTATAAAAAGTTTATAAAAAAAGTTTATAAAAAGCTTATAAAAAAAGTTTATAAAAAGTTTATAAAAAAAGTTTATAAAAAAAGTTTATAAAAAAAATTTATAAAAAGTTTATAAAAAAAGTTTATAAAAAAAGTTTATAAAAAGCTTATAAAAAAAAGTTTATAAAAAGTTTATAAAAAAAGTTTATAAAAAAAAGTTTATAAAAAATACACAATTAAAAAAAATAACGTAAAATAAATACCATATAAAAACACTACACAATAAATACACTATACATATAAAAACATTACACAAATAAATACACTATGCATATACCCTAAACATTACACAATTAAATAAAAAAAAAATACATAAAACAATAATAAAAAAAAATCCAATCATTGGCCAATCATTGAGACCAATGATTGGTCTATTGGGATGCAAGGAAAGGAGTTCATGGGGTGCAATAATAGATCATCCCTTAAGAAAGATATTATGACAAACATGAAAAAAAACAAAACGAAGAAAACAAATTTCTAACAACTCAAAAAGAATTACACCTATGCACTTTAATGTTAAGATATGGATTTATAACCACTTAATCCAATTACTAGCCGGGTACTCACGCGTTGCGGCGACGGATACTCGTGTGTTTATACTTTTTGGCAATAACAAGGTTTTTCCGATGCATTACTTTTAAAGAAGAAAAAAAAAATGTCCAACAGAGGTTATTAATTGGAAATTAGTTTGTTTTCTTACTTACGCATTTAGTAACATAATAAAATGCTTTTATAGCAGGATGTCTACACAATTATATATTTTTCATGATGCTAACTTAACACGTGGCGATAACTTAATGGAACAACTTTACCGCACAATGTTGCTTTAAAAAATGGCATCACGATGCAACGACTATACGGAAACGATGGTCAACGATATAGCTATTCGTTTAGGACGTGAAATATTATATTTCGTTTAAACATACAAGGTGTTTTCAAATAGCGGTTTTAGCTCTATATAGTGGTGTCTATATTGCTAAGTTGTGGTGGTAAATGGTAGTCCATTGCGTGGTCGAAAAAGGTGGTTTCAGAAATTTTGACTGCATAAAAGATTGGTTTCTATGATTTGTAAATTTTATTTAGTAGGTGTTTTAAAGAAGAAATATAAGATAAGATGATTTATGCGTTATTATTTTATGCTATGGGATATATTAAGTGTACTTTTGAGTTAAGATTATTTTAACAATATCATTATTTAGTGGATGTTTGAAAGATATAAATGATAAAATGATTTATGCATTATTGTTTTGTATCATTTAATATATTAATTGTACTTTTGAGTGATGGGGTATTTTAATTATATTATTAATGATTTGTAAATTTCATTAGTAAGTGTTTTAATGAAAAAGAAAAATTAGATGATTTATGTATAATTGTTTTGCACCAAGTGCTATATTAATTGTACTTTTGAGTGAGAGTATTTTAATGATTTCATTCATTCTGACATTAATATACATGAGTGTTACAAGTTAGATGATTTATGCATTATTGTTTTGTACCAAATGCTATATTAATTGTACTTTTGAGTACAAGTTTAGTGGGTTACTTTTATTAAAAATGTTTTTGATCTTAAAAATTTTAAAAGTTCTATATTTAAAATGTCCTAAACACTTTATATAGTAGTATAGATAATTAGATCAATTAAATTTTTTACATCATTATATAAATGAAACATAAAGTTAATATATTGTGGCATATATTGGTAATTTTGCTAATTAAAATAAACAAAATCATCCTTTATTTTTCTAAGGGTTTATAGACAGATAGGTTACCCAATTTTTCAACTTTATTCGCCTAATTTACCAAACTTTTTTTTTTTGTGCAAACAGGTTACTTAACTAAAAAAATGCTACATTTAGGTTACTGAATTTCTAAAACGCTACATTTAGGTTACTGAACTTACCAAAAAAATGCATTTGGGTTACTTTGATTACACGGAAAAAATAGAGGTTGAATGATTAACTAAAGTTCAGTAACCTAAGTGAACAAAATGAAAGTTTGGTAACTTAGGCGAATAAAGTTGAAAAGTTGGGTAACCTATCTGTCTTTAAACCCTTTTCTTCCTAAACCCTCACATAAAAATGACACCTAGGCACTTTTATTGTTGACATGAATTTATAACCACTCAATCCAATTAAAAATAGAACAATTAAATTTTTTACATCACTATAAAAACAAAAGTTAATAGACAAAGATGTCACTAAGCTTTCTAAAAAAGTGCGTCTTAGGTACTAAATTTTTATTTTGTTCATTTGAGTTACTGAACTTAAAGAAAGCATATTGTTATATAAATTCAGTGTTAATCAGAGTGACTTTAAAGTATATTTTTGGATAAGTTAAGTAACATAAGTGTCGTGTTTTTACAAGTTGAGTGACATTTATGTATATCTTTATAAGTCAAATGACTTCAAAATATCATTTTTATAAATTGAATAACGTAAGTGAACAAAATAAAAGTTCAATACCTTAGGCACATTTTATTAAAAAGTTTAGTAGTGTTTGTATATTAATCTTAAAAACAAACACAAAGTTAATATATTGTGGTATAGAATCTAGATCAAACTTAAAGTTGTTAAAATGAGATCGAACTAAAATTTGACAAGAGATACTCTCCTTACAATAAAAATAATTTTTTTAATTTACTACAACTAAAATTGTTAAAATTTCGATAGATTTCTTTTTAAAATTTACGAAACCTAGGTGATACACTTTGATTAGAAGTTTAATGTGTATCAGGTTTTTGTATGTGTATCAGGTTTTGGAATATTTATTAGTGTAATGTGTATCAGATGTATCACTAATCCAAACTCATGTATCATTTGGTTATTAGTTGCTAAAATGTTAATTTGTATTAAAATATTATTTTTTTGTGTATGATTGCAAAAATTGTTATTTATAAATGTTTTAGTGGTTTTTTAGATTTGATCATATTTTTACAACTTTAAGTTTGATCTCACATTAACCCTCCCCTTGTGGCATAAATGGGTAATTTTGCCAACAAATAAACTTTTTTTCTCTTACATTTTAAGTCAATCAATTTAATTAAACATTTAATAAACTAACTATCATCTTCTCCATCCTAATAACAACTATAAACATGAAACTTCCTTTTTTGTAAAACTTATCACCTACGGCACAAATGGTAAATTGTTAGAAAATAGGAAAAAAAAATTCTTACATTGTATGCAATTCAAATTAATAAATCCGGTATTAATCTATACTAGATTATTTATCCGGATAATAATAAGTATGATTACCTTTTTTTTAAATATCTTTTATCATAATTACGCATTCAAACAATATTTATTTTAAAGTAGACTACAAAAAATGTCATTGAGCATAGCCAAAAAAGCAAGTTTAGCCACCGGAAAAATAAATCTGCAAATTATGCCATTACTGTAGATGTTTGTATGCAAATTATGTCCTTCAACCTAACGATCGTTAGAAATTTCCGTTAGTTACTGTTCTAACCCCTGTGAAATGACTATTTTACTCTCGTCTTTATCCCATTTGGTCTTTCACCTAATATCTGACAAAAATTAAACTGTTGTTCCCTATTCACTATAGTATAAAAAACAGTTTAAGTATTGTAAACAAACTAATAGTGAATCAATGACTGAAAAGATATAAGTAAAACACAAAGAGTAATTTTCAACATCATATTCTTAATAGAAATGAATCAAAATAATACGTTACACTAGTACTTGCGGAACAGTACTAGGGATTGAAATGACAAAGTGTTGTTACTCATTACTAAGCTCAGGCTAAGTCTGAGCACAACTACACGGAACCACTGAGCTATCTCAGGGACAAAGTTGTATTTGGAGGAGTGAAAGATGGCTTGTGTGTGTGTGTGTGTTTTACAATTCACAAACTTAAACTTTCACTCCATCTCTTATGCTATTTATACAAGTATGAGTTTTAACTCTTTCCTAAGTGACAAACTGAAATTTTGTAGAAGACAAAATACTGATGTATTTTGTCTCTGTTTATAAAGACTATATTAGGTAAAGGGACCAAGTCACTTTCTTCATGTCAGTACTGATGCTGATTCTAAAAGGGAAACTTTCAGGATAAGTACTCCGTCTTATTCGTTTCCAATGTAACCGTTTTATCCCGCCCATTCTTCAGTCTTCATAGTCTTCAGTCTTCAGTTTCAGTTTGTCTTCAGTGTAAGTAGTTGGTGAGGAGTTTAGGGATTCAGTGAGTTATTGTCATCACTCACTGAATCCACCATCTTCTTCTTGACTCAGTCTTCACTCTTTAAGTTCCGCCTTACTGAGTGGAGAGACTTCTTCTTCGCCTCATACTGAGTATCCTAAAGATGGCTCACTGAGAGACTATGCACTCAGTGACCTGTTAGTGTTTAACGGACTAAGCACTTAGGTTATTTTCTATTCAAATCCTAGCTTAAGGGGTTTGGGTATTTACTGAATCCAATAGTCTCCCCCTATTTGGATATACAAATAGCCTAAGTGTTTGATCAGTGTAAGTGAGCAAATGGCTTCTTCTTACACTGAATGTACTAATGAATACAATAAGGAACACTGGGTATTTCAACAAAACATACATCTTTTATTAATCACATTACATGGTTCCTAACACTAATATAGAAAGATAAAGCAAAATGATGTCAGTCTAGGTGAATTCCCAGTGCTTCAAGCTTGACTTTCTTAGTGATGAGTGTTTCCCTGTCAGGGTGCTCTCTTATCTTGGCGTTTAAATCAGCACAGAACCTGACATTTGCAAGAGTCTGGATTTGAGAGGCCACATGTATGTAACTCAGCATTGCAGCCACACCTGCCTGATCAATGTCACTCCATCTTTGGAATGCTGGGTTTCCATAGACATCAATGTGGAAAAGTCCTCTTTCAGGCTTTTCAATTACAAGATAGTTGACAAATTTCACCCCTTCAGGTAGCTCCCTGTTACATTCGAGTCCAGGCACTTTGATCTCAGGCTGGAACTCAACCCTCTTTCTTTTGCCCTGTGATGACTGAGGTTGAGATCCTTGTGGTGCAGTTAAGGCAGGCTGAATCCCCAGTTGTGCTGGTGCATCCCTCAGTCTTTCATACCTTTTACTGAGCATCTTCATCAGCTCCTTAACCACCGCATTCTGCTTCTTTTCAATTAATGGACCAAGTTCATCGAGTTCAGAGATCCCAAAGTCAGTGAATTTTAGGGGATCATGAACCTCGAAGTGTCTTTTATCATCCCCCCTATAGACATTCATTGCCAGTGGTTTAGACTTGGGGATGATTCTGACATCAGTGATCTTCTCAGGCAGCCTTCTGCTTGTCATTAACCAGTTGTAATGATCAATTCTTGCTTTCCTGATGGCTGCAGATTTCTTGTTCTTTTCTTCCAACTGTTTTCTCATTTCAGCCATCTTAGCAGCCTGAGCATCCTTGAACTTTTGTCCTGCCTGACCCTTCTGAAGCTTCTTTGGATCGATTCCCAAGTTCTCAGCTTCTTCAGCGACAACTTTTATCAGTGCTTCTTTGCTCTTCCTTTCCTCCTCAACTAGTTTCTGTTTCCCGACTCTTGAACCCTTAGCTAGGTTTCTTCGAAGTCTTCCCAGTCCGTCCTGTTTTCAAGTTCCTACGAGTCCGACGATTCTACCGACTTTACTCTTTTGTCAACCTTCTTTTCTTGTTCTTTAGACGTCGGTAGTCCTTTCGTTCTTAACTAGTAATGTTGACCAATTACTGTTCGTCTTCCGACGGACTCTTCTAGTGACTACAGTCTTAGTAGGGGTTCAGATTTGGTGACCGTTACTTACAGATATCCCCCCTACTATTTTCTGTGAAGCTCCAAGTACTAGGGGATTTTAAGTGACTGAAACCCTAGAGACTTGAGCTACTTGAACCAGGTAATTAACTTTTCTTCGTCTTACGCCACCAATTCCTCGACTACTTCTACGAGTCATTTTCCATACTTTCTGACTCCCTACGTGGTCGTGTTGACCCCTAAGTCGGACGGAATTGACGTGGTGTTCCTAGAGTTGGAGTCAGTAGTGTCCCGTTTTCTTTCTCCCAACTCAAGGTCGGACTCTAGTTTCA
>BPTQ01000001.1:140237228-140410278 GCA_019973895.1 Chrysanthemum seticuspe | reverse complement strand
GGGGTTTAGGTTATGGGCTCTAAGCATGGAAAAGTAAAAGATTTTTTGTATTTTTCTATTTTTTATTAGAAGGAGTTGGAGTTGGAATCGCATCATTGAAGAGTGAGGTTGAGGAAGATTATTTTTTATCTTTTTATGTTTTTTAGAAAATGAAAAGGTACGAATCTCGGGTATTGGATTTGGGGGGTTGGTATTGCTACCGATTACTCTACTATTATCTAATTATCTAAGCTAAGGTTGTGATAGTCTATGTCTAATTGATGTGTACTCGTATGATAGTTTAAAGATGTGTTTACTTAGGTTTTACTACTCCTTAATTATCTCCTATTGATGGTTGATTTGTCACGTCCTTATTCCTAGTTGCGTTGTGATTCTAAGGCTATAGGGCGTGCTTATTTCCCTAACTCTTTGAAATTACCAAAGGGTCTTGTTTACAAATCCTCTAGTGATTTATAGACGCCTACTCTACGGTTGTCCTTGAATACTTTATCCTCCAATTACCTAGATAATTATATTCTAAAGTTCACAAAGAAATTTCAAGCATTAAGTACACAACGAATAATCTAGCGCACTCTAGATCATTAGTCAACTAAGATAAGTATCAACCAATCAATATTCAATAATTAAGTTTCATATTCCCTAAGCAAACACACAAATAAATTAGCCGGACATGGAGAACATGCAAGCATACACACAAATAATCAAAGACATAATTAAATTAATGAAGTAAATACTTATCTTGATGTATAATAGGGTTTAGAACCCTAAAATACTGCACAAGAAAGCCTTGGTTCGGTTTTAGGTTTTTACTCCAAAAGACTACCCACAAAAACTGAAAAATTCGGATTCTATATATAAGATTACATCTGCGACGGCGTCACCTTATGTTTCGTGACGCCGTCGTGTCGCCGTCATTAGGGTTTCGTCTTGGCCACGTAAACCTTTCGACGGCGTCACCTTATGACTGTGACGCCGTCCCCTTCAGCTCTGACGCCGTCTTGGCTGCATCTAGGCCGTCTGAGTAACGACGGCCTACTCCTTTAGAACCTGACGTCGTCCCTTGAAAACATGCAATTTCGCTTCTGACCCGTCGCAAAATTCCTTCCCGACGGCGTCGCAGATATGCAGTGACGCCGTCGCCTTATGTTTCAGCAGCTTTGAGTGTCTCGATTCTAACTTTGGCCATTTTCTTCGTATATTCGCGCCTTTTCGTCCAAATAATCATCATTCCAGCATTTTGCCTTCAAGAGACCTAAAAAGTGAAAAGGAACGATATTAAGCAATAACGGATACAAAAGTGATCGAATAAGGGCTTAAATGACCCCTCAAAAAGGTACCTTTTAAAACCTTATCAAAAATCTAGATTAGTTTCTTGATGAGCTGTTTATCAAGACAAAGAATGAAATGATAGGGAATAAAGGTAAAAGTATTCAAGCTCTTAATGAGATATTTTTGTGAGTGAATATTACAGTTTGCCTATCTTGTATAATCTTTGTAGATATCAAATCCAAGGGAAAATCAATGCAGCCTGAAGTGATCATTCTATCTGATGTGTCATCATATGAGGATATTGTTGCTTTTGGTAATTAGACCGCATCCGATGATGACACTCTATACGTGTCATCAACTGACAGTGAAGCTGATGAGGATGAGTCCTTTAAAGGAAAAATCACACAAACAACAAGGTTGCAAGTACAGGGTATCTGTTTTGCTTTTACGACACGAAGATCAAAGTTGGAAGATGAGGGTACCAGTAGTGGTTGCAGAGTTGAAGAAGAAGGGAACGCCTATGAGTGTAAGTAGAGGAAGTGATGGCCTCTAATTGTAACCGGATGTGTCCTTGGTCTAAGAGCAAAGTTGAAAGAACCAACTCCCAAAAGAGGTTCCAAGTGTTGTTTACTTCATTCCAAAAAGAGAAACTAAATGCAAGATAACGGTCCACGTTTGTGTTGTCCTTTTGTATGTAATCAGATATGTAAAACATCTTTATGTAATCGGATATGTGATCTTTTAAGAAATCCTTTGTCATGTATATTCTTAATCTAACTGGTCTATTTTAATTAGTCATTTATAGTTTGTAGTTTGTGGTTTTTTCATATCAAGTTTACGCATTTTCATTTGGATATGTGGTTTAGGGGGTGTTTAGATTTTCTCATTTTGACTTTTAAAAGTCAAAAAATACCAAAAAAATGAGTAACAAGAACTTTTAAAACATCTTTTTACTTTCAGAAGTCAACAGTTACCAAAAAATAAGTAGCCAAACTGTGTTTAGCAATGTTAAAACACCTTTTGTTTGAATTTGCAGTTTGCATATGCAGTTTAGGGGTGATAACGCTCAGATTGTATATGTTTTTAGTAGCGTTATGTTTGCTTTTGTATATGTTATTTGGTTATATTTGTATGATTTCAGTGCTTAATCGCATCAAAATATGTTTGTCTAGTGTTTATAACCAAGTCCAGGGAAACGGAAGGAAAAGTACATGAATGTTCAACAATTGGAAGATTCCCGTTTCAGTATAGCATGTCAAGAACAAATCAGTGTTTCTAGTACCATTGAATACCAAGATGATTGAAGAACCAAGTTCTACAAGTCAAAATGTAGTAAAAGTCGATTTCCCGTCACTAAGGAAGACCAACCGGATCGGTTGCAAATGCAACCGGATCGGTTGGAAGATGATCAAAGATTGTCTGAGACGACAACCCAACCGTTCGGTTGCCACCCGCAACCGATACGGTTGGAGCCCTTGTAGAAGACCAACCGGATCGGTTGGTCATATGACCGATCCGGTTGGAGAGCCTGTTTCTGCCAAATCTTCATCACTAAGTTTCCCCTTTGCATCCAAACGATTCTAGGTCCTTCCCTTGGTGTATTCTAGTCCCTTTCTAACTCCTTGGAGGCTAAGTTCAGCAATTAATACCCTAGGCCTTGGAACTAGTATAAATAGAGACCTCTTGTGAGCATATGACACACATACTTCAATACAACTCTCTCTACTCATCAAACAAAGCTCTTAAGCTCTCAAATTCGTCCTTAGAAGTCCAGGAAAGTTTGGAGTTCCAGAAGTTCCACATTTGGAGGCCAAAACCCCAAGGAGTCTACCCCAATACTTTGGGAATCATTACTTCACCATTTGTAATCTTATTCCAAGCATTTTAAGACTCTTAATCATGTTTTCTAATGTTCAAAGTTCTGAGTTTATGTTTATGTTTGCTATGAGTGGCTAGTTTCTTTATACACTTGCTTAAATGATGTTGATTATCATATGATTAGTTAGTGATGGTGTTAACATGTTTTAATTCAATTTCAAGTTGATTCTAAAATCCAATTGTGCTAAAGTTTCATAGTGACATTTGTTAATTAAGTTTGACTAGTTGATAGTAATCGGATAGGTCGAAAGAACTTATTGTTATTCAACTAGTTATAATCATTTTGTCTATGGATGATTTTTTTTACCCATTATTCTTGATTAAACAAAGGAACTAAGGTGTGGTTGTAACAAGAACACTTTTTGATTATCAAGTTGGATTGATTGGAAACATCTAAAAGGTCGTAAGATTAGTTGTTAACAACCAATTGTACCCTTTTGTCTATAATCGGTTACCTTATGAATTGACCATTTCGTAAGCAATTTGATAAAGCAAATGGGTGTTTTTGTGTTTAAGTTTGTGAAAATAAACTTATGAAACTTGAATTGATCTTGAATTGATTGGTTAAACTTAATGTTTGTTTTTATAAACTAAAATCTTGACGAAGGTTTAACTTGTAAGAACAATAGATTAGCACACCAACTAATTATCATAACCAACATGTTAAGAGGTTAACACAATCATACTAATCAAGGATAAGAAACTAGTTTAAGCAAGTGTAGTTTTTAGTCATCTGAATTTCATTATATCTATTTGCGTTGTTATATATTTTGGATTGTCTTAGTTGATTCAAACTTGTTAATCAGATTCACTCAAATCCCTGCAAACGATCCCGACTTACCTTCATAATCTTGCTATAACGGACGAGTGCACTTGCTCGTATGTGTTATTGGTAAATTTGGTAATTCGTCTTTTATAAATTTAAAACTTGTACACACCGGACACATCAAGTTTTTGGCGCCGCTGCCGGGGATTTGATTGTGTTTCAGCAAGTTTTGAATCCTCATCAGTCGATTCATTCCAAAAAAAAAGAAAAAAAAAATCTTTTTTTTTTCTCAGAAACCTCAACCGAACCAGTTACGTCTTTAACCCAACCAAATTGATCTAACCGATTGGTCGCTCCTCGCAACTGATCCGGTTACCTTTTTTTTTCTAGAAAAGTGTTTTCGTTGTTTGTCCGTGTGTTTAAAACTTGTACACACCGGACACATCAAGTTGTTGGCGCCGCTGCCAGAGATTTGATTGTGTTTCAGCAAGTTTTGAATCCTCATCAGTCGATTCATCCAAAAAAAAATCTTTTTTTTTTCTCAAAAACCTCAACCGATCCGGTTGCCTCACAACCGAACCAGTTACGCCTTTAACCCAACCAAATTGATCTAACCGATCGGTCGCTCCTCGCAACTGATCCGGTTACTTTTTTTTTTCTAGAAAACTGTTTTCGTTGTTTTTCCGTGTGTTTAGATATTGCCTAGATTCTCTAGGTCATTGTCTCGTGCAGCAGGAATAGAACCAATCTCACCTCTTACCAACCCCGAACATTTGATTCGAAGAAGAAGAAGAACACCTTTCATACCATTAGCCAATCGTGTACCAAGAGTACCAAACCCACCATTTGATAACCTCGTAGAAGCTAAAGTCGTTTACAACCCTTTCACTAATTTACCTTTTCCCATAGCGGACGATCAACCCATGTGGGGAACCAACCGAGCCGTAGCACCAACCCTTGGAAGTGCTATTGTTGCTGTCAACCTTGGTGACAACTTCACCGTGAAAGGTCATCATCTTTTCATGATCAAAGACCGTCAATTCGATGGTCGTGCGCGGGCCGATCTGCATAAGCACATTGCCGAATTCATCAAAATTTGCGGCATGTTCCGTTATGGCAACACCGATGTCAATGTCATCAAACTAAAACTTTTTCCATCATCACTCGCCGGAGATGCTAAAGTATGGTACAATGAATTAACCCTAGGAATTATCAACACTTGGGAGGAGATGAGGCAAGCCTTTGTAAGCCGATTCTTTCCACCTACCATGTTTGATCGATTAATGGGAGAAATTCGTGCTTTCACACAAAACACCAACGAATCACTTGTCGAAGCTTGGCTTCGGATGAAAGATTTGCTTCGTAGTTGTCATGGACATGGATTATCCAAAGGAACCATTATCCAAATCTTTTACCATGGACTAGATGAAATCTCTCAAGGCATCCTTGATGCTGGAGGAATTTTTCTCTATAAGACTCCTAACGATGCACACCAATTACTCGAAGATCGAGTACTTCTCAAACTCGATTGGTCTAAAGATTCCAAAACCAAACCTCTTCGAAAAACCGTTGCTTTTGTAGAAAACACCGATACCTCAAAACTCATGGAGAAAATTGAAGCCTTAACCTCAAAAATTGACTCGCAATACAAAGATATCAAAGAAGAAATGAAGGACATACGAGACGGTTGCAACAATTGTGGAGGAAATCACCCATCGTCTGAGTGCGACGATAAACCTATGGGTGGACCTAACGAAGGAGAATCAAATTATGTCCAAGGAGGATATCGTGGAGGAGGATATCGTAATAATTATAACGGTCGAAATTCTGGAAATTGGCAAGACCGCCGACCAAGGGATGACAATCGTGATTCTCAACCACGAACTGACAATCCGCCACCACAAAACTCCGTGAAAAATATGGAAGAATCCGAATTCGAAAAAACCATGAGAGAATTCGTGGCTGCTCAAAAATCTGCAAATGATTTCATCAAAAATCAATTTTTCAATCTCAAAGCTAAAGTTGAGCAGGGACAGAAAAATCATCAAGCATCTATCCAAGATCTTGAAAACAAATTTGGCAGATTCTCTGACCAACATTCCTCTCGACCATCTGGTTCGTTACCAAGTAACACCCAATCCAACCCAAAACTATCAAATGATAAAACGTACCGTCTACCACAAACGAGAAATGAGCATATCAATGCTGTCTTCACAAAAAGTGGTCTCTCGTATGATCCACCACAAAATCCTAATGAAAATGATCCTATCACCCAAGATAGCGAGGATGAAGCTGAGGAAACCAACACAACTCAAACCACCAAAAAGAAAACCACACCATCTGTCAAGGCGTACACACAAAAAATTCCATATCCTCAACGCCTTAAGAAAGAAAAAATGGAAGAACGTTATAAGAAGTTCATTGAAATAATCAAAGAGGTTAGACTCAATGTTCCTCTCGTTGATGTCTTAGCCGGAATGCCCAATTACGGGAAATTCTTGAAAGAACTTCTTAATAACAAAAGCAAGCTAGAGAAAATATCAGCTACCTTCCTTAACGAAGGATGCTCAGCCATTGTCCAAAACAAAATCCCACCAAAGCTCGGAGATCCTGGGAGCTTTCTTATTCCATGTACTTTCGGGAATATTATTCAATGCGATGCTTTAGCCGATCTTGGCGCAAGTATCAATTTGATGCCTTATTCGCTGTATTCAAAATTATGCAAAAACAGCCTTAAGCCAACAAAAATGAGCATTCGATTAGAAAATCATTCTTATTAATATCCTGTAGGTATTGCCGAGAATATGCTTGTTCAAGTCGGTAAATTCATTTTTCCCGTGGACTTTGTAATCTTAGAAATGGAAGAAGATAGTAAAGTCCCACTCATCCTAGGAAGACCTTTCCTAAATACCGCTGATGCAATCATCAAATTGAAAGGAAAAGAACTCAACCTTAGAGTTGGAGAAGATCGAATCACTTTTCTAATCAATAAAGCGATGCGCTATCCACATTCCAGTGATGTCACTTGTTTCAACATCGACATTATCGATGAAGTCACTGACGAAGAATTGGATGTGTTACTCAATGAATCCGATCCATTCATGACTACTTCTGAAAAAATCAATGAAACAGACTTAAAATCAATGAAACAGACTTTGACAAAGAGTTTGATGATTTCATGAAAGTAGATTTCGAAGGAGATAACACGAAAGAGGAAGAAAAGTTTGAAGCAATAACTTTCGATGACGAGATGAGAATAAAATCCTCTATCGAAGAACCACCAACAGATCTGGTACTCAAACCTCTCCCTAATCATCTTGAATATGCTTACTTGGAGGAAAATTCACTTCTTCAAGTAGTCATATCTTCATTACTAGAGGCCAATGAGAAAGAAAGTTTAGTTTCTGTCCTCAAAAATCACAAACAAGCTTTCGCTTGGAAAACATCTGATATCCTGGGAATTAGTCCCAATTTCTGCAAACACAAAATCAATTTCGAATATGGGATCAAACCTGCTGTTGAAATTCAACGTCGACTCAATCCCAACATGAAAGAAGTTGTTAAACAGGAATTCATAAAACTTCTCGATGCTGGTATCATTTACCCAATCGAGGATAGTCTTTGGGTGAGTCCCTTTCACTGTGTTCCCAAGAAAGGAGGGATGACGGTTGTGACTAATGAACGGAATGAACTAGTCCCAACTAGAACTGTCACTGGTTGGCACATTTGTATTGATTATCCACTAGATCATTTTCCACTCCCGTTCATGGATCAAATGCTTGAAAGACTAGCAGGAAATAAATTCTTTTGTTTCCTTGATGGATTTTCAGGATATTTTCAAATTCCAATCGATCCTAACGACCAAGAAAAGACCACTTTCACTTGTCTTTTTGGAACCTACGCATATCGGCGTATGCCTTTCGGTCTTTGTAATGCACCCGCGAGTTTTCAAAGGTGTATGATAGCCATATTCCAAGACATGCTCGAAACCTCCATGGAAGTTTTCATGGATGACTTTTCAGTCTTTGGAAACTCATTTGAAGCTTGTCTTTCCAATCTTGATAAAATGCTCGAAAGATGTGAAGCTGCACACGTTGTCCTTAACTGGGAAAAATGTCACTTCATGGCGACAGAAGGAATTGTGCTTGGCCACAAGATCTCCAGCGCAGGCATGGAAGTAGATAAAGCAAAAATCGACATTATAATGAAACTTCCACCACCAACTAACGTTAAAGCCGTTAGAAGTTTTTTAGGACATGCCGGTTTCTACCGCCGCTTTATTAAAGATTTTTCAAAAATATCTCGCCCGATGACAAAACTTCTTGAGAAAGAATCTATCTTTGACTTCAATGCTGATTGCATAAAAGCTTTCGAAACGTTGAAATCTCAACTAACTAGTGCTCCGATTATGGTTTCACCTAATTGGTCACTACCCTTCGAGCTTATGTGCGATGCCAACGATTTTGCTGTTGGAGTTGTCTTAGGCCAACGAGAAGGAAAACACTTTCGGCCCATATATTTTGCTAGCAAGACACTAAATAGTGCTCAGCAAAATTATACAGTAACAAAAAAAGAATTACTGGCCGTAGTTTTCGCGTTCGACAAATTCCGATCCTACCTCGTACTCTCGAAAATGGTCGTGTTCACCGATCACTCGGCACTCAAATATCTGTTTACCAAGCAAGATGCTAAACCGCGTCTTATCCGATGGATTCTGCTACTCCAAGAATTTGACATCGAAATCAAAGATAAGAAAGGAGCAGAGAATCTAGCCGTTGATCATTTATCACGTCTTGAAAATCCAGATCTTGAGGAGGTAAAAGAAGAAGAAATCGATGATTACTTCCCCGATGAAACTCTCATGACCGTCGATGGAAATGATGATCCTTGGTTTGCTGACTTTGCTAACTATCTCGCTGGAGGAATTCTCAGAAAAGGTTTAACTCACGCTCAAAGGAGCAAATTCTTTTCGGAACTTAAATACTACTTTTGGGAAGAACCATATCTTTTCAAAATGTGTCCTGACAGAATGATCCGAAGATGTGTTTCTGGTTCCGAAACCCGTAAGATTCTTGACGAATGTCATCATGGCCCAACTGGGGGACATTATGGTCCTTCCACAACAGCTAAAAAAGTTTTTGATGCTGGATTCTATTGGCCAACAATATTCAAAGAAGCACATAAACTTGTTCAGAACTATGATGCTTGCCAACGAACCACCAACCTTTCACGCAGAGACGAAATGCCATTGACAAGCATTCAAGTGTGTGAAATATTCGATAGTTGGGGAATAGATTTCATGGGACCATTTCCTAAATCCCACAAATACGAATACATTCTCGTTGCTATTGATTATGTGTCCAAATGGGCAGAAGCTGAAGCTTTACCAACAAACGATGCTCGCGTCGTCGTTAATTTTCTCAAAAAGCTTTTCGCTCGTTATGGAATCCCCAAAGCCTTGATAAGCGATCGAGGAACCCATTTCTGTAACCAACAAATGGAGAAAACGATGAAAAGATATGGAGTTCATCATTGATTCGCGACAGCTTATCATCCACAAACCAGTGGCCAAGTTGCAAACACCAACAGAGCTCTTAAAAGAATACTCGAAAAAACAGTGAAGGACAATCCTTCAGTGTGGTCGAAGAAACTTGACGATGCTCTGTGGGCGTTTCGTACAGCTTATAAAACTCCTATTGGCACAACTCCTTACAAACTCCTCTATGGAAAAACTTGTCATTTTCCGTTCGAAGTTGAACATCGTGCTTACTGGGCTATCAGAAACTGCAACACCGATCTTAAAATAGCTGGAGAAAAGAGATTCTTTCAATTGCACGAACTCGACGAATTAAGACTCCGAGCTTACGAAAATTCTAAACTGTGTAAGGCCAGAACAAAAGCATATCACGACAAAAAGCTAAGAGTTCGAAAAGAATTCAAAGCTGGAGATAAAGTTCTGCTCTTCAACATGAAATTCAAATTCAAAGCTTCTAAATTACAACCAAGATGGTTTGGACCATATATCGTTAAACATGGATATCCTCCGGTTATGTCAAACTTTATGACAAACAAGGTGGAAGTTTCATAGTTAGTGGGCACCGAATCAAACTATACTATGATAAAGAGCAAATGAATGAAATATCAGTTGAGACAGTTTCCCCTGAAAATGAATTCAAAACCATCACCTTCATAGCACCTTTTCCAGGAAGAATCCCACAAAACGTTCCTTGGAAACCATCTGCTGAGTTCGTCTGGAGCGATATTGATGCTACTGGTGAAGAATTCATGTATATCCCCGAACTTTTCAAAATGTTCAAGGCTGGATCTGTGACCAAGTGAAATCGGGAAGATTCGAGTTCGGCTGATGACTCGTTAATAAAACAAGCACTTCTCGGGAGGCAACCCGTGTTTTTCCGATTTGATTTTCTGTGGCCACGCCCCAAAGTTTAAACCTTTGGTTGAACTTAAGTGTGGGGGGGGTGCCACAATTTAATAAAACTCTTTTGTTTGTATATAAGATTTTGTGCAAGTGATGATTATTCCAGTGGACGATTGGATGAAGGAAATTAAGCTGACAAACTCATTGGAATATCTGGTTTCATCTCTATTTTCCCTATTTCTATACTTTTAAGTTCGTTTTTCACATTTAGGACAATGTTTAACTTAAGTGTGGGGGGTGAATAGGAAAGTTAGAGTTTTTAAGCTTAAAATTAAAATTTTGTTTGCCCTTGTGATCTAGTTATTTTCACGCTTTTAGGATAATATTAGAATAACTGGATCAAACCACTGGTAAAACTGGTAATATTTTGAAACTTTGAGATGTGTTCCGATTAATATTGCAATCCATTCTGGGATCGATAAACATTTGCTAGCACAAATTATAGCCCTTACCACTAAAATTGTGAGGATTTGAGCCTGTTCTATATAAAGCATACATCTTTTATGCTTGAATCTTTTACTATGAGTGTGTCGGTGATTTTATTTATTCTAGAACTTGTACTTGTAAATCGTTACCAGACCGCAGTGAGATCGCATTCGTGCGATATAAGTAAATTCATGTGATAAAGAGGCACCTTAGGATTTAACCCAAATGGCCTTCCATTTTTCATATTATGCTATATTAGCTAACCACATCGGTTAGTTAACCACCTACATGGACCCATTTTTAGCGCTAGATACCCCTAGTTACACCCTCTGAGCCATCCTTTTCGTTTTTGTTTCATCCAGAAAAATACAAAAAGATTTTACACTTTAAACCATAGCTTAACCCTTGTCAATGTCTAAACGGTTGGTTGCTAGTCTCCTGGAAAGAGAAGATTGTTCAAATTATTATGAGTACCGCATCTTGTTAAGTTGAGTGAGCCGATAGTTAAAAAAAATGTGTTGAAAGTATGAATGTATTAGCCAATGTGCTATGTTAGAAGAAAATTATCATGGCGAAGCAAAGCGAAGAGTTGTGGAAATCCGAAGAAAAGAAAATGAAGCTATAATCATTTATTGGTTTGCGGATTGTTTGGTAGCTAGCAACACGGGTATTAGACTTGATTTTATTTTTATTTTAGCACTAACTTCATAGATATTCCCATGCCTTATCTATGCCCTTAACCTTAAGCCATAACATCATAACCCGAATAAAAGTCCTCTTTAGATGTTTTTGCTTGGTGCTCACGCCACGTCGGTGGAGTTTTGTTTCTTGTACAAGCTTATGGTAATAATCTAATCATAACTGAGCAATGAGTGTGATTTATCTTGTTACTCTACTAAAAATTGAGTGATTGAGTGAATTATATTTCGTTCTTTTTTTCGTGAGGTGTTTTGAAATGTTAATCATGCAAGAAAATCATTGGATATTGTCAAACATCTTGAAAGTTTCGCTCTTAAAAGCATAATTGATGAATCTTCTCTCGTACTTGTACTTGGTAGATTTGCATCACATTTTTCGTAATCATGATCTTGTACCAGGGGATGTTTTTCCTAGATTTGCTTGAGGGCAAGCAAAGTTTAAGTATGGGGGAATTTGATAACGCGCAGATTGTACATGTTTTTAGTAGCGTTATGTGTGCTTTTGTATAAGTTATTTGGTTTTATTTGTATGATTTCAGTGCTTAATCGCATCAAAAGATGTTTGTCTAGTGTTTATAACCAAGTGCAGGGAAACGGAAGGAAAAGTAAAGGAATGTTCAACAATTTGAAGATTCCCGTTTCAGTATAGCATGTCAAGCACAAATCAGTGTTTCTAGTACCATAGAAGACCAAGATGATTGAAGAACCAAGTTCTACAAGTCAAAATGTAGTAAAATTCGATTTCCCTTCACTAAGGAAGACCAACCGGATCGGTTGCAAATGCAACCGGATCTGTTGGAAGATGATCAAAGATTGCCTGAGACGACAACCAAACCGTTCGGTTGCCACCCGCAACCGATACGGTTGGAGCCCTTGTAAAAGACCAACCGGATCGGTTGGTCATATGACCGATCCGGTTGGAGAGCCTGTTTCTGCCAAATCTTCATCACTAAGTTTCCCCTTTGCATCCAAACGATTCTAGGTCCTTCCCTTGGTGTATTCTAGTCCCTTCCTAACTCCTTGGAGGCTAAGTTCAGCAATTAATACCCTAGGCCTTGGAACTAGTATAAATAGAGACCTCTTGTGGCATATGACACACACACTTCAATACAACTCTCTCTACTTATCAAACAAAGCTCTTAAGCTCTCAAATTCGTCCTTAGAAGTCCAGGAAAGTTTGGAGTTCCAGAAGTTCCACATTTGGAGGCCAAAACCCCAAGGAATCTAACCCAATACTTTAGGAATCATTACTTCACCATTTGTAATCCTATTCCAAGCATTGTAAGACTCTTAATTATGTTTTCTAATGTTCAAAGTTTTGAGTTTATGTTTATGTTTGCTATGAGTGGCTAGTTTCTTTATACACTTGCTTAAATGATGTTGATTATCATATGATTAGTTAGTGATGGTGTTAACATATTTTAATTCAATTTCAAGTTGATTCTATAATCCAATTATGCTAAAGTTTCATAGTGACATTTGTTAATCAAGTTTGACTAGTTGATAGTAATCGGAGAGGTCGAAAGAACTTATTGTTATTTAACTAGTTATAATCATTTTGTCTATGGATGATTGTTTTTACCCATTATTCTTGATTAAACAAAGGAACTAAGGTGTGGTTGTACTAAGAACACTTTTTGATTATCAAGTTGGATTGATTGGAAACATCTAAAATGTCGTAAGATTAGTTGTTAACAATCAATTGTACCCTTTTGTCTATAATCGGTTACCTTATGTATTGACCATTTCGTAAGCAATTTGATAAAGCAAATGGATGTTTTTGTGTTTAAGTTTGTGAAAATAAACTTATGAGACTTGAATTGATCTTGAATTGATTGGTTAAAGTTAATGCTTGTTTTTATAAACTAAAATCTTGATGAAGGTTTAACTTGTAAGAACAATAGATTAGCACACCAACTAATTATCATAACCAACATGTTAAGAGGTTAACACAATCATACTAATCAAGGATAAGAAACTAGTTTAAGCAAGTGTAGTTTTTAATCATCTGAATTTCATTATATCTATTTGCGTTGTTATATATTTTGGATTGTCTTAGTTGATTCAAACTTGTTAATCAGATTCACTCAAATCCTTGCGAACGATCCTGACTTACCTTCATAATCTTGCTATAACGGATGAGTGAACTTGCTCGTATGTGTTATTGGTAAATTTGGTAATTCGTCTTTTATAAATTTAAAACTTGTACACACCGGACACATCAAGGGGGTGTTTGGATTTACCCATTTTGAATTTTAAAGGTCAATAGTTACCAAAAAACGAGTAACCAAACTGTTGTTTGGTACTTTTAAAACATCTTTTGTTTGCATTTGCAGTTTGGATTTGTAGTTTGCAGTTTAGGGTGCATTTGGATTTACCCATTTTGACTTTTAAAAGTCAACAGATACCATTGCATAATGTCTACCCATTCATAGTGGACTTTATATTGGTCAAATGGCAGTCAAATCATTTCATAGTGGAATGCATATTATTAACTTCTCACACTTACACACTAACCTACCCATTCACTAGTCAAAGTTCTTTCTATTTTAATACTTTATATTTAACACACTACACTTACATCCTTACCTCTCATCTCAAAAACTTGGTTCATCAAATTCAGTCACCATGGTTGCACAATTCACAAACTCAAAGAAATCTGCGAATTCAGGAAAAACACACCCTTATGCTATCAAAAGAAATGTAGAAGGCTCATCTCTCTGGTATCAGAGCCGTCTCTCTGAACCACCAATTCAAACAATGCCAGAACCACATTTCTCTCAATGTCATTGTCACCAAAATACATTTCAGCTTCGTGAGGAAATACGCGTGTTTAAGGAAGAGACGTGCTTCATGTAGACAAGCATTTACAACTATCTCATGGAGCTCATGAAGGAACGAGTCAAAAAAACACTAAAACCTTTAATCCTAACTAATGATATGGTTGTATAAGTTTACATTTTTAATTATGTATTTGGATGGCAGTTGTTGTAACAGTTCTTTATCTTTTCTACCCTTTAGTAACGCAACTTGCTTTGGTTAAATTGGTTATTTTTCGTATTCAATGCATATCAGATTGTCTGCATAATTTTTTATAAGTATTGATAAGGATTTAAAAGGTACACTTTTTAGGGGTCATTTAAGCCCTTAATCGACCACTTTTATATCCGTTACTGCTTGTGGAAAACTAGAAGGGGGGGGGGGTTGAATAGTTTTGCCAATTTTAATTTGATTTCAAAAACATTAGATTCGATATTATGTGAAATCGTATGGATGTTGAGAACGTATAGATCTAATGATAATGCAAGCAAATAAATAAAGATAAGGGATAGAAATGACACAACCGATTTATAGTGGTTCGGCTACAAGGACACCTTCCTTGCCCTACTCCACTCCCCGAGTCACCTACTCGAGAGTTCAAGCACTATGTCAACAAACTCCTTCACTTGGCGGAGAAGCCTTCACAACGTTGCTTACACTTTTTCCGGTACAAAGCTAGATACCGAGTCCGTAGCACGGGGGACCAACCCAACATAACTATTACACAACAAATATGTGAAATATCAAATACAAGATCTTCGCTACAGAAATCTTGCGGAGTGACAAATCAATCAAGGACCCCTTGCTTGGATGACTTGTAGAATGCTCGTGATCTCGTCTTAGAGAAGGACCTATATGAGGATCACAAATAGAAAGAAAGAAGAACAACTCTCTAGATCAATTGATCTATATGTTAGAAGAGAATGAGAGTGTATGAGAGATTTAGTAAGAAGAGGGGTGAGTTAGAATGAAGAAATGGCTCTCTATTTATAGGCAAATTTCTTCACTGTTCCCACGGATCCCACGGATCCCTTCCACAAGGGATCCGTCTAGTGTAATCCTAGGGATCCGTGGAACGCTCCTCTTTGCCCATGGGTTTTTTGGTTATGGGTCATGGGTTGGTCCATGGGTTATATCTAGATTCAATGTATCTAAGTATACATTGTATCAAGTCTCTTTGGGTATGGATTAAGATCCATGGGTTATGATGTTTACCCATCCTAATAAACTATTACAACAAATGCTTAATTACTACATTTTTGTATTTAAATGGCTATATGTAAATGCTTTACAAAACTAACATGTATCCTTTATAATTATACTTAAGATAACATTATATTTGTTATCAACAAAACACAAAGAGATCGCAAAATATTAATAAACGGTTTTACGGTTTATTTGTATTAACAATCTCCCCCTTTTTGTTGATGACAAAACATAATGTTATGATGTGTAAAACTTAAGAATAGATGTAAGTTTTGAAAGCCCTAAGTTTTACTTCTTCTCCCCCTTTTTGTCGAAACAAAAAGTTAACCCTTGGAAGAAATAAACAAACTTCTAACTCCCCCTTGACGGTAGCTCCCCCTTGTTTGGGGCGTCAAGTGAAGAAAAATAAAAATCCTACAAAAAGAAAGGTTAGTAACATGCTTATATAATCTTGTGGTTGCCGAGAATCAAGATTGGGAGCCAAGGTATGTAAATAAGGCCTTGTAATAAAACAACAAATTGTAGTGGTATGTATGCCACTTATAAGCATGTAAAAATAAGAACAGGACTTGTTCTTGAAAAAAAGACTTTTTAAAAAAATAATACTTAAAAGTAGAAAAGTAGTAGTAGTGATTCCTTCCATGCTTGCATAAGGTTATGGATGGAGGTTTTGATGAGTAATGGTATTGATGCGATCAAGAATGAGGTTGAGTATGAAACGCATTTCTTCCCTAACTTCTATTGCAATTTCCCTAGTGGATTGGCAATGTTCACAATGTAAATGATGTGGGTGATGAGTGCGGAAGATTTTCGGGTTGTTTTGATTTGAGTTATGCGGAAGTTGTGGTGGAAAAATAGGAAAATATGGATCAATATCCGGAATGTTAGTAAATGGTGGTGGAAAAGAACCTAGATGTTCTTGTGATGTGATGGGAGCTAATGGTGGTGATGTTTCAAGATCTTGAAATATAGTATTTGGAGATGTGGGGGGTGTTGAAAAGACTAATTCTTTTTATTTAGGTTGATTAGATCTTGTTGGAGTCTTAAGGAGTTCCAAAAGAGTTATTTTAGGTGGTGATGAAGTTGGTGTACTTGTTGGTGATGAGGGTGGTGCTATAATGGAAGCATCTTGTGGTGAGTTATTTGTTGAGGATGAATCATTTGAGGTTGGTTTTGCTAAACAACAAGATCGGATACTAATCCGTGCGGATATCCTAGCATTTTATTGTGGTATTTTGGATGGTGGAAGTACAAAGGTTTGGATATCATGATTGTTTGTACTAGATGATTCTCCTAAAGGGTTTTTGGATGACATGATGAAGTGTGTTTGTGAGAAGGAGATGGAGTATGCAAGCATTTTGGGAGTTATATATATAGAAAAATAAAACATTGTAATGAATGCTTGACCCAAAATGTGGATTAAAATCTAATGATTAGATATGAATTCAAGGCATGTGATCATGAGAACACAAGCATTAAAGAGCATACTCCCAAAAATGAAGCAAATGTGGATTTTTTCATCCAAAGTGAAAAAATAGAAGTTGAAAATAGCTTCTGTTTACACGGATCCCACGGATCCTTCCCTTGAGGGATCCGTCCAGCATGAAGGCTGGGATCCGTGGGTCTGGTGATTCAGGCAGCACAAAATTTTCTTTTTGGAAACATTTTTGCCTATTGTGTGCCTATATGCAAACTATTTGGAGTTGCGGTTTTCTCGACCTCTAAAAAGAAAAGGAAAATAACTAGAGAAAAATAAATCCTAATTGAGATAACCCGAAAACACACATTTGGTACATAAGTACGTAATATTGTGTTATCAATGCTCCTAATTCATTTTTGCTTAAATGAATGTACCCGAAAACACATATTAGTTATATGTTCCCTTTAGCATTCGAAAGACATGAGATGCAATGAAAACGGGTTTTTACTTTGTATTAATAATGAAAAAGTGATTTGTCCTAGACGTGAGAAATTGCTTTTGTGAAATTGATACGGGAAGGTATCATTCTTTTTAGAAAACATTTTGAAAGGAGATTTTCTTTAAAAATGTGTATGTAGTTATGTGAAAAAAAAATTATAAATGGAAGACTTATCTTGGGTTTTGAAAATTCCCGTATTGTTTGTGAGTTGTGCGTGAAATAGAAATCCTAGACTCAGAAAGAAGAAGGCTAGTGTTTACATACCTTGTAGAGTTAATTAAGTTAAGACGTTTGTTCCATTAGACCAAGACCAAGACAAAGTAAGTTGAATTGTTCCCGCTTCAACGGTTTGGTGAGGACGTCGGCTATGTTGTCTTCGGATGCAACCTTCTCAATAGAGATGTTCCCCTTTTGAACATCGTCTCTTAGGAAGTGATGACGAATCTCTATATGCTTTGAGCGAGAATGTAATACCGGATTTTTGCTTAAGTCGATTGCACCTTTGTTGTCACATAGGATGGCTATGTCGCTTAGACGGATGTCGTAGTCTACTAACGCTTGTTTCATCCATAGTGCTTGTTGGCATGCTTTGCCGGCGGAGACGTACTCGGCTTCAGTTGTTGATATTGCAAGTGCCGTTTGTTTCTTAGAAAACCATGATGTTAAACAACATCCCATAAAAGTACATACCCCACTTGTACTTTTTCTATCAACGTAATCACCTGCATGGTCAGAATCTGCATATACAATTGTTTCTACTCCCGTGCCCTTAGGATACCATAATCCTAATTGTGTTGTACCCTTAATATATCTAAATATTCTTTTTACGGCTTCTAGGTGTGATATTTTAGGGTCTTCTTGAAACCTAGCACATAAGCAAACACTAAACATGATATCCGGCCTACTTGCCGTGAGGTAGAGAAGGCTACCTATCATGCCACGATATTTAGTATTATTAACGGATTCTCCGTCCTCGTCTTTTGTGAGTTTGGTGTCGGATGACATTGGAGTCCTAATTGGTTTTGACTCTTCTAGACGAATTTCTTTAACATCTCCTTGATGTATTTAGATTGATTAAAGAAGATACCATCTTCTACTTGTTTTATTTGTAGACCAAGAAAGAAACTAAGTTCTCCCATCATACTCATCTCGAACTCGTCATGCATGATTTTAGAGAAATCATCACACATGTCTTGACAAGTGGATCCGAATATAATATCATCTACATATATTTGTACTATGATTATATGTGACTCTCTTTTCTTAGTAAAAAGTGTGTTGTCAACTAACCCCATGGTGTAGTTGTGTTTAACTAGAAATGACTTGAGTCTATCATACCAAGCTTTTGGAGCTTGTTTAAGACCGTAAAGGGCTTTCTTTAATTTATACACATGTTTGGGTTTTTCAAAATCAATGAAGCCCGGAGGTTGAGCTACATATACTTCTTCATTTATGACACCATTTAGAAAAGCGCTTTTGACATCCATTTGATAAAGCTTTAGATCATTAGCACAAGCATACGCAAGAAGTATTCTTATAGACACTAATCTAGCCACGGGGGCATAGGTCTCATCAAAGTCTATTCCCTCTTGTTGGTTATACCCTTGAGCAACGAGTCTAGCCTTGTTCCTAGACACTACTCCGTTTGCATCTAATTTGTTTTTATAAACCCATTTGGTTCCTATTATGGTTTGATTACTAGGTGGAGGGACAAGTGTCCAAACATCATTAGAAACAAATTGATTTAGTTCTTCTTGCATAGCAATTACCCAACTTTCATCTTTTATGGCTTCTTGTGTATTCTTAGGTTCTAAGGTTGAAACGAAACAAAACAAGCTACTTTGGTTTTGAACTTGAGACCTTAATGTTCGTTCGTTTAGTTTTCCTATGACTTTATCTACGGGGTGATCTTTGGACTCTTTAATGTTTACTATTACATCACTTAGAGGTTCTTCTTCTTCACTTATCTTTTTCTTTATTACTATGGCTTCACTTTGTATAATCTCGTCATCGACAAGAGGTGGAGAGGGTTTGGGTGGACTTTCATCAAATTTTATATTTAATGACTCTTCTACCTTCATTGTTTCTTTGTTTAATATGACGTAAGCTTTGCTATTTGGCGAATAACCTAAAAAGATACCTTCGGTTGATTTAGGATCAAATTTTGTAAGGTAATCTTTAGTGTTAAGAATAAAACATTTACTACCATAGACTCTAAGGTTATTTAACGTAGGTTTTTTGCCTCGAAGTAACTCATATGGAGTTTTTCCTAAGATTGGTCGGTCTAATCAAGACTCGATTGAGTATATATGTTGAAGTATCAACGGCATTACACCAAAACTTTTGAGGTATGGATTGTTCATTAAGCATGGTTCGACTCATTTCTTGTAGAGTTCTATTCTTTCTTTCTACTACCCCATTCGATTGTGGAGTGCGTGGAGCCGAGAAGTTGTGAGTAATACCATTAGCGTCACAAAAAGCTCCGAATTGCACTTCATTATCGAATTCCCTACCATGATCCGTCCTAATAGACACTATGGGTCTTCCTAGTTGTCTTTGGATCTTTTTGCTTAATATTTCAAAATAGTTAAAGGTTTCCGTTTTGTTCTTTAAAAATTTTGTCCAAGTATACCTAGAGTAGTCATCCACTATTACCAAAGTATAGTAGTTGCCTCCATAACTTTGGATAGCGGATGGACCAAATAAATCCATATGTAGTAATTCTAGACACTTAGTTGTGGAAACCAAGTTTTTAGCTTTATGACTCGAATGAGCTTGTTTTCCTATATTACAAGCATCACAAAAATGATGTTCATATTTTAACTTAGGTAGATCTCTTACTAGATCTTTAGATGATAGCGATTGAAGAAGTCGCATGTTGGCGTGACCCAATCTTCGATGCCATAAGGTCGAAGTATCATCCATAGAGGTAAGACATAGTTTGTCTTTAGGTTCATTACCGATTTTAATGACATAGACTCCATGTTTCCTAATTCCTCTTCCTATGGTTATGCCATTTTTAAGTATCTTACTACCGGTTTTGGTAAAAAGTACATTGCACTTTTTATCACATATTTGTCCTATACTTAAGAGATTAAAGTTTAGGTTTTCTACGTGACACACATCGTTAATGGTTAGAGATTTGTTAGAAATCGTACCTTTACCGATGATTCTACTTTTGCTATTTCCAAACACCACATTACCTCCATTGAAGGATTCATATGTGGAGAATAGATCCCTATTTCCGGTCATGTGCCTCGTGCACCCGCTATCCTTGACCCATTCATAGGGGTCTAGGTCGACCTTTAAGCACACCTCGTCGTTTGCCATGAGACAAATTTCTTCGTCCTCCTCGTCGCTCATTCCCCATGTTCCGCTCACGAACGCCTTTTGATCATCCCGTTTGGGACACTTACTAATAAAGTGGTTTGGGTCCCCACATTTAAAGCAAGTACGATCATCCTTTGGCTTCTCGTCCTCGCCATAGCGTACTCTTCGTCGTCACTACTCGAAGATGAGTTCTCCTCATCGCTCGAAGCCTTTTTGGCTTTAAGGGCAAGAGATTTGTGTTTCTCTTTCACCTTTGAGGCTTTGGAATCTTTAGCAAGGACAAGCTCGTAGACTTTTAGGTTGCCTATGAGTTCATCGAGGGTGAGGATTGTCAGATCTTTTGACTCTTCGATTGCCGTCACCTTGGATCTCCACTTCGATGGAAGTGCCCTTAGATATCTCCTAACATGGTTACGGCTAGAAAAGGATTCATCAAGTGCCTGTAAAGATGTAATAATAGTATTAAAGTTAGCAAATGAATGATCTATAGTTTCTTCATCCGATATTGAAAATTGTTCATATTGTTGAACAAATAAATCAATTTTATTATTTTTAACTTGTTGGTTGCCTTGATGAGTTACAACTAAAGAATTCCAAATTTCTTTAGAGGTTTTAAGCATAGAAATTCTTTCAAATTCCTTTTTCGGTAAAGCATTATATAAAACCATTTTTGCTTCACTATTTTTAGAAAGCTTTTTCTTCATTTCATCATTTAGTTTATCATGAGGTATGTGAACTAAATTTCCTTTATCATCATTTGAGGTAGCCTCAAAATCACCTTCAACAATAATGTACCAAAGATCAATATCTTTAGACTTCACATATGTTTCGAATCTATTTTTCCAATATATAAAACCATTAGTTTCAAGTAGTGGTGGTCGTTGCATAGATTGCCCTTCCTTATAATTTTCAGAACCCATAGTGATCGAAAAGTTTTTAAAATACAATTTTATTTTAAAACTTTTATAAAGTTAGCTCTTGATGCCAATTGTGGAAAACTAAAAGGGGGGGGGTTGAATAGTTTTACCGATTTTAATTTGATTTCAAAAACTTTAGATTCGATATTATGTGAAATCGTATGGATGTTGAGAACGTATAGATCTAATGATAATGCAAGCAAATAAATAAAGATAAGGGATAGAAATGACACAACCGATTTATAGTGGTTCGGCTACAAGGACACCTTCCTTGCCATACTCCACTCCCCGAGTCACCTACTCGAGAGTTCAAGCACTATGTCAACAAACTCCTTCACTTGGCGGAGAAGCCTTCACAACGTTGCTTACACTTTTTCCGGTACAAAGCTAGATACCGAGTCCGTAGCACGGTGGACCAACCCAACACAACTATTACACAACAAATATGTGAAATATCAAATACAAGATCTTCGCTATAGAAATCTTGCGGAGTGACAAATCAATCAAGGACCCCTTGCTTGGATGACTTGTAGAATGCTCGTGATCTCGCCTTAGAGAAGGACCTATATGAGGATCACAAATAGAAAGAAAGAAGAACAACTCTCTAGATCAATTGATCTATATGTTAGAAGAGAATGAGAGTGTATGAGAGATTTAGTAAGAAGAGGGGTGAGTTAGAATGAAGAAATGGCTCTCTATTTATAGGCAAATTTCTTCACTGTTCCCACGGATCCCACGGATCCCTTCCACAAGGGATCCGTCTAGTGTAATCCTAGGGATCCGTGGAACACTCCTCTTTGCCCATGGGTTTTTTGGTTATGGGTCATGGGTTGGTCCATGGGTTATATCTAGATTCAATGTATCTAAGTATACATTGTATCAAGTCTCTTTGGGTATGGATTAAGATCCATGGGTTATGATGTTTACCCATCCTAATAAACTATTACAACAAATGCTTAATTACTACATTTTTGTATTTAAATGGTTATATGTAAATGCTTTACAAAACTAACTTGTATCCTTTATAATTATACTTAAGATAACATTATATTTGTTATCAACAAAACACAAAGAGATCGCAAAATATTAATAAACGGTTTTACGGTTTATTTGTATTAACACTTCTTAATTTCGTTCCTTTTCACTTTTTAGGTCTCTTGAAGGCAAAATGCTGGAATGATGCTTATTTGGACGAAAAGGCGTGAATATGTGAGGAAAATGGCTAAAGTCAAGATCAAGACCCTCAAGCTGCTGGAAACGTACCCCACGGCGTTACAGATAAAGGGCGACGCCATTCCTCTAATTGCGACGGCTCAGAAGCGAAATTGCTATTTTGTACCTGACGACGTCAGGCTTTAAAGAGTAGGGCGTCACAACTCATACGGTCTAGATCCAGATTCAGACGGCGTCAGAAGATAAAGCCGACGGCGTTACAACCCCAACGTGACGTCGTTACAAAGTTGACTTGGTCAAGACGAAACCCTAATGGCGGCGATCCGACGGCGTCACAATTAAAGAGTGACGTCGTCGCAGTTGTAACTATATATATAGAATTCGAATTTTCAGACTTTTAGAGAGGTAGAATTGTGGAGTAAAACCTAAAAACGATTTTTGGTTGTCTTGGGCAGTATCTTAGGGTTCTCATACCCTATTGTACATCAAGATAAGTAATCTACTTCATTGATTTCATTATGTCTTCGATTGTATGTGTGTATGCTTGCATGTTTACCATGTCCGGCTAATTTACTTGTGTGTTTGCCTAGATCTATGAAACCTAGTAATTGAATATTGATTGGTTGTCTCTTCTCTTAATTGTAATTGGCTTAGGATTGCAATAGGCCATCGTTGTGTTTTTAATGCTTGAGTAATCTTTGTTAACATTAGTTTATAATCGCCTAGAGTTATTGTAGGCTAAAAATCTAAAGATAACCTTAGAGTTAGTTTATAAATCCTAGAGATTTTGTAGGCAATAACCTTAAGGTATCCTCAAAGAGTTAGGGAAAAAAGCATACCCTACGACCTTAGAAGACACAACGCGTTAAGAATAAGGACATGACAATTCAGCCATCAATAAAAGATAACTATGGAGTAATAGCATCTAGGTAGACACATTTTTAATTATCATACGAGCACACATCAATTAGACATAGACTACCCCTTAGCTTAGTTAATTAGACTAGATAATAGTAGAGTAATCGGTAGAAATAACACCCCCCAAATCCAATACCCCGAGATTTGTACCTTTCAATTTTTAAAAAAATATAAAAAAGATAAAAAAAATAATCTTCCTCAACCCCAACCTTAGCGTAGTAATTTCTCACTAGCATTCCTATTCTCTTAGAGAACGATATCAATCCCGAGGCTTACCCTAATACTACACTACAACGATTAGGTTCACTGCATAGGTGGTTGAAAAACTTGCTCGAAGAAAAGGAAGTTTCCTTTGACCCCGAACGCGCGTTGTAAACGTATCAAGTATTCATTTCATTGTATGCAAATTTAGTAGATAAATGATCAACCATAAAATAAGCATTGGCCTGAACCTAAATGATTGACTTGGTCCTTCACATGCTTGACTTGGTCTTTTGGAATAAAGTTTATTGGCTTCTACTTGCTTGACTTGGTCCTTCAGTTTCTTCTTCTTCACTACCATCTCCATTTCCATTCTTCAAGTGGTGTCCTCCACATTCTTTAGGTGGTGTTCTTGTCCCACTTTCATTTTTTATAACATTGTTGGCCCTCTAAGTCGAATTGAGACTTAGCCATTTTCTGAATAAACTGTTCATAAATGTGGCATTTACTTCAGCTTGAGGAATTTCAACTCCCTTGTTCTCTAAGTCATTTAACAAGATTTTGAGCCTGGTTTTAGTTTAAGCAACTTTTTCACCATCAAATTCCTTAAAGGCAGTGACTTTTAGCCTAAGAGCTTTAGTCTTGGTGTCACGAGTCTAAGAGGGACCTTCATGACCTAGAATAAGGTAAGTCCACATTTCTTTGTCATTTTTTCTCCTAATGAAATATTTCATGTTATCATTTGGTAGGCTTGAGATAACAATACTTTTCAGTCTTTTATCTTGATTAGGAAGCTCTCTATCCTCAAGGGTCTATTGATTTTAAGGCTTAGCCAAAAAGTTTCAGGTGTTGATGCAAGGGAATTTGGAATGTATGGATCATTTTCCAATATTCTAAGAAGAAAGGGTTCAAGTCCATCAAGATAAACTATCATCCTTTCTTTCTAGTTTGGAAAATCATCAACTTCTAGTTGAGAGATAGGAGTAACATGAGCACCCCCCATCAATCCAGGACTTGTGATAGGTCATTGTTTGCATTGTTGTTGACATTAAAGTTAGGAGCATTATTTCCAAAAACTTCATTAACATTTTTATTTGTTCCAGCCATGGGTAGATCTTTGTTTTAAAATATTTTTATAAGTTTTGAGTATTAAGCACTTGTTTTGAAATTTCTTAACTTCAATTCTGGTCTAATATAAAATGTAGTTCCCTAATCCATGAATTTTTATGAAACAAATATATAGATGTTTAATTCAAGAACACAAAGATAAATATTTCAACGTATAATTCTTATTAGAATGAATCAAAGAACTACAAAGTGTTTTGTGGATAAAGACTTAATTGAATGGCAATACGTTTCGCTCTCTAAACAAGCAAACTTAAACAAAGGTGAAAGTTTGCAAGTGAATTCTTATGTATTTTACTGGATCAGGGGCAAAGACGAGTTCAAAGGAGTGTAAATGCTCTTCTTAAATGATACAATTAATATGGAAGAGACAATATTTATTTACCAACATTCTCATTATATAAGAGATAGACGAGGATGTCACATGAGGGTTGTTGAGACGTGTCAAGAATTTAATGAAGAAGTACATCTTTCATTAAATGTTTTTATTCTTAGAAACATAACAACTTTACTTTAGTGAACATTGTTGCCAACTGTTCACTTCCTTTTCACCAATCATACTTCTCTTGACATTATCAAGGATACACTTTATCACGCTCTTTTGAAATCTTGAATAGTCCTGCCTAAATATCTAAGCGATATTTCGAGCTAAGCTCTGTTGGTTAGATCAACGAGCCGATGGGCTCATCATGGAATTGTCGATCCTTGATGAACCGTTGTCATTCATTTTCTGGTTCGTTATACATACTAGCTGACTCTACATCAGCTACAAAGTATATCTTCAAGTTATTTTAGACTCTTTGACGATGTCCTTGACTTGAACCATGCTAAGGTTGCTTGGTGATTTTCTTATCAACGAGTCTTCTTATACTTCACCTAATTTATAAATTAATCCAGTTAGAGACGATTGCATACTAAATTGGTCCAACAACATAAAACAAGTTGATGTAAGTGCTTTCAAACAGTCCAGTACATCTAAATAAAAGATACGAAATATTAGAAGAAAGATAAACAACCCGTGCCACACTGGGTCCAATTTGAAGCACATTACATCAATCTCTTCTTACAAAGCCTTGATAGTTGTCAACCGAGCTCGCATAGTTCGTCTCAATGATAAAATATGAAAAACAATAGTTCAACGTATGTTTGGCAAAACTAGCTGTAAGCTGTATGCTGTAAGCTGTAAACTGTAAGCTGTAAGCTGTAAACTGCAAAGCTGTTAATATGAGCTACAAGCTGTATCTTTTTTTTAATAAAAGTGTTTGGTAAATTAGCTGTTAAATGTAATTATAAGATGTAAAATGACATAAAAGGACAAATCTATAATTGTAAATAAATGTTTGGAGGGTATATTAGTAATTTAAAGTTTTAACAGCTCATAGATATTTAAAAAGCTTCATGAATCAGCTTTTCATTTTGGAGCTATTTGTTTGAAATAAAAGCTTGTAGCTAATGCATCCAAACGAAGCTACTTAGTTTATAGGAGATTATTTTGTAACAAAAAGCTAATAGCTCCTCCAAAAAGCACCTGCCAAACAGGCCCATAATATAATAAACTATCATCCTTTTTGCTCAAATTGTAAATGTTCTTCCATATAACACAATAAAGGGCAAAAGTCAAAAATTATTATCATGTTTTCTTAAATGTATCAATATGATAAACATGATCATTTATGTATGAATATGCTAAATCAAAGATCAAATTATGTACAATAATGGGTAATTATTCACATCTTCATCTCTCACATCTGCATCGTTAGTCCTTTAAGGCCGTTAGTAAATAACTTAAAACTTGGTTTTCTTACGTTTTCGTATGTTTTTTATGTTTTCGTCTGATTTTTTACGTTTTCGACCCCTTTGTTATGTTTTGTCTGGTTTTTTACGTTTTTTATCTGTTTTTACGTTTTCGTCTGTTTTTTACGTTATCGTCCGGTTTTTTACGTTTTCGTCCGATTTTTACGTCGTCGACCGTTTTTATACGTTTTCATTCTTCCTTTTACGTTTTCATCTGTTTTTTTATGTTTTCGTCTAATTTTTACGGTTTCATCCGATTTTTTACGTCTTCGTCCTGTTTTTGCGTTTTTTACGTTTTCGACCCCTTTGTTAAATTTTAATCATTTTTGTACGTTTTCTTCTGTTTTGTATGTTTTCGTCTGATTTTTTACGTTTTTATCCGTTTTTTTACGTTTTCGTCCGTAAAAAACGTAACAAAGGGGAAATTAACGTAAAAAAACATACGAAAACTTTAAAAAATAGACGAAAACATAACAAAGGGATCGAAAACGTAAAAAAAGTAGTCGACTACGTAAAAAATTAGATGAAAACGTAAAAAATCAGACGTAAACATAAAAAAAGGACGAAAACGTAAAAAGACAGACGAAAATGTAAAAAATCAGACGAAAACGTAAAAAACGGTGGACGACGTAAAATTGGACGAAAACATAAAATAACAGACGGAAATGTAAAAAAACGGATGAAAACGTAAAAAAACAGACGAAAACTTAAAAAATGGATTAAAACGTAACAAAGGGGTCGAAAACGTAAAAAAATATTTAAAACGGTCGATGACTTAAAAAATCGGACGAAAATATAAAAAATTGGACGAAAACGTAAACAAATGAACGAAAACGTAATAAACCGGACGAAAACATAAAAAAAAAAAAAAAAAAAAAAAAAAAAAAAAAAAAAAAATAGACAATAACGTAAAAAAAGGACGAAAACGTAACAAAGGTGTCGAAAACGTGAAAAATCGGACGAAAACGTAAGAAAACGGACGAAAACGTAAAAAATCGGACGAAAACGTAAAAAAAACAGACGAAAACGTAAAAAAAAACGGAAGAAAACGTAAAGAAACGGACGGAAACGTAAAAAATCGGACGAAAACGTAAAAACAGACGAAAACGTACCAAGTTTTAAGCTATGTACTAACGGTCGTTAGTATAAAGGACTAACGATGCAGATGTAAGAGATGAAGATGTGAAGAATTACCCACTATTATACATAATTTGATATTTGGTTTAGCATATTGGTACATAACTGACCATGGTTATCATATTAGTACCTTTGAGAAAACATATTTATCATTTTTGACTTTTACCCGAATAATAAAAATTGTTTTGCATACATAGATTCTTGATCTTAACTTTCTTATGCTGTTTCCACATAGCTAGAATGTTTAATTTAGAATCTGTTCTAGAAATACAAGCTAATATTCCAAGATGGGTTACTGTAAAGTGTAAACATTGTAATTTTAACCTAATTAACTTACATAGACACCCTTAAGAAGTTTAATCACTTGAGCCCAAGACAAAACCCCGTCACTGTATATTTCAAATCTCGCACCATACCATCGACAACATACCCAAAAACAAGAAGGATAAAATGAAGCAATCCACACTTTGCTTTCTTGTTCTCTTTAGCCTACTTGTTTCCTTATATGTATCTTACACCAATGCAAAATCTGGTGGCACAAAGGCGACTTTAACGATGAACAACTTTTAGCATGGTGGGAGTGGTAGTAGTGGGCCATCCGAGTGTGACGGAAAGTATCACTCAAATAATACGCCAATCGTAGCATTGTCCACACGGTGGTACGCTAATATATACTACAATGATAGAAGTGCACAAGCTAAGGTGGTAGATGAGTGCGACTCCACCAGGGGATGTAAAGATGATATTGTTGATGCATCTGTTGCCGTTTGGAAGGCGCTTAGGGTGCCTAAGAGTCAATGGGGTGAAACTTCAGTAACTTGGTCCGATGCATGATCATGTGTCATGCTAGTATGATCCTTTATCCACAAGAATAAAAAAAGTTGGGAGTTTGTATGTGTAATCTTTCAAATACCAATCCATGACAATAAAGAAAATACGTTTCTATTGAAGTTTCTTTGCACGTTAATTAATTCCAACCAGATTTTATATATTACTTCACCCCATTTCTAAGTGTACGCGCACATTAAAAAATTACATGCATTGTATGTTGTATACATACGTAGGTGTAAGACTACATTTACACAAACAAAAAATACTTAAACTTAACGCGTCATGGTGATTGGAGGTACATTGGTACTAAAACCTAGTATTTAAACGAAATACGGATAATGTTGTTGGCCTTTAATGTTTTAGATCAAAGATTATGTTACTTATTATGTAAATAATGATAGACGAAGGACCAAACTTGGTCATTAGATAGTTTATAACCGCCAAGCGGTTAAAAGTAGTTAATAGCGGTTATGGGTAGTTAGAAACGGTTACAAACAGTTATGTCGGTTAGTATGTGTCTTTTAGATTAGTATATATATGTGTGTATTTGTAACATAACTTTTAACCATTCGTTATTAATATAACAGAATCTTTCAAGGGTTTAAACCCATTCTCTTGTTCTTATATTGTTCTTGATGATGATTCATACATGATGCTTGTTTGATTATTGATGATCCTGGAAGTATGGAACCTGTAGAAAACGAACATGGTATCAGAGCGACGAGGAATCAAACAACACAACAATTCATGATTTTGATCATCACTCAAGATTCAAAAACAGTAAGATTGAAGTCTGGTCTTTCGCCGAGACAAACAAAGTTGTCGAGGGCACGAAGTGTTTCAAATCGACACAAAAGTTGAAGACCTCTTTGTTGCGACAATGGTGGAGATGATGAAGACCAGATTCAAGCAAAGAAGGAAAAGAGAAAGGGTACACGTTAATTGTTTTGAGTGACAAGTATGGAATGATTGCAAAACTTCAAGGACTAGATACCAAAGATGGTGAAGCAGTAAGAGACTGCTACAAAAAGTTTGTTGATCTCATTGTAGTCTGCCATGAAACTGCTAATGTACCTTGGGGTGAAAAGTCAAAAGATGTAGGAGACGCAAGCAATGATGGCTTGGCCATGGACCTGCAAGACCAGAAGGGAAAGAGAGTGAAGGATGGAGCAATAGAGACAAGTCAGAATCGTTTTGGTGTTAGTCTTGAAGATGATGAAGATGAAGAACAATGATGGCAGTCAAGACAGCAATGAACTTTAGACATTGCTTGAAGGAACAAATGAAGATCACTCAGGATAATTTGATGCTAAATCATTAGGGGGAAAATGTTAGCCTTTAATGTTTTAGATCAAAGATTATGTTACTTATTATGTAAATAATGATAGACGAATGACCAAACTTGGTTATTAGATAGTTTATAACCGCCAAGCGGTTAAAAGTAGTTAATAGCGGTTATGGGTAGTTAGAAACGGTTACAAACAGTTATGTCGGTTAGTATGTGTCTTTTAGATTAGTATATATATGTGTGTATTTGTAACATAACTGTTAACCTTTCGTTATTAATATAACAGAATCTTTCAAGGGTTCAAACCCATTCTCTTGTTCTTATATTGTTCTTGATGATGATTCATACATGATGCTTGTTTGATTATTGATGATCCTGGAAGTATGGAACCTGTGAAAAACGAACAAATGTAAATGATTTCTATGCGACCATGCTTCAATTCTTGGCTTATCGGCCTTCTAATTCCTATGCTAAGAATGAATCAGATTATGCAAGAGTAGACTGAGTTGATGGTGTGAATGTTACTTAAATTTGTTTAGTCTTTTGGGTAATCTTAATTTATAACCAACCAAGGTAAGATAGCAAAATGAATTTGTTTATTTGTAACCATCAAGATTACGAATTTAATCTATCTTTGTCAATGTTGCAAAAATCGCGAATCGGTAGTCGGGCGGTCGGCCTCCCTGTAGCTTGTAATCGGTATAGGCGGGATTAATCGGTGATTAATCGGATTGGCATTTCCGATAAGTTTTTAGTATTTTCGGCAAATTTTAGGTATTTTCGACAAGTTTTAGGTATTTTCGACATGTTTATGTATTTTCGGCAATATTTTTCTTGAAAAACATCTTGTAATAGATATAAACAATGACCATAAGTTATTCAAACAATTTTATGGGTAGTTTTAAGTATTTTCGGCAAGACATGAAGGTTTTCGACAAGTTTGATCACCATTAACCGTCATTGACCACGGTTGACCTATTTGTTTGACCGATTTACATAAATCGGAAAGGTTGGTGGCCTTGCAGCACCTAATCGGCGATTAATCGGCCTTGTAGGCCTTGTTTTGCAACACTGATCTTTGTTTAGATTTTCAAATTCGTCTATGTTATCTTATTCTTGAAAATATCAAGATTTTTATTTATTTATTAGATATAAGATCATTTGAGGACAAAAGATTATTTACATACGAAGGGATCAATCTCCACCCTCCATTTTTATTTGATCTAATGGATTAGATTAATCCCAACAATTTAAAAAACCCATTTTCATCCTTTTTTTTCAAATATTAATATCTTTCAAACCGTAAATCGTTGAGCGGAAAAAAATATATCGTTGCGACGAGCATTTAATTATCTTTCTATAGATATGCACTTTGATATACTTTCGACAAAAAAAAATTTTTCGTATTTTTCACGTTTTTTTTTCAAGTTTTTTTGTTTTTTTTACGTTACTGAAATTTGCATTGAAAAATCATATGTGATAAAACACTAATTTGATATTAGTGTAAAATCACATATGATATGTAATATCACATGTGATATTAGTGTAAAATCACATATGATATCACATGTGATATTACATATCATATATGATTTAACACTAATATCACATGTGATATTCAATTTAGTGTTTTATCATATATGATTTTTTTCATGCAAATTTCAGTAACGTAAAATAAACGAAAAAACGTGAAAAAAACGATTTTTTTTTCTTTTTTCGAAAGTATATCAAAGTGCCCGTCTATAGAAAGATAATTAAATGCTAATCGCGACGGTGTAAATATTTTCCCTTAACGATAAACGGTTTAAGAGATATTTAAATTATAAAAAATGGGTGAAATAATAAAATACTTTTAATCTCAGCCATTGATTTCTTTTTAGATGGATGGTGGAGATGAATCCTTTGGTATGTGAGAAAAGTTTGGTATGTAAAATAACTCTACTCTATTTATTATTTTATTTTTTTTGAGTATGTATCACGAGTTACAATATTAGTAGATCAATTAATTACATAATAATCATGAAAATTAAAGGATTTTGGTTAAACACAAATACTATCCACCTAAAACCACCATAGCCAGCGACAGATCAGCTGACATCTTTACAACAAGTTTAGCGTTCAAACCTCACTAGTTATACATTTAGAGGTAGTTGAAAAAGGTTGGGAATGATTACAATATATTATATCTGGATTAAGTCACGTACATCTGAGAAAAAGACTCACTGCCAACATAACTTAAAAAAAAGTCTTATCCATGTAGAAATATTGTCCACCTAATTATATGACTTGTATCAATCTAAGTCATTATCCATATTGGGGTTTAAATATACTAAACAGACCAAAAAAAATATTTAGCCAGGACTATTTTAACACAACACAACTACACAAGTAACACTTATTTTGAGCGACAATTTTAAAAAGCTAGATTAAAAAAAAGTACGGTAGTGACGTACAAAACTAAAATTATATATGTATCTCTTCTAAAACAAGAGGAAAGTTATTTTACATGCCAAATTTTTCTCACATATCAAAGGATTCATCTCTACCATCAATCTAAAAAGAAATCAATGACTGAGATTAAAAGCGTTTATTATTTCATCTATTTTTTATAATTTAAATATTTTTTAAACCGTTAATCGTTAAGCGAAAATATTTACACCGTCGCGACGAAATTTTTTAATTATCTTTCTATAGACGGACACTTTGATATACTTTCGAAAAAAGAAAAAAAATTCGTTTTTTCACTTTTTTTGTCTTTTTTCCGGTTTTTTTACGTTACTGAAATTTGTATGAAAAAATCATATATGATTAAACACTAATTTGAATATCACATTTGACATTAGTGTTAAATCATATATAATATATAATATCACATATGATATGATATGTATATCATATGTGATTTTACACTAGTCTCACATGTGATATTAAATAATATGTGATTTAACACTAATATCACATGTGATATTCAAATTAGTGTTTAATCATATATGATTTTTAATGCAAATTTCAGTGACTTAAAAAAAAACCGGAAATAACTTACAAAAAATCGTGAAAAATACGAATTTTTTTTATTGAAATTATATCAAAGTGCCTATTTATAAAAAGATAATTAAATGCTCGTCGTAATGATATATTTTTTTTCGCTTAACGATTAACGGTTTGAAATATATTAATATTTGAAGAAGAAAAAATGATAAAACGGGGTTTTTTAAATTGTTGGGACTAATCTTATCATTGAATTAAATTAAAATAGAAGGTGGAGATTCATCCCATGTAAAAAATCTTTTATCCATTTTAAATCCTAAAACAATTTCAAAATAAGGTTTACACAAATCATGACGATTGCACTTAAAGGATGTGACTTTTAATCACAAATTCTTATTGAGTTATTATGCTACTTGTTGATATTTTATTATTTTTTACGAAAACTAAAGGTGATCATAAGTTCATACGTGATAACGATGCCCTGCCCACATGATCTAGCATGAAGATCTGCGCTTGAGGGGCATGCAGAATATGAGCTCACCAAGCGGTCTACTACAAGGCTTTCTTTGAAACTCCGCCTCCATTGAACGAATTTTGCTACACGTCTACATGGCAGTTTTATTCTTAATATTCTACCTAATGATGTTAGATGCTCTTTTGCAAATTTACAACAACCCCGCTTCGATACCGTAGCATTTTCAATGAAGCAAATAATTTATTTTATTTATTTATTTTTTATTTTATTTTTATAACTTTTTGTAAGAGCAGCTTCAATTTTATTATAAAACGTCTAGCAAGAAGCTAGAACAAGCGAAATTTACGATTTTAGTCTACGAGCACACTTTGGATCTATAGTAAAATGTCTTTCCTTGGTAGTTTTCCATCAAAACATAGTTTGTTTCTATACCTCCAGATCACCCAACTAGTTGTTTGAACAACCTCATCGAAACATCTCTATAGAGGAATAGGAATAGACGATGTGTCGGCCCATGAAACTAATTCATTCACGTTTGATAGGAAGTTGTTAAGGTTACACCAATGCATAACCGATAACCATAGATTCTTAAAATCCCCACAATAATTAAATAAGTGTTTTGCAGATTCAATTTCATCTTCAAATACTGGGCACCTTGTCGAATGGAGATCGATCAATTCATTTTTTATTTGATAGAGAATTGGTTCAATACAAACAAAATCATGCATTTAGCTTTCATCACGTCATTGTAAATACAACACATCAAGTTAAAAATATTGTTCACCAAGTTAGATTCTACTACTTAAATATACATGTGATTGCTTAAGGTCGTGTATAGCGGCGTTTTATGCAAAGGATCCTAAATTTTTATTAGAAGGGATATTTTTTAATTAAAATATAATATGATGACATATTGTGTTGTTCACTAAGTTATATTCTACTAGTTAGAGCAAATACAACACTAACGCCCTAACGGCGTTTTGGAGCAAATTAACGGCGTTATGCCGTTATCACCCTTGGACCTCCGGCGTTATTTCAACGTTAGTCTCTGGGCGTTACAGGGCTAACGCCCGTTATTTTTTTTTATTTTTTTTTTTTTTATTTATTTATTTTTTTATGCCTCTAAATGAGGGGTTGTTTTTGTAAATTGTTGGGAATGTTATTGATATTATTGGGATGTTATTGTTGTGGGTGTTTTTTGGGAATGTTAATGTTAAATGTTAAAGCTGATGTGGCGCTGAAATAAACGGTGTTATTGATGTTATGGTGTTATTGTTGTATATGCTCTTAAATATATGTGCCATACTGCCATTGCTTAAGTTTCTGTCGTTTTACATATTGGCTTTTTATGTCATCAAAATACATTGTTTGATGGATCTTGGATACTAAGATTATACTAGAGAGGCTCCATATATACCTTATTAAATATGAAACTATGTATGAAATTTTCTTTATAATAAGTGTGCTAGGTGCAACACTATACCAATAAAACCTATTAATGTGTCACTTTACCACTATTTCAGTACCTCCCTAATAACATACCAATAACTAAAATATCTTTTTTTAGTAATAAAATCAATAACTGTTATTAATGCCTGTGAGTCTCACAAAAAACCCCACTAGAAATACTCACTCACTCACAAAACAAAAAAGAAAAGAAAAAAAATGAGTAATTCTATCAACGCTCCGCCAGTCTACCAATGGATCCCTATACGGCGCACTAATGGTGCCGTCGACGGTGCATCATTTAAAAAAAAGAAGGTTGAATTGGTTTTATAAATTAAAATGTTAATTAATTCTTTCATTTTTTTTCTTTTATAAAAAAAATAAAAAAGAGTGATTTGTTGTGATTAATGAATCTAAGTTAACCATTAACTACGAGTACGCAACAGATAATGGATCTAGTTAATGCAATTACAATTAACACGTATAATAAACAAACCAAAAGTAAAAGGGAAACAAGAAAACTAACCCTCGTAGTTACCCGCAAGTAAAACAAGAAACTAGTAATCAACACGATCACCTCTACGAGTGCTCACACAAACTCGTTAAACTGCATACGCCCGATATGCTAGTCGTATCACGTTAACCCAACAAAAAAGTGTAAGCTCAAAACCCTCGAACCAAACAAACAAACAAGCTGCTGCCCTTTGTCCGAGAACCAAACAAACCCGAGAACCAAATTCCCCTTTTGTCCGATATCGGGTAAAGAGAACCCGAATGTTTCCACTCTTTCTGCCCTAGAAATAAGCAAACAAACACTACCCTTAGCTTCTAATTCGACCAGGAAAATGCCAAGACACAAGAACTATAAACTCTAGAACAAACTTTGATCGATTGATGCAAGTTAGGGTTTCAAGTGGAAGAAGTCGAATCAAAACCCTAGATCGGATTAGGGTTCTTGATCAGCTGAAAAGAGGTGTAATTAAGATGTGTTCTCTTGCTGTGAATTAGTGTATATGTCGTGTATATGAGCATAGGTATGAAGGAGTATTTATTGTCTCAAAACCCTAGCTTGTATGGGCTTAAACTTGTGCACCAAGCTAAGCTTACATTCCATATCTTTCACAAACACCTAGGCCGAATCTCAAAACCAAACACCCCTCCATGGACCGGCCATTAGGCTTGGAGCAAGTGGAAATCGGACCTAGTTCATGTCGGGTCAAAGTCGTGTCAATATTTGACTTTAAACGTGAGCGTATTCTAGTGTTCATCGTGTATGCCCCCAATAGGCTCACACACCCTTAGTCGTATTATCTAATCTAACTCTCACATTCCAATAGCTCCCACTTGGGAGTTGGAGTAGCAGATAGCACAAATACCAACAAAAAAAACGTCTAACAACGCTCTCACTCGCTATTTAACTAAAGGTATCTGAAATATAGTTTCATAAATCTTTCTCAGTAGCATGGTCATTTATGTCTTGCTTTTATCATCCTTTCTTATAGATACCGTTAAACCATGGATATGGATCCTAACTCATTCCATATAGTTTAACCATTTAGATTCTCGTTATAGAATTTTAATTAGATATACCAAATGTAATAAAGAATTATCTTGCATTACCCTTTGGGTTCGACTGAAAAATTATCTTATTAATTTTGGAGAGGGCCCATGGTATCTTTCTGCACATATCAAGTGGAGTAACAAATCCTTTGTTGACTACAAGTGTTGTGGATGCTGCTTCACATCACTACGAAATATAGATTTTATAACTACCTTATTCAGGATAGCGTTTGGCATATACTTAAAAAAGTGATATCCACACATAACAGAACTTGCTTGTATCTCAAGTCTAAGGACAACTTAACAAATCATTTCAACATTTTACTCATGACAGGGATCCAAAAGTAAATGATTGAAAGTTAGGGTATCCAATATGCATCCCTTGTGAATACACATGAGTTTGGTGGGAACAATCCATATTCTCATAGAATATAACTAACACTCACATTTGCCTTACATAACAATATTCTCATATTGTTAACAGACAATGGACATATTTAGAACGATAAATCATTTCATGGATTAAACATACAAATATGGAATAACAGATTATATGAATAAAATAACAAATACCTCGTATATTTATTTATCAGAAAGTAAAATTGTCTTACAATTCCAGATTATCCAAATACTAATTACACATAGATTTACATGTGACTACTAGCTGGTATCAAACCAAAGCATTCGTAAATGGATCAGCTAGGCTGTCATCTGTGTGAACTTTTAATATCTTCACGTCACCCATTTCAATGGTTTCTCGAAGATAATGAACTTTTGCGTGGTAATGTGTAGCACCCTTGCTGATTCCACTTTCATTAGCTATAGTAATGGCTCCAGTATTACACATACATATTTATGGGTTCTTCAATTGTTGGAACAATGACAAGCCCATAAATGAATTTACGAATCCATACAGCCTCTTTAGATGCATCATAAGCAACTATATACTTAGCTTCTGTAGATGAAGTTGCACAAATACTCTGCTTTGTGTTTTTCCAGTCAACAACACCTCCATTTTAGATGAATACATATCCAATATGAGATTTTAGGTCATCAGGCATCTGTCAGATATTCAACATCAGTGTATCAAGAAACCCTGAGCTCTCTTTTTGCATCACTTCCATAAACTAGAAACATATCCTTAGTATTGCGTAAATACTTAAGAATATTCTTAACAACAGTCCAGTGAAGTTCACCTAGATTTTTTTGAAATTGGCTTGTAATGTTCTGAACGAACGCAACATCAGGATGAGTACATCTCACAGCATACATAATAGATCCTATAGCCAAAGCGTAGGGAACTCTTTTCATGCGCTCTTTATCAGCAGGTGTCTCAGTACCTTGTGACTTACTCAACTTAGGGTCATCTTGCATTGGGAGAGTTCCTCGTTTGGAATTCTCCATGAAAAATCTTTTCAAGATTTATCAATGTAAGCACTTTAACATAAACTAATTAATCATTTCAATCTATCTCTGTAGATCTTGATTCCAAGAATATATGCAGCTTCTCCTTGATCTTTCATGGAAAAACATTTTCCAAGATAAGATTTTACATCTTGTAACATTGGAATGTTGTTTCCCATAAGTAATATGTCATCAACATATAGAATTAGGAAAGTTGCATAACTCCCACTAGCTTTCTAATATTGATTCTGAGTGAAACCGAATTTATTAATCTCATCATCAAAACGTTTATTCCATTGCCTAGATGCTTGCTTAAGTCCATAAATGGAATGCTTGATCTTGCATACTCGGTTAGGATATTTTGGATTAACAAAACCCTCAGGTTGCACCATATAGACTTCTTCAAAAAGATGTCCATTGAGGAAGGCGGTTTGACATCCATTTGCCAAATCTCATAGTCATAAAACGCAACTATGGCTGTGAGAATCCTTATAGCTCTAATGTATGCAACAGGAGAAAAGGTATATTCATAATCAACTCCTTAGGTTTGAGTGAAGCCCTTTGCTACGAGACGAGCTTTAAAGGTGTGACCATCCATGTTAGTCTTCTTTTTGAATAGTCAGTTGCTGCCAACTGTTTTACAGTTAGGAGGAAGCTCAACTAATTCCCAGACTTCATTATCTTTCATGGATTGCATTTCCACATTCATCGCATCAAGCCATTTCTTGGATTCAGGATCCAGCAATGCAGCTTTATAGTTATTGGGTTCACTAAGATCCCCTAACTCATGTTCCTCAGCATCGACGTATAAACACATTCGATCTGGAGCACGACGTGTCCTAGCAGACTTACGAATGGGAATGATATCACTTTGAGGTTCATCAATTTCTTGATCATCCTCATCATGACCTATGCGAATGTCTACTGAAGGATTTATATCTTCATCTTGAATAATTTCAAGATCTTCTAGACTCCCACTTGCTTCTTGATCCAAGAGATTATTCTCAAAGAACTCAGCATTTCGAGCAACAATACCTTTGTTCTCTGTTGGAAGGTAGAAAGAATATCCCATTGTTTCCTTTGGGTATCCTACGAAGATACACTCAACAGATCTGGGTTCAAGCTTTTCAGGTTTGGTAAGTGTATCACGCTTAACAAGTACCTCACAACCCCAGACTTTTAAGTAAGACAACTTAGGGGCTTTCCTATGCCATACCTTGTATGGTGTCTTATCAACCTTCTTAGTTGGAGCCATATTGAGAATGCGTGCAGCAGACTCACGGGCATAATCCCAAAAGGACTTTGGAAGAGTAGTTTGACTCATCATGGAGCGAACCGTGTCTAGCAGTGTTTGATTTCTCCTCTCAGACACACCATTATGTTGTGGATTTTAAGGAGGAGTTCGATGGGCAATGATCTCATGCTCCTTAAGATGATCCAAAAATTCTTGACTCATATATTCACCTCCACGATAAGAAGTTAGTGACTTAATGGTGTTCTCGAGTTGGTTTTCTACTTCCTTTTGAAACACTTTAAATGTTTCAAATACTTTATGTTTATGTTTCAACAAGTAAACATAACCATACCGACTATAGTTGTCAGTAAAAGTGACGAAGTAACTTGCTCCTTGTCTTGACACAGTTCTAAATGGGCCACATACATCAGTGTGTATTAGTCTAAGTAGATCTTTAGCCCTTTCTACTTGATGTGAATAGGGTTTCCTTGCCATCATACCAGACATGCATGAAACAAACTTTTCAAAAGACTTAATGTCAGTTGAGTTGAGAAATCCATCATGTTGCAACTTCTCCATGCGTTTCTTGCTAATGTGTCCAAGACGATAGTGCTACAAGAGAGTAAAGTCCAAGGCAGACTTGGCTTTTTTATTGCTAACACCAAACATAGAACTATCATTTGTTTTAGAACAAGACATATCAATTTCATAAATACCATCCCATGGGATTGCATTAAAATAAGAAACATTATTTCTAGAAACTGAAATTGCATTATTTTATTAAAAAAGATTCACAAAACCATCGTCAAACAAACAAGAAACTAAAATAATTCCTCTAGTAATAGAGGGAGCATAATGACAATTGTTCAAAACAACCACTAATCAACTAGGGAGACATAAATGAAAAACGCCAATAGCTTCAACTCATGCTCGTTGACCATTGCAAACGTACATACATCAGCTTCCTACTTCCCCTAAGACCCTGAGTAGTATTACAGATATGAGTACCATAACCTGTGTCATAACCCAAGATGTATTAGGAAAAGAATAGAGTTCTATGGTGAAAATACCTGAAGAGCTAGCTCCTAGAGATAACTTCTTCTTTTTAATCAACTCGGCGAGATATTCGCGTCCTTAGCAGGATTATCCTTCTTGGGTGGTGGAGAAATCTTAGGCTTGGGAGCATAAGGTGGTTTATGCCCAAGAGCATAAGTCAGCTTGTACTTTCCCTTATCTTGATTCCCCTTAGCAGCCTTAAACGATTTTTCCCATGGTTTTTCTAGACCTTTCCCGCACGTATATTATGAAGTGCAGGTGAAACATCTTTCTTTGGTAGCGTCTGCTCATGTTGTTTAAGCATAGCATGTAGTTCATTCACAGTCTTCCCCATGCTGTGCATATTATAGTTCTGCACAAACGTATCATACTCTTTAGAAAGACCAATTAAGATCAGACTAACTTCATAGTTCAGAGTAACAGGATGACCGAGACGCTCCAAGTTGCCAATGTAGCACTTCATCTTAAAAACCTATGAGCTTACAGATTGACCTTCTTCTTGCTTGCACGCGTGAAATGCTCTCGTGGTTTGAAGAAGTTCATGTTCTGCCTGTTGAGCAAATATAGACTTCAGATCCTGTAGCATGTCATATGCACCAAGGTGAGTTAGATTTCGTTGGATCTCTAACTCCATGGTCATAAGCATAACTGCAACAATGTCCTTTGACCCCTTGACCCAAGTAGTGTGAGCTGCAAGAGCCTCAGGAGGGACTTGGTGACCAGAAGCTGCAACAGGTGCAGCAGGAATGTGATGCTCCAAATAGTTTTCCTTATCTTCAGCTGATAGGATAATACAAAGCTGGCGATACCATTCAATGAAGTTAGGTCCAGTGAGTTTTTGTTTTTCAAAGAAACTCCTAAGTACCGAATTGTTTCCGACTGAGGTAGTCATCTACAATTTAGAAAAGTCTAAATAATTAGTATTTTCGATAATTAATTTCTTAATAGAATTAACTACCCAATTAATTACTAATAAGACTAAGATCCATTTTGACCTCCCACTTATTACCAAAGGTCTGACCAATATGTGAACAAGTAGGAAAGAGGTAAGTGACGAGTGTTAATTGCATAAAAAATGCGACTCTTAGACTTTATGAGACTGATCAAGGCATTAGTAAACAAGTAATAATGTCAAGAGCAAGTTTAGTGTCATCTTATGCCTCGGGTCCAAGGTCTGACCAAGCATACTCGAAATAAGTCGACCAAGTAAGAACATGCAAATATCACCAAAAGTCTGACTAATGAGCAAAATTCGCCATGGGTTGGAATGGCCCTAAGGTTTGACCAAAGAGGTCAAGCCAAATGCACTTGTTCTTAGTTGGTTGGCATAGACTTAAAATTTTCACATAGGATATACACATAAATGTGGTAAATTTGTGTACAAGAAGCATGCAAAATAATTTTGTAACACTTATTTTAAAATTTTTTAGTAATGACAGTGTAGTGATCATCATGGTTCACGGTAGCTCCAATCGAACTCGCACGGAGGCGGAGGACCAGGTCAGCGCGAGGCAATAACCGGAAATCCTTTAGGTGTGACTGTGCGCACCACCTTAAACCCTCCTTATAGTTTGTTCTAGTGGGTGAGCCGTACATCCCTAGTGTCCATAGCATCCAGTTTTTTATTTCATGAAAAACTTGTTTAAATAATTAGGTCACTTAATTTTAAATGAACAATTTTTCACGAATCAAATAGCAGGTCACAATGAGCATGGTATTTAGGCGTGTAAATTAAGACCATTATTAATGTCATGGTTTAGATATGTATTATTCCATATTGCATGCAATTAGGTGTGTAAAGCATGTAACAATTATGCACATGACTCAAAACAAAAATAAAACAAATAACTAAGCTCGATTTCATGCAGCCTTTTCACGTGTTTATTAAAATGTGTACCCATAATCACAAAATGAGTTAACTCGTGATGCCACTGTTGGGATTAATGATTCTAAGTTAATCATTAACTACGAGTACGCAACGGATAATGCATCTAGTTAATGCAATTACAATTAACACGTATAATAAACAAAACAAAAGTAAAAGGGAAACAAGAAAACTAACCCTCGTAGTCACCCGCAAGTAAAACAAGAAACTAGTAATCAACACGATCACCTCTACGAGTGCTCACACAAACACGTTAAACCGAATACGCCCGATATGCTAGTCGTATCAAGTTAACCCAACAAAAAGGTGTCTAAGCTCAAAACCCTTGAACCAATTAACAAACAAACAAGCTGCTGCACTTTGTCCGAGAACCAAACAAGAGAACCAAATTCCCCTTTTGTCCGATATCGGGTAAAGAGAACCCGATTGTTTTCCACTCTTTCTGCCCGAGAACTAAGCAAAAAAACACTAACATTGGCTTCTAATTCGACCAGGAAAACGCCAATACACAAGAACTATAAACCCTAGAACAAACTTGGATCGATTGATGCAAGTAAAGGTTTCAAGTGGAAGAAGTCGAATCAAAACCCTAGCTTGTATGGGCTTAAACTTGTGCACCAAGCTAAGCTTACATTTCATATCTTTCACAAACACCTAGGTCGAATCTCAAACCAAAACACCCCTCCATGTACCGGCTATTGGTCTTGGAGCAAGTGGAAATCGGACCTAGTTCATCTCGGGTCAAAGTTGGGTCAATATTTGAGCTTAAACGTGAACGTGTTCTAGTGTTTAGTGTGTGCCCCCAATAGGCTCACACACCCTTAGTCGTATTAGCTAATCTAACTCCCACATTCCAACATGATTGTGATTTGTTTAAAATTTTCTCTTATCTATAAAGTGATTTAGCTTCAATTAAGACAATCAAATAGCCTTGTTCGATTCCTCGACAAGAACACAATGAAGAAAAATATTATGACCAAACTTGAAAAAAAAACAAATTAAACTAAGATAACAAATTTGTCACAAATCACAAAAATATGATGCTAGTTTCCATGTTTTAAACAAAGTGAATCTCAGAGAAAGGATTAATTTATACATATCAAAACCATGAAACGCACATTTTGAAATCTAAGTATACAATTTCTATATTGGGAGATGGTTCTAAGGAAAAGACAACGTTAGCTAGGCGAGTAAGGAGCATAGCATAAGGTAGCACCATCTTGTCCATCCTTGAAACGCTAGCCATCCGCTTGACCATGTAGTAGGCGAGGTTGAAAGGAGTTGAGTTGACAAGGCAATAGATCATGTAAACTAAACATGCATTAGGATGATCCTTGTTTCCATCCAAGCAAAGGACATTCTTCTTAAGAACTTTTTCCCATTTCTTGTAGAGAGGGAACATCTCCGAAAGTTCCATTTGGAAGGGATCCCGATGGATGACCTTTGAGTTCCTAGTTAACCGAGTTGGGGAGGCTCTTTGAATAAAAATGGTATCTCTCACCGTGGCCAATTCCGGGAGGGGTGTGAAATAAACCTCATGCTCATCGACCATGTCATGAAGGTTGGCTAGTGACCATTCATTGGAATATATGCATACTCCATGGTGAGGTATACAAAGTATCTGGGCAAACTTAACATAGGTCAAGTTGTAGTTGTGTTCATTGATGACGAAGGAAATTGAGATGGTTTCGTCCTCATTCCTTATGATCCTAATGCTTTTTTAGAACTCAAGAACAAATACGGGTCATATTTGTTCGTTGATGTTGAGGAGACATTGAAAGTTGATTCCCGAAAAGACCTCGGGAATGTCAGTATTTTTGAGAAAGGATTGTTCGACTACACAGCCTTCATGAAAAAACCTCTTTTGTAGCATTTTGAAAGTCTTTCGGTCTTCCGGGCTAAGACCTTCCTTTCGATGGTGCATTGGTATGTAATGAGCCGTATTTTGGTAATCTTGTTTCCTAGAGCTTGGCATGATTGATCCTAAACACCAAAACCACAATGTGGTGTTAATTAAGTGAATAGTTCCTTTTTGAGGTTCATTACAATTTTTGCTCAACACATCTCTTTTGATTTCATTATGAGTTCTAATTTGTATTAACAATGTTTATTCTTTAATTAGTTATCTTAGAAAACAATGTGATAGCAAATTGTGACAAACCCACTTGAATCAAAGTTCTCAAGATGTAAAAATTGTACTACTAGGAACTAGAGAATGGAACTTACAATATAGTGAAGATAATACTTACACAAGTGATTGATTTCCTTGGAATGATGAAGAAGAATCTCCTATGAACAGTAATTCTGGGTTTGTGTTCGTATGTGAAAGAGTAAAGTAAAGAGTAGAAGTGCTCAGTGATCATCAAACACTTATTCTGTCTTACTGATGTGCTGATTCCTATGGATCCCTTGCAAAAGTGTAGGATCTTGAATATTATTGTGTTGATGATTCGGGTGGTCTTGGATGATCAAAATACATGTTTACCATTTTAGAGAGAGAAAGTAGAGATAGAGGGTGTTCTTGCTAGAGGTTTACACAAAGGAAAGATTAGATTCAAATGAAGCACCACCCCTTCCATGGGATGGAAGGGGTATTTATACTTACACAATACACGACCTCCTATCGGCCTGTGGATCAGGGATACAGTGGGTAAAGACCCGTCCTTCCTCCACGGTGTTGCACTATGCTAAACTAGACTAATAACTAACTAATAAAACAATAAATAACGTAACTAACGATTTGTCTACGAGCTAACTTATGCTAGATAACAGTTAGGGTGACCGACTCTTTACTATGAAATTTTCTAATTCCTAACAATCTCCCCCTAAGGGAGGTCACCCCATGTTTTATATTTCGAATCCTAGCATTCTATTCTTGACTTTTTTCTTGAGCTCGTAGACTTCAATTCTTCAATTCCGCAATCTTCGTGCTTTAGCAATGACTCTTCATAGTCCGCATATTTTGTACTTTTAGTGGAGGCCTTTAACTGATCCACATCTTTGATGATCTTCGAGCTTTCTTTGAGATCATCAGCCACAGTAAATCTCTGGATCACCCTTTATTGTGTTGCCATCATGTGAAGTTGTGACTTTCGGACCGACATGCTCACACTTTTGAATCATGACATCTTTCCACCAGAGTAGCGGAAGCTTTACTGGTTCATGATATTTGCAGCAGCGTAGCAGAAGCATAGTATAAAAATATCATAACCAGGTTATGTAGATATGCACCAGTCATGATTTCTACAATTAAGTGTGGATGCTGTGAGCATGCGGCTTTGGATTGACGTCTCAATTCTGATCAGCTACAACCGTCCAAATGTACCTGCAAACAACAGTTAGCAATAAAACACACGAAAGTGTCTTTGATCACTTTCGTTGAATTGAGGTACACGGCCCACGGTTCCCCGTTGATCAGTACAAGTACTGCCTGTGATCAGGTAGGATTCCGAAGAATCTCCTTGACAGGGTTTCGCAGATGTTCTAGCTGTTCTCAAACCGGAACGTCTCAAAGAAGACAACACGGAGTGAGTGAACCAGCGAATTGAGATTCACTGATTGATGAAAAATGATTTGAAAAACAATCGCGTATTGCTTGAAAGAAAGATTTTTGCAATACGACGAAGGTTTTATGAGAAAGATCAATTTTCAACCAAAATACTTTTTGTATTAGAGAATGAGTACACATTCGACGTGCTAGCGAAAAGAAGAGATTCGCACATCGAACAGTTTTTCTAAAAGTATTTTTCAATCAGAGATACTTTTTGAATTTGAAATATGAATACACATTCGATGCGCTAGAGAAAAGAAGATTAGCACATCGAACGGTTTTTCCAAAAGTATTCGTCAATTCATTTCCTGGACCAAGGTTGATTCAAGAGTGAATCGCCCCATCGTTTCTATCCAGTTGTCACAAGCTTGATCTTTTTCAAGATCTCACATGTCACCCACCAAGAGCTCGTTTTATGTTGGCTCTAGAAGGATTTCCATCTTCATCGTGAATACTTTTACATATCACTCAGATGTTCTGACAATACCACAAGGATAATGCGTAGGACTCTTAATATATACATACTTTCCACATTGTGTGAAACAGCAAGTCATCATTAATTTTGTGTCCTAACGAGATATTGTGGATGATCTCTTGGCTCTAGACTCAATAGTGCACATTTGGTTCCTGTGCCGGAGACTAGGGAGAGGGTCTCCTACTTTAATATCAACCATCTCTAAGAGAAAGTCGATAGATTATGTCGGTTCCCCGTGAGAATGAAACAAGCCCTTTTAAGAGGAACTTGAGTGGCTTGGGAAGTTTAGTGCAGTGCGTCACTGGGTCCATGACGTCTTGTCTTCAATACCAGTGTTACCTTAGTAACAACCAGTAGCATATGTATTGAACCCGGTTTCTGCCCTAAGGTTGAATTGATGGAGGGCTATTTCTTTTCACCCTTTTTCACATTCAGTTCTTTTTCATTCTTCAACCCCTTCAGTGCTTACCGAGACTTCATAACTAGAACCTTGTTGGTTTTATTCCAGTACTAGCTCTGTCTCAGTCCGCACTCTTCCCATATTCTCATTTTTCTCCTTTTTTCATCATACCTAAGGACTCTACACTATCTAGTGGATTGTCCCTGGGTAGATCCCTCCGGCTCTGGCGGGATCGTGGGAACGAATACCTAACCTAACCATCCTTATAACACCATGCATAAAGTAAAATGGTCGGTCTTTTGGTACAGTTCATTCTTCCTTGAAACCAATTGAAAAATCATTTGGAAAAACAATCAAGGTACTTGTGATACGAGATCAAAGCATTTTGTACCCTAATAGTTTTGATCATTTAGAAAACCTCCCCCTCAACATGTGCATATGATTTAGAAATTGTTTAGCACAAGGAGGCAAGAGGACTTTGAAATATTTTCTTTGATCACAATTTTCATACGAAAAAGCCATTTGATTTTCATGGTAAAATTCTCCCCCTCAATATGTGCATAGGATATTTGAAATCATTTTTATCACATAGAGGCAAGAGTTCTTTTGAAGCACATCCACGATTACAAAAGCCATTTAAGAAACCATTTGAAAACTCAATCAAGGTACATAATGTTAAAACATAAAAGCTTTTGTACCTCGATAGTTTATTTTCTTTTAAAATGCTCCCCCTCAATATATGCTTCGAGATTCGAAAGCGTTTAGCACATACGAGAGAGCAGCCTGCACAATTGAATCAAAACGATCACCTTTTATCAAATTTCATTATTAAATCACAAATTCTCCCCCAATCAAAAATGTCAAACCCTTTGAGATTTTGGATCCCAAGTGATTTAATTCGGTTTAGAAAACAAGGGAGAAAATGTGGTCTTGTTTAAATACTCATCTGGTGTTTGGATAAATCCTCCTCCTCAACATGTGCATTGTGTATTTGAAATCGTTTGGCACATGGAGGCAGGAGTACCTTTGAAGGAATAAAACCAATTCCATTTGAAACAGATTTGAGATTTAAATCATGATCTCTACCCCGATCAGAAATATCAAACCATTTGAGATTTGTGATCCCAACTGACTTAAATCATTTAGAATATTTTGGGGAAAGACGTGGCAAGATTTGATTTTGAAAAATGACAGATAAGGACCATTTTAAGACATTAAAGATTGTTAGTATCAGGTATGATTGTTTTAAGAGATCTTTTAGTAAAATAAAACAATTTCACAATCAAACAAGAACAGAAAAAATTTCATTTTGACAGATCTTTGAGTTTTAAAGAAAATCATATCATGACATAACATTAAATCTTTAGATCACCACATTTTAACGTACACACGGACTTTTATGAAGAAATATCGTTTGAAAATATATAATTTGAAATCACTCTCCCCCTCAATCCATGACAGAAGTCAATAATTGAGTGACTTAGGTTTTGATAAAAAGAAGTCCGGTGATTTTCAAAATTTAGTTCAATTTATTTTCAAAAACAATATTTTTCCATTTTCAAAACAATTTTAATCAAAGTTTTTAGAAAATTGTTTAAAAATGGTATCCTGCACAAAGATACGTTAGGTGGTTGAGAAGCTTCTGTTGATGCTGTAGGGTTTGGAAGAAAAACCGTCTGCTGATGCAGTGAGACTTCTTACGTTGCATTTTAATGCCAACTGAGGTCAAGTTAAGCTCCGTTTCTTCAATCACTTAGAAGAAAACCATCTGCTGATGCAGTGACACCTCTTACGTTGCATTTATGCCAACTCTCCATTGAAGTCCATTTAAGCTCCGTTTCTTCACTTGTCAACCCAAGATATAGTTACCCTTTCCTTTCGGCATCCAATCATATTCAGTTGTGGGATCCGGATCGGGAACATTCTTATATACCAATATACCTGCATACGTTAGTGAACACACATACAGATATATGGTGGTCGACATCACCCAAACAGCAATCGACTAATAAAAGTCAATTCAACATGTTAATCAGATCATATAAAGCAAGGGAATTATGAGTTCATCAAAATTTAATCATCTAAACCTAACAATCATATCCTAGAAACCTAGTCCTTCAACATAGGCAATTATATTTTTACAGATAAACACGTAGGATAATTAAGAAAGTCCGTTAGAGGATGTAAATTTGAAAAATATTCTTCCCCTCAATCAATGACTCTTTTTCTTGAAAAGTTTTAAAAGTGCTGAAGTCATCGATTGAGTTTTTACGAATTAATACGAAAACTCTGATCCTGATTGATTTTTCAAGCAACTCATTTTACCACCATTTTGAAATACAACAAATATTTTTCTGAAGAATTTTAGACGGAAAAACATTTGTGTAGGAACAACAATCCTTCGACATACTTTCCTCAATATATTTTAGGATAAGTGCACGAAATATTTGAAAATTGGTTTAGCGCAGCACTTTCCTTTCTATAAAGAACGGGTTGCTATCTGAAATAATAGCAAACCATAGTATAAAGCACGGGTTACAGTCTGAAATAACTGCAAGCCATTTGTTGAAGCGCGGGTTACAGTCTGAAATAACTGTAAGCCATATTTAGAGACATGTTTTGGAAAAAATATTTACACCTCCTGCTCGAACTTCATCTAAAGTCCCGTGCCATTATTGAATGACATTTCTAAGACCGTAGATGTTATCGATACCAGAAGACATGTCTTGGAAAACATATTTTTGGTATTTTTGAAATTTTCTGATTTTTATGGGTTTTTGAAGGTTTTATATTTTTCTATTTTGATTTTGTTGGTTTTATATTTTTGTATTTTGTTTTCTGATAAATATTTACAAAGATAGAATAGATGATATAGTTAAAGAAGATGATGATACGAGTACCGAGATAAGGATATCGAGCAGCCCCGTTGTAGAAGATAGAAGTCATCATCTCTTAAGCATTCACCACCAAAGCTTCCAAGACTCTTGAATCGAAGAGAGAAATTGAGCCACTTGAAAGTGAGACTTTGGCAGCTTCCCCCCAAACCGAAAATCCTTATGTTGAGCAGATTCGAAGCTCTATTTCAAGCTTGCTTTAGCCAGGTGCACAAAGAATCACACCATTATCATTGATCCAGCTGCTCCTTTTAAGAATAATCACCGTGATTCTTCGTTCGAGGCTATATCATCCAATAGAACAACAGCAACGTATCATCCCACATTTAAATAGTCTTCTCAAAATTCCTTTTCCACTGAAGTCTGAAGCGATCCATTCCAAAAGGTGTCAAGAGAACAATTCCCCCAAGTAGATGAATTGATGTAGTCAGCCCCTTTGTATAATGCTCACGAACTCTCCCGAATACACATCATGAGGGGAATGAAAACACCTTCCCATGTTCACATTTTTCTTCCCAGATGATCGTGTATGAAGCTCAAGAACCCGAAGTACACCAATACCCAAGAGCTCTCCCGAATACACATCATGAGGGGAATGAAAACACCTCCCCATGTTCACATTTTTCTTCCCTGATGATCGTGTATGAAGCTCAAGTATCCGAAGTATACCAATACCCAAGGAAGGAATAACTGATAACATTGAAGAAGCAGGCCAAGTCACTGATTATCTCTGCGGATGACAATCTCTGCGGATGTCAACTCCGGAATAAGTGATTATATCTCTGAATCACTGATTAAGCCCTCAAGTGAAACAGCTGAGCGCCCCCAATGTACACACTCTCTCTCCCCTGATCATTGTGATACCATCGAAATCACCACACACTAGTGTACCTCTTTTATCTTCAGAAACTTTCTCTAACATCACTTCCCCCACGTAGTTGAAATACTAACACTAAACGCCTTGATGAGTAAAACCTTGAGTTTCTCTGCGGTAATAACATTTGTCTTCCCGGGATATCTTCAATTTCTTATAAGTATTAGTACATCAAGTTTACTCGCGTTTAGACGCTTGACTCATTCCCCCTTTCTGGTTTTGATACTTCAGAATCAGCAACTCTTTAAATGCCCAAATACTTGAAATTTGTTGAGAAGATCGCTTGAAGTCTTTGTGAGAATCAACATGCTGAAAAATGTGAGCAAGTCTAATTGGGGATTAAATTTGACATATCACATTCCCCCAATTAGTGCTCTCCCCTAGACCGACAATCTTTTTGATAAATGCCCAGATTAGGAAGAAGTCTTTAGATCATTAAATGCAACTCGTCTTTGGTCTTCTAACATATAGCAAGAAATGTAGAACAGACTGTAGACTCGACCTTCTTCAAGATTGTCCAGTTGGGGAATAGATAATTAACATCTTCAACTCACACCAAAAAGCATCCCACCAAAAATCATCCCAATTAACTTACATCTTGCAAATCCCCTTAACTAAAATCCCTCCCAATCAAACAAGAACAGAAAGATGTTCATCAAGGAAATCAGCAATCAGGCCGCAACGAACACACAAGATGGTAACACCAAACTACCAATCACATCAAACAAGAACAGAGAGATTGTTCGGAATCATCATGTTGATGTATACGTGAAGCATTAACCGGAAGCACTTTGTCGATAAACTCATCAATCCGAGTGAAGATGTCAACCAACGGCTCTTAGAAGAGAAAAACTCCATGTGAAGATAACCCGATAAGAAGAGGCTCGGTTCTTACATGAGTTTAGAGCCGTATGACCATTTATATTCTCAAATATCAATCAACAATGCAAAAAATTCACACTTCTTCTCCCCTCAAGAATTGCATACGGAGATGCCATTCTTGACTAAATAAGTGAAAATCATCCGAATGTTCTATTCACACTTCTCTCCCGCAAAATCAGCACATGATGTCGCCATCTTCATTATAATCGAGCAAGTGGAATGAGAAAACAATCAGTGGTAGCCCGGTTCACTTGATGACTGAAGCGCATGGAAAAAGTATGAAGCATGTTGATGAGAATGGTCATAATAGAGAAGATTTCTCTTCTTCAGAAGATAAAGCGCACTGACACGTACACTTTTCTTTTCTTTGAGGAACGAGGCATGAACTGAAGTGTTCATACGTCATTATGATGAAGTACGAGGCCTGAACTGTTGTGAACAGACGTCATAATCTCTCTCTTTTCAGCTCTCTTAGCAAAACATGTAATCATCCCCATTATCATTCTGTAGGCTCTTTATCGTGACAGCTGATGGAGAAAACCCAATATGATGAATTTGACCTTGAAGTAAACTAACCCGAACTCGTGACTTAAACTTGCACATATGTAACAAAGAGCGGTGCCGAGAATTCATGCCCATTTGAATCTCTAAGTACTCTATACTCTTCAACCAACCAACCATCAAGTATAAGACGTACATTACCTCTTGAAAATCCACAATTGAATGTGACACTGAGCACTACAACGTAACTCCTTAAAGTGATAGTTATTTTGTGGTGGTATGAGCCCAATTCCCCCAAGTGGTAAAAGAAAAGGCAAAAGACACCCAATAATAACTAGATTTCCAAGTCTTCGTTTTTAATGATAAGCTTGAACAAGGATCTTGAAGAATCTTCATCCATCCATCCCCGATACCTTCAGATACTAAGTACACTCGCCCGTGATATTTCACTTCAACCTCAAATAAATAATAGTGAATTAACTCCGTTGTCACATCTTCTGATTAAAAACTCAACTCTAGCCTTCTTTGAAGTTTAAATGAACTTTGATAATGGTTTCATCCCGACCATGGTTAAAAGCACGTAACCCCGTAAAACCTTGTAATAACCAACCTGCCATGAAGACAACCCAAACACACACCCAATTCATGAAGTACACCCTTTTATCCCTTCTTCGAAGCTGAAACCGTAGCACCAGCATCAAATGAGATCCCGAAATACACTTTCCTTTCTCCAGGATGGTTCCATCAATACGGGATTTTACAACTCTATGGTTTAAACCGAGAAATAGTTTCTTTCGCGGGATTTTACAAGACCAAGATTAAACCGTAAGATAGATCCGGAAATGCACTTTACTATTACCAGGATGTTTCCATTGTCACGGGATTTTACAAGTCTATGATTTAAACCGAGAAATAGATTCTTTCGTGGGATTTTACAAAATCAAGACAAAACCGTAAACAATGCCAGCTCGAATTTGTTATGACAAATTTGGTTTCGATGAATATCTATTTTAGGGGAACATGCAGTGGTTCATCAACGATTCATTATCCAACATCAACCATATCACCAACCATCCAATAAACACTTTGGTAAATACTCCAATCACGCATTCTGTCGGCTATTGTTGTGACCACAAGGAGAAATAGACACGATATGCCAAACTTGAACAAGACGTAACATTCCCCGGATTTGTTACTTAAGCTTGCACTAATCCTTGTGAAGAAGAAACGGTGTACCCAATGTACAAAACCTCTTGACATATCCTCAAGTGGGTGAGACACCGAAGTGATAGCTACGTTGTGGGTTAATCGAGAAAGAATCACAACCGTAACTAAATAGCCAAGTCTTTATCACCCTCTTTAAATGCCCAAACAAGTCATCTTCGCGGAATGGTAGAAAGAAAGAAGACGAAATAAATAAACACGCCCGGAAGATCTCACAGCATATCCAAATAAGAAATACCAAATATCAACAATCCCGAAGTCAACTTAGTTCCAATAATAACTTCAAGTCGTGACAAAATATTCTCCGTGGGGATGTATACACCAAAGTACCAAACATCATAACCCATCGACTCTAATCATTACACCAAATCACAAAACTTAACAAATCTCATTGTCATATCTCATAATCAAATCTCATTACTACACACCAAATTATAAATCCGTTCCGACCCATGTGAAAATCGAATCCGTACAACTCAAATCACAAAATATCCTTAACTGTATAATGCAAGACGCCCCAATATCTCATCAAGTATAGCCCAAGTCGAATTAAATACAAGGCTCAAGTAATCATAATCGAAGCCCGATCCAAGTATTACCACCAACAATACACAAACAATTTGGCCCGATCCATTCACAAAATAATACTCGGTCCATCTCACATATTTCATATCTGGTTTAAAATGATTAAAGATGAGGCCCAATCAAATCTTGAAGTCTATTACCCACAACCGGATGTATGCCCTAATTTCACAGGGTATAAAATGCACATAAACACTACCTCTTACCCTAAAATAACTCACAGCAACCCTAAATACACTCTCACAAGACGCCTCCAATCCACAAACCTCTCCTTATCTAAACGAATCAAAAAAATCAGTATAATTCATCCATACTCAAATCCGATTGATAAGACATATCATTATCACACACTCAAAATCATTGAACCAGTCAAGACGTATTCCCTCATGCACGCCACAGGGATGGCTTTTGATGACAGATTCGAGATCAAACATTCGTAAGTAGGTTTCTTAACTTAGTACGTGATTTCATTGAAACCTATACCGAATCAAAGAAGTGTTGTAGCAGATTTGTTACAAACATTTCTTTATTTTTCGGATATAATCAAAAATGTTTTAGATCCATGAGGCACAAGATCTTTTGTGTATAGATCCTTAGAGATCTATGTGTTTGAAGAAACCACATACAAAAGAATCAAAGCTGAGATCAAGATTCAAACTTAATTCGTGTTACCATTGAGCCTTTGACATGTCTTACATTAATTTTTTAACGAATCAAATAATCAAGAAATAACATAGTTGTTATTTTCTTTTGCATTTGGCTCGTATATTGACAAAAACCCTTTAGATCAATGAGGATGAGTTCATGTCGTACATAGATCCTTTTCAATGTACACCACGAAAAGGACCAATCTGAGATCATATTTTTATTTACATTTCATTTTCGTTTTGGGTTTTTGTTATAGTGAATCAGTGATGATATGTGTTTCAGTTAAAACAATCTATAAAAGATTGCAAACAAAATGAGGCTAATCAGAGATCTTTGTACTTGTTTTTCATTTTGAGTCAATTGATAAGATGTAGAAGATGGAGGATAGGTTAGGATAGTTTGAAGTTGTTGGGTTTTGTTGGATATTAGTTTCGGATATGTTGAGAAAGTTTCGAGGCTTATCATTTTCGTTAACTTAACCATGTACCAATGATGTTTGAAACTGAGGTCGTGAAATTGTATTCGGTATATTGTTTGTGGTCGTCTGTCATTTTGAATATGGTATTTGTTGTTGTGGTCGAAGTCTTGTGGTCATGTTCTTCATTTCTGTCTCTGTCAAGCCGCTCCCGAGTTATGGAGTCAAGTCGCTAGTACTAAGTCGCTAGCACTAAGTCGCTAGCACTAAGTCGCTAGTCTAACTTGCTAGACCAAGTCGCTACCATGAGTAAATACTCATGGCAAGTCGCCACCTCATATACAAGTCGCTACAGTAAGGCACAAGTCGCTAGCAAGACTTGACATTTTTCCGATGAGTTTTTCTGGTAAAAAATTTCCGTTTAGCTTAAAAAAAACCCCAGAAAAACATCCCAAAGATGATATATTTTGACTATGTTAGACCATTGGAAACTGACAGAATATTTTGACCAAGTTGCAAACTACAGAAACAGACATGACAGGGCATAAAAATGACCCATTTTGACCCAGAAAAAATGACTGTTTGACCACAAAGATATCACAGCTTTTGGTACAAAAGGGATGTCTAAACAAAATGATACGCTGTTTATCCTAAAGAGACACAAACCAGATATACACATAAAACAATAAAAGGACCAAGACATATTTTGACCAAACAAAACAGTATTGAAGCAGTTTACCAATAAACAGAAAACAGATATTCCGACCACCAAAATACACGAACCAGTTTACAACCATGTAACAAAACTATAAAAAAATCATCAACACACAAAAACCTTGGCTCTGATACCAATTGTAGGATCTTGAATATTATTGTGTTGATGATTCGGGTGGTCTTGGATGATCAAAATACATGTTTACCATTTTAGAGAGAGAAAGTAGAGAGAGAGGGTGTTCTTGCTAGAGGTTTACACAAAGAAAAGATTAGATTCAAATGAAGCACCACCCCTTCCATGGGATGGAAGGGGTATTTATACTTACACAATACACGACCTCCTATCGGCCTGTGGATCAGGGATACAGTGGGTAAAGACCCGTCCTTCCTCCACGGTGTTGCACTATGCTAAACTAGACTAATAACTAACTAATAAAACAATAAATAACGTAACTAACGATTTGTCTACGAGCTAACTTATGCTAGATAACAGTTGGGGTGACCGACTCTTTACTATGAAATTTTCTAATTCCTAACAAAAAGGGATCCAGCTAGTTAAAATGCGGGGATCTGGCAGTTTAGCTGAGAAACAGTTGAGTGAGTTTGATAATTTTGACACGGGAGTTTTTGATTTTGATTTTTGTTAATGGTCTCTCTCTATAACTTAGGGTTTGTTTAAGGTTCAAGTTTTTGACGAGTCTTTGTGTTTACAAAACACTTTTGATGAGGTTCCTTTTTACGAGTAAGTCATAAGTTAAGAATCATGTAAAAAATCTATTTTATCATGATATGAAAAGTTTCGAATGGAAACTATTGACATAGATTACTAATGCAATGCCAATTCCCCCATGTGAGAAATGATGAACCAAAACTTTTGATTAGTCAAGTTTCTTTACGAGGTAAAGATGTATAATGACTAGTTTATAGTTTTGCCTATGGAAATCAACCAAGAATACTATTCCTGGTGATTCGTTTAATATGAAGAACAACTTTTTGGAGAGTTGCTATATTGAAGTTTAGGCATTAAGTCTACGAGTCTTTCCATAATATATGTAATATCTAATATAATTTGGAATCATATATTATTAATTTATCTACAAACAATTAGTATTATAGTTAGAAGAACATACCTTTGCTATATATTCATTTTATAATTTTGAAAATCATAGACGCGAAATACTTCATGAGCTTTTAAAATACCAAATCGTATTTTGTAAAAGAAAATAGTAACTACTTTGGATTCTTCTTTGGGTATTGACTTCATTTTTCTTTAGATGGAGCGGAGTCATTGAATGAATCCTAGCATGAAGAATTCTCAAAAGAAAATGTTAGAATGATCTATTACTATCCAACATTTAAAGTATAAGAATTTCTAAAACATGACTTTTTGTTTTAAGAAATTTCCTTCTTTGTAGTTTTCAAACATACACGGATCGTATCAAGTTTTTAAAGTACAATATACTCTAAGAAACTTGTTAACGAAGCTCTGGTACCAATTGTAGAAAACTAGAAGGGGGGGTTGAATAGTTTTACCGATTAAAACTTCGTTTTAAACTATTTAGATCGACTTATATCAATCTATTTGCTATGTGTGTTGGATAATGATAGATAAGCATATAAGTAAGTAATGTAAAGATAACGAGTAAAGAAACACAAAACCACGACAAGAGTATTTATAGTGCTTCGGCTACAAGGACATCTTTCTTGCCCTACTCCACTCCCCGAGTACCCCACTCGAGAGTTCGTAAGCACTACACAACACAAGCTCCTTAATATGGCGGAGAAGCCTTCACAACGTCGCCTACTCTTTATCCGGTACAAGGCTAGACATCGAGTTCTTCCACGAGGTATAACCAAACCTATCACAACGTCGCCTACACTTTATCCGGTACAAGGCTAGATACTGAGTTCCATTACAAAGGAGGAACTACTACCTAACACTACACCACAACACAACTACCCCAAAGGAGACACACTCCTTGTTACAACACTAGAAGGATATCTAATCCTTTAACCCAAACTATCTATCTTCTACATCGATGCACCATATTGAATGTATACCCTTGGAACCTTTCACTAATGCCTTCAATACAACACTTCTATGGAGGGAGGAAAGAACTATCAACAAGATACACTTCAGTGGTCTTGATGATGACGAAGCTTAGCAACTCATGACCTTGAGCTTGCACGTCTTCAAGAGGTGGTGATCTCGCCTTTAAGAGGAACCTATAGAATCACACAAACATAAAACTACATACAATGATCCTTTGGATCAGAGTTTAGAGATGTTACAATACTGAGAGAGAGTATGTGTACAAGTGGTGGTGAGCAAGAGAGAAATGGCTCACTATTTATAGACAAACTTGTCTACTGTCTCACGGTTCCCACGGATCCCTCCCCAGAGGGATCCGGCTAGTGCAAACCTGGTGATCCGCGCAAAACAGTCAAGCTAAATTACTCAAGCCTGCCACTTGTGAATGGCAGACCGTAATCAGCTTAAAACTGTTCAAACACGAATGCAATGAAGATCAGGAGAGTATAGTGTTTCCCCAGGTCGTTAAGTCCCAACGAGCTGTGCGAGAATAGTCAGACGTGTAGTGATCGAGAGATTTGAACGGGAAAAGAGATTTGAAGATGATTATAACTAAGGAAAAAGCCCATAAACTACAGGGGCTTAAATGCAAATTAAAGGAAATTAAAAAGATAAAATATATTAAATAAACGCTATCACTATATTTAAAATGATGTTTTTGTTTTTATGTTTTTATAAAACTAGAATTAAAAACTACGCGATGTCCAAATTAAAACGTGAAACTTACACAATATTAACCCTAAAAATATGAAAATGACATTTTTACAAACCTAATGATATAAGAAAATTATTATAAAAAGAAAATTATTTTTATAACTATTTATTTAATTATTATTAATTAAAAACTATTTTTAACTATTTAATAATTACCTAAAATACAAGAAATTAGGAAATAAAGCTAGAAAAATAAAATTAAGAATTAGAAAAATCTAAAATATCAAAATAGAAATTTCAAAACTATTTTTGTATTTTTTTGATTATTTTTCTATTTTCTATTAATTTAAATCTATTTAAATCTAATTTAAATTGTTAAAAATACCAAATAAAAGGGGAAAAATATGGAAAAATCTTTTTTATGCTTTTTATATTTTTCTTAAACAGGAAAAAATGAAAAATTATTTTTTGGAACTTTTTCTCAATTATTTGCAACAAAAGGTATTTAAAAAGGCTTAAAAATTGAATTTAATCTAGAAAAATAGCAAACAGTGTCTAAAAATTATGAAAATTGCAGGGAAATTCTAAAATGCTATTCTAGTTCTAGGAAAAATAGAAAACACTGGGCTTATGTGGAAGAAAACAAAGCTGCTATGTAAACTGATCCTAATAAGCTACTATGGAATAAGCTAATAAGCATTTCAGTGAACCAAATGAAAACATAAGCTAAATAACATCAAATCTACTCTAAAGCAACTATCTATATCTAATCCTAACACCTAAAGAGCAGTTTAACAATGATTAAGCTAAACTGATACTTAAGCCAAATCAGGTTCTGACCCCACTGATTAAGCTTATGCATCAGCTTATGTAATAAGCTAAAGGGAAAAACAAGAGTGTGGGACTCAAGACCACCAACCATAGATCATGTGTACCAAATTTCAGAAAATAAGGACTAGTATAGAGGCAGTTAAAGGGCAAAACAAAAGTGACAAAAACTGATGCAGCAGGACTGCTGTACAGAACAGATTAACAGGTCTGATGTTTAAGCTAGTTTAACTGCTAATTAAATAAGCTTATGCTAAAACTAAAGATGTAGACTTAAAGATCACCTAGCATACTGCAATTTGACCAAATATCAGACCTTAACTATCTCTAATGACCCTTGCACAACTGCTGCAAGTTCAGCAAAAACTTATTCAGAACTGGTGTTGACTTTTTTAAAAGCAGAAGTGAGATTGACTAAAATGAAGTTTGATCTAGATTTGTGAGCTGAGAATGGTATATAATGATAAAATAAAACTAAAGCAAGCAATACTTATGAATTTGAAACACACAACAAGATTGTGATTTACCAAAATCACAACAGTTGAAGGACTAAAGACAATTGAAATGAATTTTGACTTTTACAACTCTAAGGTCCAATTGAATGATCTACATGACTCTTAAATTCCTAAAGTAGACTCAAGAAACAGAACTTGGTCACTTTCTAACCTTCTAACTCAGTTTTAAACATTAAAACAAACACTCCTTAGGGGACTGTTTTGCAAGTTAAATGAATCTAAACACTACACTAACTGATCTAAGGGATCAATCTAAGATTAGATAGCCTAAGTACAACTAAATACACAAATTTAAACAGTTAACTATTACAAATACAAGTAAAAACAAAATGTGCACTGAGGTGAAAATGAAACTGAGAACCCTTACTCACATGTGTCCACTGTTGTTGCAGGCCAACACCAAACCCAAACCTAAGCTAAATAAGCCTATTCCAACCCATTTCAAAGACCTGAAACACCATTTTCTATTTCCAATTCCAATTTCCTCCAACAGTTGACTATTGTTGACTGTTTTACAAAATTACTTGAGAATGAATCACAAGCTTATCAAAGACTATGATAAGCTTAACTAGACTTGTCTGAGCTTTCAAAGAAGCTAATAGAAGCTTGTCACTAAGAGAATGTAACTGAAGGTTGCAACAGTAACTAAGAAACTAGAAACTTGTAAAAGCTTGAATTGATAATCAAAAGCACACTTGCAAAGATGTTTTTAGCTTGATTGTGATACATAAGAGCTGAAACTACAACATTTTATTTAAACTAATACATTTTAAAGAAAAATCGACATTAAAGGAAAAAATGAAAAACTAGCTACTACTTGTTTCCTCTTTCTTCTTCCTCTTTTATACTTCAAAACTCTTCCACGTGTCCTCTAGAGTGTTTCCCACCACTTTTTGAGCCAATGGGTGACTTTTGAGCAGTTTTTGCCTTTTGATGATTTTGGCGGGAAAGGCACCATTTGACTTCTAGCCCTGAATTTGCAGGTAGGGGGGGTGGAGTGTAGGTATGATGAGTGTGGAGTGAGGGGATAAGGTGAGGTTGATGGGAGATGTGGCAGGGGAGGGTTGCAGGCTTTGCAGTCAAGTGGAGAAGGAGGAAAACCACAAGGGAGGGAAAAGGGTATTCGTTTGACTGGGTGGTTTGACCAGGGGGTCAAAATGGAAGGGTCAAGGGGGTCAAAATGGGGAATGACAAGGGTTCAAATCTGTTTTGACAAGGGACCAAGGTTTTAAATATGACAAGGACTAGTTTGTAATTTCTGCTATTTTGAAGGACCATTCCTGCCATTTTTCCAAAGTTGTCACAAGGACTAAAATTGACAAGTTTTAATATTACAAGGGCCAAAGTTGCCATTTTCAAATTTTCCAGGGACCAAACTTGACAATTTCAAAAGTTCAGGGACCTTTTCTGCCATTTGACAAAAGATTTATTCAAGGACCATTTTTGACAAGTTAAAATATTTCAGGGACCTTGAATAACATTTTTCTTTATTTAGATTTACCAGGGACTGTTTTAGACAACTTTTGAAACTTGAGGGACTAAAACTGCCAATTATGCAAACTTTATACGTTTTTCACCAGATTTTGATATTTTTGCATTTAAAACATATAAAACACTTATTTGTGATATTTTTATCATTTTGATGCATTTCTGAGTGTTTTCAGATGTTTTTGCAGTTTAAATTGTACAAAAATGATGAGTATTTAGACACTCATCAATCCCCCACACTAAGATATTGCTAGTCCCTAGCAATGTTTATGAAGTTTTAATGGATTTTAAAGAACTCTTTACCAAAAGCCATTACTTCTGGAGTAGCCAAATGTTTTAGTTCAAGTAAGAACCTTGGTACACCGATAACCAAATGATTTTGAGCAAATCATCAGCTTTCAACGGATTTGATTTGTCTTTACCAGAAGCCGTTTGCTCTGGACTAGCCAACTCTTAGATAAATTATTAATATTATCTTTGGTGAGCTGATTACCAATTATGGTTTTTCCACTGCCTTTACCACAAGCCATAAACTTGCGGGCTAGCCAACTCTTCACTTTTAAGGATATGGTGAGCTGAATACCATACAATTTTGGGCAAATTGTAAGCCGTCAACGGATTTGAGATATCTTTACCAAGAGCCGTTTGCTCCTGGATTAGCCAATCCTTATGTGGGTTAGACATGGTGGACTGATTACCATTTGTTGTGTTTAGTACATAGTACTTCCACTAAAAAAAAATTTTAAATTTGGCCATTTTGGGGGAAAAAGGGACTAAAAGGGTACATTTATGATCAAAATTCGCCAGAATTTCCCCCCCACACTTAGAAATGAATATTGTCCTCAATATTCGAAGTACCGGTTGTAATGCCGAAACTTAGAACGTAAAAAGATAACATTACTAGCTAAGTGTGGAAACACAACAATTATTCTCTTTTTTAATATTTACAATTTTCATTCATTTTTTAGATCTATATACAACATGTGGGGCATCTCCCCCACACTAGGGTGGTACACACGGGTGAAAACCCATGTTAAACTACTGTTTTTGATTACCGAGTCGCTAGCTTGACTCGACCCCGAATTAAATTGTTCATGGGGAAGTAAGTGGAAGAGACAATCTCCATCGGACTTTCATTCAAGATGTTTGGATAAACATTTGAAGTACGTGAAAGTTCCACACCGATGAGATACAGACAGACAGACCCGGCTCACAAATGGTACGTGGAAATGCCTGGGTCAAAGATAATGTCTTCATTCCCGAAGGAGTGAAGAACAGGAGAAGCCACGGGATAGGTGAAGAAGAGAAAGAAAATCATGATAAACATCATGACTAACTCATCTTCATCCATAGGAGGATCCATAATTTCAGGATTATGAATCTCATCATTTAAGCTTAAGTGATCAAGACAAATCTCGGGTGTGTCATGATCAATTCGGGAGTTATCATACTCCGGCGGAGATATGATATGAGTGAGTTCACCGGCGAACTCCTCGTGAAGAGAATCAATCACAGGATGTAAATCTGTGAATTCTTGTTCCACTGTAGGCTCATCACTATCCTCAATCTGAGTATCAAAGAGTGGATTCTCAGAAATTAAGGTGAATTCAGGGTCGAATTCAAATAGAGGATTAGTGAAAGTAGTTTTGAATGTTTCAGGAACAAAGTGATTATCATTCTCTATTGGACTGTTGGGATAAGAAGTGAGTGAACGATCATTATCAATGAGACTTTCAGTTTCTCCTAGATCGGCTTCGAAATCAAAGAGTGGATTGATGTGAGTGAGTTCATCGGTGAACTCCTCAAGAGGATGATCAGCATCAGACTGTGAGAGTGATGCCTCAACATACTCGATGTTTCCATGAGAAGTACAATCGTCGCTAACATCGGAGAAAGTTTCAAAATGATCTTTTGAACACTCAAGAGGGGAAATAGAATCACACACATGATCAGAAGTTCCCTGTGACTCTCTAGGGATTGGGACAAGGTCCTCAACACTAGACTTTATGAATTCGTCCGATTCCTTTTCAGGAACAGTGTCAAGATGCTCATCCCCCATGTTCAGAGAGTGAGTAGGAGCTTCGGGTGTGATAGCAGTTGTTTGAGATGAAATCTCAACTGCTGGGATATCAACTGACTGAGGGAGTTGAGAAGGACTAGCATACATATGTTTTATACTTTCCATTTTTTCTTCTGCTAGTAGTTCCATCATAGTCTTTTCTCCCTGACTTTTCATGGAAGGAATTTCAACTGATGAACTTGATGAATCTGTACAAAGTTGCTAATATCAAGGGTAACTTCATCATCATCGTCATCAGGAATGAAACGGAATCGAGAGCTAGATTTGGCTGCTTTTTCTTTTGCAATTGATTCCCTAATGGATTTTTCAAAGGCAATCTGGGAATCTAATTTAGCAGTCCGTTCTTCAGCTAACAAAACTTCCATGGATTTTTCATTTGGATTATTTTGGGGATGTTTACATTCCTTCAAATCTTTCACTAAATCCAAAAGATCAAGTAGAAGATTTTGAGGAAGTGGCTCAGGCTGAGGTGGTGCCTGATTCACTTGGTACTGTGGAGGTTGGTCATGATACGAAGAGTCGTAATTGTTACAAGGAAATGGATTCCTCGTTTGACAATTATAGCTAAAGTGAGGACCTCCACAATACTCACAACAGTAAAACTGATGTGGCTGTGAGTCATATGTGTTGTAGTCATAATTGTCATCAGGAACCTGCTCATAGACAAGCGTGTTTCCCGATTGACAATCAGAACTGTAGTGTGAACCACCACAGTACTCACAACAGTAAAACTGCTGAGTCTCACAGTGTGGTAGCTGATGGAATGAATCAGTTGTGTTATGGTAGGAATAGGGATCCTGGTTATAGACAGACCCGTTTCCTGATTCCACCATGCTACAACTGGGGCAATTGCCACCATTATAAGGACCACCACACCATTGACAACCAAGAGGGTGAGGATAAGACATAGAAAGAATCAAAGGTTTACAGAGGGTAAGAAATGAAGAATCAAAAGGGTAAGAAGGTAAAGAGGAATATTTTTGGTATTTTTGAAAAACATGATGTAAAAACAAAGAATGAAAATCTTTTTGGGTTTTTGATTTTTAAAAGATGGTATGAACAAGGAGTGATTATTCAAATCACTAATCTGCTAAACGTAAGACTATTAGCACTGCTCCCCGGCAGCGGCGCCAAAATTTGATCCGCGCAAAACAGTCAAGTTAAATTACTCAAGCCTGCCACTTGTGAATGGCAGACCGCAATCAGCTTAAAACTGTTCAAACACGAATGCAATGAAGATCAGGAGAGTATAGTGTTTCCCCAGGTCGTTAAGTCCCAACGAGCTGTGCGAGAATAGTCAGACGTGTAGTGATCGAGAGATTTGAACGGGAAAAGAGATTTGAAGATGATTATAACTAAGGAAAAATCCCATAAACTACAGGGGCTTAAATGCAAATTAAAGGAAATTAAAAAGATAAAATCTATTAAATAAACGCTATCACTATATTTAAAATGATGTTTTTGTTTTTATGTTTTTATAAAACTAGAATTAAAAACTACGCGATGTCCAAATTAAAACGTGAAACTTACACAATATTAACCCTAAAAATATGAAAATGACATTTTTACAAACCTAATGATATAAGAAAATTATTATAAAAAGAAAATTATTTTTATAACTATTTATTTAATTATTATTAATTAAAAACTATTTTTAACTATTTAATAATTACCTAAAATACAAGAAATTAGGAAATAAAGCTAGAAAAATAAAATTAAGAATTAGAAAAATCTAAAATATCAAAATAGAAATTTCAAAACTATTTTTGTATTTTTTTGATTATTTTTCTATTTTCTATGAATTTAAATCTATTTAAATCTAATTTAAATTGTTAAAAATACCAAATAAAAGGGGAAAAATATGGAAAAATCTTTTTTATGCTTTTTATATTTTTCTTAAACAGGAAAAAATGAAAAATTATTTTTTGGAACTTTTTCTCAATTATTTGCAACAAAAGGTATTTAAAAAGGCTTAAAAACTGAATTTAATCTAGAAAAATAGCAAACAGTGTCTAAAAATTATGAAAATTGCAGGGAAATTCTAAAATGCTATTCTAGTTCTAGGAAAAATAGAAAACACTGGGCTTATGTGGAAGAAAACAAAGCTGCTATGTAAACTGATCCTAATAAGCTACTATGGAATAAGCTAATAAGCATTTCAGTGAACCAAATGAAAACATAAGCTAAATAACATCAAATCTACTCTAAAGCAACTATCTATATCTAATCCTAACACCTAAAGAGCAGTTTAACAATGATTAAGCTAAACTGATACTTAAGCCAAATCAGGTTCTGACCCCACTGATTAAGCTTATGCATCAGCTTATGTAATAAGCTAAAGGGAAAAACAAGAGTGTGGGACTCAAGACCACCAACCATAGATCATGTGTACCAAATTTCAGAAAATAAGGACTAGTATAGAGGCAGTTAAAGGGCAAAACAAAAGTGACAAAAACTGATGCAGCAGGACTGCTGTACAGAACAGATTAACAGGTCTGATGTTTAAGCTAGTTTAACTGCTAATTAAATAAGCTTATGCTAAAACTAAAGATGTAGACTTAAAGATCACCTAGCATACTGCAATTTGACCAAATATCAGACCTTAACTATCTCTAATGACCCTTGCACAACTGCTGCAAGTTCAGCAAAAACTTATTCAGAACTGGTGTTGACTTTTTTAAAAGCAGAAGTGAGATTGACTAAAATGAAGTTTGATCTAGATTTGTGAGCTGAGAATGGTATATAATGATAAAATAAAACTAAAGCAAGCAATACTTATGAATTTGAAACACACAACAAGATTGTGATTTACCAAAATCACAACAGTTGAAGGACTAAAGACAATTGAAATGAATTTTGACTTTTACAACTCTAAGGTCCAATTGAATGATCTACATGACTCTTAAATTCCTAAAGTAGACTCAAGAAACAGAACTTGGTCACTTTCTAACCTTCTAACTCAGTTTTAAACATTAAAACAAACACTCCTTAGGGGACTGTTTTGCAAGTTAAATGAATCTAAACACTACACTAACTGATCTAAAGGATCAATCTAAGATTAGATAGCCTAAGTACAACTAAATACACAAATTTAAACAGTTAACTATTACAAATACAAGTAAAAACAAAATGTGCACTGAGGTGAAAATGAAACTGAGAACCCTTACTCACATGTGTCCACTGTTGTTGCAGGCCAACACCAAACCCAAACCTAAGCTAAATAAGCCTATTCCAACCCATTTCAAAGACCTGAAACACCATTTTCTATTTCCAATACCAATTTCCTCCAACAGTTGACTATTGTTGACTGTTTTACAAAATTACTTGAGAATGAATCACAAGCTTATCAAAGACTATGATAAGCTTAACTAGACTTGTCTGAGCTTTCAAAGAAGCTAATAGAAGCTTGTCACTAAGAGAATGTAACTGAAGGTTGCAACAGTAACTAAGAAACTAGAAACTTGTAAAAACTTGAATTGATAATCAAAAGCACACTTGCAAAGATGTTTTTAGCTTGATTGTGATACATAAGAGCTGAAACTACAACATTTTATTTAAACTAATACATTTTAAAGAAAAATCGACATTAAAGGAAAAAATGAAAAACTAGCTACTACTTGTTTCCTCTTTCTTCTTCCTCTTTTATACTTCAAAACTCTTCCACGTGTCCTCTAGAGTGTTTCCCACCACTTTTTGAGCCAATGGGTGACTTTTGAGCAGTTTTTGCCTTTTGATGATTTTGGCGGGAAAGGCACCATTTGACTTCTAGCCCTGAATTTGCAGGTAGGGGGGGGGGGGGGTGGAGTGTAGGTATGATGAGTGTGGAGTGAGGGGATAAGGTGAGGTTGATGGGAGATGTGGCAGGGGAGGGTTGCAGGCTTTGCAGTCAAGTGGAGAAGGAGGAAAACCACAAGGGAGGGAAAAGGGTATTCGTTTGACTGGGTGGTTTGACCAGGGGGTCAAAATGGAAGGGTCAAGGGGGTCAAAATGGGGAATGACAAGGGTTCAAATCTGTTTTGACAAGGGACCAAGGTTTTAAATATGACAAGGACTAGTTTGTAATTTCTGCTATTTTGAAGGACCATTCCTGCCATTTTTCCAAAGTTGTCACAAGGACTAAAATTGACAAGTTTTAATATTACAAGGGCCAAAGTTGCCATTTTCAAATTTTCCAGGGACCAAACTTGACAATTTCAAAAGTTCAGGGACCTTTTCTGCCATTTGACAAAAGATTTATTCAAGGACCATTTTTGACAAGTTAAAATATTTCAGGGACCTTGAATAACATTTTTCTTTATTTAGATTTACCAGGGACTGTTTTAGACAACTTTTGAAACTTGGGGGACTAAAACTGCCAATTATGCAAACTTTATACGTTTTTCACCAGATTTTGATATTTTTGCATTTAAAACATATAAAACACTTATTTGTGATATTTTTATCATTTTGATGCATTTCTGAGTGTTTTCAGATGTTTTTGCAGTTTAAATTGTACAAAAATGATGAGTATTTAGACACTCATCACCTGGGGATCCAGCTACTGAGTCAGTTTAGTCCGGATTTCGTGTTGCAAACTGGGTTATGGGTTATGGGTTATGAACCATGGGTTACGGGTAATGCATTATGGATACCCAACAAGATGCAATGAACCTAGACATTGGGTTATGGATCTTGGGTCATGGGTCATGGACTTTTGGTCATGGATCTGGGATAATACCCAACATGACTTCATGCATGATTTCATGCAATGGGTCATGGGTTATGGATCATGCTCCATGGGTATGGGTTATGGACTTTGGTTTTTACCCAACAACATTCATTATACCTTGTGATATGCTTACACAGCGCGTTCGGGGTTAAAGGAACTTCCTTTTCGTCAAGCAAGTTTTTCAACACCCTAGGCAGTGAACCTAATCGTTGTAGTGTAGTATTAGGGTAAGCCACGGGAATTGATATCGTTCTCTAGGGGAATAGGAATGCTAGTGAGAAGTTACTACGCTAAGGTTGGGGTTGAGGAAGATTATTTTTTTATATTTTTTAGGAAATTGAAAGGTACGAATCTCGGGGTTTGGATTTGGGGGTTGGTATTTCTACCGATTACTTCTACTTATCTAATTATCTAATCTAAGGTGAGGGTAGTCTATGTCTATTGTTGTGTGCTCGTATGATAGTTAAAAATGTATTTGCTTAGGCTTTATTACTCCCTAGTTATCTTCTATTGGTGGTTGAATTGCCACGTCCTTATTCTTAATTGCGTTGTGTTTCTAAGGTCGTAGGGTATGCGTTTATCCCTAACCCTTTGAAGCTACCAAAGGTTAATGACTACAAAATCTCTAGGATTTATAAACTTTAACTCTAAGGTATTCTTTGGATGTATAGCCTACAATTACTCTAGGTGATTATAAACTAAGGTTCAACAAAGATTAATCAAGCATTATTAGCACAACGAATGACCTATCGCAATACTAGGTCAATCACAATTAAGATAAGAGACAACCAATCAATATTCAATAACTAAGTTTCATATTACCTAAGCAAACACACAAGTAAATTAGCCGGACATGGGAAACATGCAAGCATACACACAATCAAAGGAAGACATAATTAAATTAATGAAGTAAAACACTTATCTTGATGTAAGATAGGGTATGAAACCCTAAAATACTGTACAAGACAGCCTTGGTTCGGTTTAGGTTTTTACTCCAAAAGACTACCCACTGAAAACTGAAAAATTCGGATTCTATATATAAGATTACACATGCGACGGCGTCACCCTTTAATTTGTGACGCCGTCGGGTCGCCGTTATTAGGGTTTTGTCTTGGCCACGTTAGTCTTACGACGGCGTCACCTTATGCTTGTGACGTCGTCCCCTTCAGTCTTTGACGTCGTCTGGATCAAATCTAGGCCGTCTGAGCTGCGACGCCCTACTCTTTTAAAACCTGAAGCCGTCACTTGTAAATGAGCAATTTGGCTACTGAGTCATCACAAAATTTGTCCGACGGCATCTCTAGTTGTACCTGACGCCGTCACTTGTAGAACCTGACGCCGTCCCCTTTAGTTCCAGCAGCCTGAGTGTCTCGATTCTTGACTTTGGCCATTTTCTTCGTATATTCATGCCTTTTCGCCCGAATAAGTGTCATTCCAGCAATTTGCCTTCAAGATACCTAAAAAGTGAAAAGGAACGATATTAAGTAATAACGGGTACAAAAGTGATCAAATAAGGGCTTAAACGACCCCTCAAAAAGGTACATTTTAAAACCTTATCAAATATCCCTACACTTGGTATTTGCTTGTCCTCAAGCAAATGTGCTTTTAGCCAATTGATTTATAAGCTATGGGTCATGAAGCATTAGTTTAGAACGATCCACAACGCATATAAGCCCCGAAAAAGTCATAACAAGCACGGAAATTACATACTAGCACCTCACATGGGGTGTTTGGATACTCACATCTCTCGGGTGTATATGAAATATAACAAGTTGGAAATGGAAGATAAACACTCATTAACCGGTCCTAATACATAGATTACCATAGGCTTGAGACTAGATCAAACCTCCATCGCTTTGGCGTAAGCACCTAGGAAAGACTATCCAAGAGGTCTTTTAAAGGGTTGTAATGTTAGGCTTACGGTAGGGAAACAAAGGGTTTGGTGGGATAGGCGATTTAGTGGTGGCAAGTCAAAAATCTTTATGTTACAAACATGCGAAGAATGGCGTTGCTAAGCCAAGACTCGACACTCTAAACTCTAGATAACTGGAACAAACAAACATAAATTAAAAGATAGATGTAGGATGGTAGCTGATGACGTATAGTCCGTATTCGGGTCATGAACCCGACCAATAAACGCTACTAGCAACCGAGCCCGGTACGAATGGGCTAACCCGGTAACGGTTTGGGCTCACGGAGGCCCAAACCCAAAGTTATTTATGGTTTTGGATATCGGATATCTCTTATTTATGAGATATGTATTGATTGACCGACTGAGGCGGGATACGCCGAAGGTTGGGGAACACGAAACCAATAAGGATTTCGTGTGTATATAAGGGGCATCTCTACCCTCATTAAAGGTACGATCTAAAAACCTAATTCTCCACTAAACCCTAAAACCGATTACTTACTCTCACGCCGGAGGATAATCGTGGGAAACAATCCCACGATAAGCCTAACGGTGTTTTCTGTTTACTTAGTGCGCAGGTCTCAAGCATCAAGGTCTGATTGATACGAGAACCGGAGTCCAAACAAGGAATGCCCAACTTTTGTATTAACAAGTGGCGCCATCCGTGGGACCAATCACTAAGAACTAGAATGACAAAGAACGGAAACCTAAGCCAACGATCGCATAGTGACTTACAACGGAAAAAGCAGCAAAGTGGATCAGCCTCTAAGCAGGCTTCTGGAACAACCAGTGTGACCAAAACCAAGGGTCAGGCCCAGACCTGGTCTTCACGACAGTGGAACCACTCGCGGGGACAAGCTATGCCACTGCAACAACCACCAGCGCAGAAGATCCACTGCGCACCCTTTTCACCACTCCCCACCAATCGGTGCCAGAAAAGGACCTCACAAAAACGCCGGGCGCGCCTCTCTGAAATAGGGGTCTAGATGTGGAAACAGACATCCTCGCGTTAGAAGGAGTCGCGCCTGAACTAGCACCAAGTGACTTCGTGTCTCAAAACTACGAAACCTTGGCTGCCCTCATGCAAGAGGAGGCAAAAAAGAGGTCGAGTCAGAGCCTGCAGCACCGACTAAACTTCGACACGGAGTACGAGACATCCCCATCACGTCATTAGAAGGAGAGGCGCGGGAAGGATAGCCGCCGCCCCCCAGTGTTTACCAGGATCGGGAGGAGAGTTGAGAACGATGAAGCAGCTGACCTGCAGTATCTGGAAGAACACGAAGAGGACGGACGGCGTACCAACGTCCACGCTAGGCTCGGGAGCCGCAGGGTCCATGACAAACTTGGACGACGGTACTCCCCAAGTGAAAGCTCTTCAAGCTTGGATTCTGAGGACATACGGCGCAAGCCCGAAAGAGGGGATGCTCGTCCTCTAGTGATTCCTCGGACAACGAGGACAGCGAAACAGGACACTGGAAGTCCAGGGGAAGATATCGCGACCAGGAGGAGGAAGTTATGTCTCTTCCCTGGCGCCGCCAAAAGGTGGATGCGTTCACTCGGCGCAACAGCGATTTCTCAGAAGATAAGAGAAGGCGCATGCCCGCCAATGTGAAAACCTACGATGGAACAGGTGATCCGGACGATCACCTAAAATTTTTTGAATCAGCTACTACCATCGAAAATTGGCCACAACCTGTGTGGTGCTACATGTTCAATTCCACATTAGTGGGCAATGCGCAAAACTGGTTCAGTAAGCTTCCACACAGAAGCATTGATGGCCTTAACTTCACTCAAAGGAAGAAGTGCGCCAAAAACCCTGTCAAACTTGCCAGGGTAAAACAGCGCCAGGAGGAATCTACAAGCGCTTATGTGGAGCGCTACAAAGATGAGTGCATACATGTCAAGGCATGCCCCAAAATACTAAAGATCTCAGGGTTCATGAACGGGATCAATAACCCAGAACTCATCAAAAGGCTGAACGACAAGGTCCCCCAAACCTTTGATGAACTTATGAAACGCACAAGGTCCTTTATCCAAGGAGAAGCTGCCGCGGCGGACATCAAGAAAGGCTACTCAAACTATAGGTCACAAGAACAGCCTAGGAGACAATCCATTGACCAGAGTAGCAACCGCAACAAGAACTACCGCGGCCAGGGGAGCGGACGAGATAATGACAAATATACCCCGCTAACCAAGACTCCAAAGGAGATATTCGCGGCGAAAGGCGCGAACTTCCCGAGGCCCCCACCAATGCGCACCCTAGAGGAGCGGCGCGTGGGGAACATATACTGCGACTATCATGGACAGAAGGGCCACACCACCAATGAGTGTGTCCAATTGCGCCAACTAATTGATAAGCTAGTAAAAGAAGGCAGATTGGACCATTTAGTTAAGAACATTAAGGAAGGGAAAGATAAGCAAAAGAGTGGGAACAAAAAGGAAGCACCCAAAGATAAGGCTGATACCATCTACATGATACAATCATGGGAACGAATGACTAGGCAGAAGATCAGCCAAAAGTTTTCCCGTGGAAGCGAAATCTCTTTCTCCACCTTGGCTGCGGACAACGCAGTGGTAGAACCGCTCACCATTGAAATTAACGCAAGGGGTCACGATATCCACCGCATGTATGTTGATGGGGGAGCATCTGCAGACATAATGTATGAACATTGTTTCAAGCGGCTGCGACCTGAGTACGAAGTCAGTTAAGCCCGGTCATGACATCGTTGACTGGTTTTACAGGAGAAAAGATATGGCCCATGGGGCAAATACGCCTACTAGTCAATGTTGGTAATAAGGAACACTCCACAACATCCTGGATGAATTTTATGTTGATCAAATCCCCTTCGCCATACAATGGCATTATTGGAAGACCAAGGATATCAGCCTTGCGCGCAGTACCGTCTACAACACATGGGATGCTCAAGTTCCCAGTGGAGGGAGGCATTGTTACTCTCTACAATACCACCGTACCACCTAGAGAATGTAACACGGTTACATGTGAGACGGCACACATTTCAGAACAGCGCGCAACTAAAATATCAAACCTGAGGGTCGCAATTCATCCTGATTACCCAGAGCAAGAAGTATCGATCGGGGGATCGCTGTCTGATAACAGCAGGGCAGCCGTGTGCGCACTCTTGCAAAATAATTTGGATATCTTTGCAGGGGAACCAAAGCACATGACCGGTGTACCACGCTCGATTACAGAAAACAAGTTGAGAATCTGACAAGGATACTCCCCAGTATGACAGAAGAAGCGCGGCCAGGCTTCAGAGCGCACACAAGCAATTCTGGCAGAAGTACATAAACTTGTGGATGCAGGTATCATGCGAGAAGTCTATTACCATGACTGGTTTTCCAACCCAGTGATGGTCAAGAAGAGCGACGGTAGTTGGCGGATGTGCATGGACTTCACGAATCTCAACAAAGCATGTCCACAAGACTGCTACCCACTACTTGGTGCGGATACCCACTTAAATTCTTCTTGGACGCATACAAAGGATACCACCAAATCCAAATGGCTAAAGAAGATGAGGAAAAAACGGCCTTCCATACAAGCCAGGGAGTCTATTGTTATACTAAGATGCCCTTTGGCTTGAAGAACGCAGGCGACACCTACCAGCGATTGGTAGATAACGCATTTGAAAAACAGGTGGGCCGCAACCTAGAGGTTTACGTTGACGACCTTGTCATAAAAAGCCATACTAAGGACGAATTGGTGCGCGATATTGAAGAGACATTTAAGACACTACGAGAAATCAACATGAAGTTAAATCCTAAGAAATGCACCTTTGGCGCTACAGAAGGCATGTTCCTGGGATATTTGATAAAGCCCGATGGCATTAAACCATGTCCAGAAAAAACGAAGGTTGTCATCCAACTTCCTTCACCACGCACGTTGAAGGAAGTCCAGTCTCTGAATGGAAAACTAGCCGGTCTGAACAGATTCTTATCCAGATCAGCAGATAAGTCACTCCCCCTTTTCAAAACGCTCAAGAAGTGTACAAAAAAGGGAGAGTTTCACTGGACTACGGAGACAGAAGAAGCTTTTATACAGCTTAAACAACACCTAGCAGCGCTCCCCACGCTAGTCGCGCCCCGCCCAGGGGAAGAATTAATTATGTACTTATCTGCGACTCATGAGGCAGTCAACGCGGTGCTACTGACGGATAGGAATTCAGTACAAACACCGGTATATTTTGTAAGCAAAGCACTCAAGAAAATGGAGGTTAACTATAGCGTAATGGAGAAGTTGGTCTTGGCATTAGTATTCACCGCCAAAAGGCTGCGCAGGTACTTCCAGACGCACCCAATAGCGGTGATCACAGACCAACCTATCAAGCAAATCATCTCCAGACCCGACGCATCGGGACGACTACAGAAGTGGAGCGTGTTGCTAGGTGAGCATAACATCTCCTACAGACCGCGCACTGCGATTAAGGGCAGATACTAGCAGACTTTATCATCAAAAAACCGGACACTGATGATGCACCCTCAGAAAGCAAGGTGGAACTACAAGAACCATGAATCCTATTCACGGATGGATCTTCATGCGTGGATGGGTCAGGCGCAGGCCTTATCCTCACGAGTCCAGAAGGAATGGAATTCACTTACGCACTGCGTTTTGAATTCACAGCCACAAACAACGAGGCAGAGTATGAAGCCTTAATTGCTGGACTACGCATTGCAGCTCGAATGGGCATACGCAACCTAGAAGCAAATGTGGATTCCCGTTCGGTAGCCAACCATGTGTTGGGCAAGTATATGGCTAAAGAGGAAAACATGATTCAATACCTCGACAAGACCAAGTCCCTAATCCAGGGCTTTGACAGGTTTACCATCAAACAAGTTCCTAGGGGGAAAACAGAAAGGCGGATGCACTGAGCAAGATAGCATCCACAAGCTTTGCGCACCTATCAAAACAAGTATTGGTGGAAACTCTGAAGAGCAAGTCAATCTCGGAGATGGAGATATCCACGGTGATAGAGGAACAAGGTCCTACATGGATAACTCCAATCGTCGAGTTTATAGGCAAGGGCGTATTGCCCCAAGAGCATAAGGACGCCCGAAGAGTATGGCGCACATCACAGAGGTTTGAACTTTGGGACGGTATACTATATCGGCGTTCATTTCTACAACCATGTCTTCGATGTGTCGGACCCCTTCAAGCAGATTACGTACTTCGAGAGATCCACGCTGGCTCATGTAGTATGCACTCAGGACCACGGTCCGTTGTGGCGCGCGCTTTACGGTCAGGATACTACTGGCCTACGATGCACCGTGACGCGCGGGACTTAATAAGAAAGTGTGGCGACTGCCAAGTTCACAGACCCATTCCACGCCAACCACAATAGGAGCTAACACCTATTACGTCACCATGACCATTCTATAAATGGGGTATCGACATTGCCGGCCCCTTCCCTGTTGCAGCAGGGGGATTAAAATTCCTTATAGTGGTTGTAGACTATTTCACTAAGTGGATTGAAATAAAGGCGGTCGCGACAATTACAGGAAATCAGGTAAAACGGTTTGTGTGGGAAAATATCGTATGCCGTTTCGGATTACCTGGGCAAATCATCTCTGACAACGGAAAACAATTCTGTGACAACCCTTTCAAGGAATGGTGCGAAAAACTAAATATTGCACAGCACTTCACGTCGGTTAAACACCCACAAACCAATGGTTTAGTCGAGCGTGCAAATCGAAGTCTGGGTGAAGGAATTAAAGCACGCTTAGACAAACACAAAGGGAGGTGGGTGGAGAAGTTATCGCATGTCTTGTGGGCGCACCGCACGACAATCAAAATTAGCATGGGAGACACTCCCTTTTCTCTTGTCTATGGGACAGAAGCCGTCATACCAGCCAAAATTGGGATGCCAACTATTCGCACTACCGAAGTTAACGTTACAACCAATGACGATGAACGGCGTATTGACTTGGACCTGTTGGAAGAAAGGCGCGAGCGCGCAGCTATATGTGAGGCGAGAGCTAATCGAAAAGAAAGGGATACTACGATGCTAAAGTTCGAAGCACCTCCTTCAGACCTGGTGATTTTGTATATCGCGCCAATGATGCGAGCCATGTAGAGGATACATGAAAACTTGGACCGAAGTGGGAAGGACCTTATGAGGTCACTGAAGCACTAGGAAAGTGCGCGTACAAGCTACGTGACATGGATGGTCGTGAGCTACCACGCACATGGAACATCTGCAATCTCAAACGATATTATCTCTAGGAACGGCTATGGCCCAGCGCACGGACACCCCCGCACTTTAGTATAGTACCCAATAAATATCCGTGTATTTACATTCTGTTTTACTTAGGCAAATGTCTTTTTTCTTTTTACAAAAACTTGCAAGTATTAATAAAACGTCGCGGTTTCTAGCTAACTCCGCGACACATTTCAATTTGTTATTTACATCTTATTTATGTCTCAACATTGTTGTTATATTATCTTTTGCCTACATGGCATGCATGCACTTACTAAACCCACGATGGTAAAAAGGATGAGTAAACCTACTAAATAACTCGTTGAGTAAGAGGGTTGCAAACCCATCAACATTGGATCATGCATCCTTGTTAAACACCTTATTTTCAAGACGTTGGAATAAGTTTAATGCGCATTCCACGATGGATGCGCAACAATGCATACTGTGCGCGTTTAACAAACTAGTTATCAAGACTCTTGACTCCTTAATATGATATTTACAGCACGCTGCATATCACACCATACACGATTATGACACAAGTATTTAGATATTATGACTTTCATACATGATTATGGACTTCATATATTCTTCGCGCTTATACAATCGTTTGATTCTTAGACAACAAGAATATTTTTCATGCAAAAGACGGATAACTAAGTACATAAATTATAAGTCGCAACTACATTCAGATGAACACACCTTCAACAAAAGGAAAGTTTTATTATGAACCACGAGTTCTTACAAAAAGGATATTTACAAAGAAGCTATGGCCTACATACTATTACAACGCCTAAGATGTGAGCTCTCAACACGGTTTGAAGCGTCCCCAGCCTCTTTCAGTTTCTTCAATAGGTCAGAATCCTGGCGCGATATCGTTGCCACACTAACAGGTACCCCGTCGGATCTAGGGAGATGCGCTGCGCCAAGACCACACAAAATGGCCTTCCCTTTCACGCCCTTCTTCTTTGCAAGCCTCATAGCATGGGCTTCTAAGGATTCCTTCAAAGGAATTTCTTTCTCAAGTGCAAAAGGGTTTAGTATGTCGCGGGGGCGAGCAAAGATAGGCACTTGCAACTGTGACTCATCAGGCTTCAAAAAATAATTAGGTTGCGCTTCTGCATCATCAGCACGGTGGCGGGCCATGGTTAATCCCTCCATAATCACACCTATGGGATAGTCTTGGTCGCGCTCCAACTGAGCAATCTGGGGAAGCTCCAATATTTTCATCTTTTTCATCGTAGCAACAAGATCCTCATAGGCATGCTCATTATACCCAGGCACCTGTGCGGCAGGCACTTTCAAAAGGCCACCCTCATGAAGCTCCTCTATGGCCTCCGCCTTACTACGCGCCAACGCGCACTGCACAACACTCCCGAAGGCGTCTGTTACCTCTCGGGACTCCAAAGTGTTGAGCGCAGCAAGGCGCAAACCATGGCTAATGAGCCACCTTCGCTCAGCAATGGTGGATACAAGCTAAGGATACAGCTCCTCATCGTACTCAATGTTGAGCTTGCGAAGCTTCATCTCCTGCTCCTTCAGCATTCCATCCACAGTTGCACAAAACTCTCCCAACCAAGAGAAGTGTTCATTCTTCCCCTCCTCCAAATACTTAAGCGCCCAGATGCAAGAGGACTTGTAATTCTCCAAAGCGGCAAGCTCCTGGCCCACTTGGATCAGCAATGACATCTTTTCTCCAGCAAGTTTCTGAGAATAAGAGCTCGCCGCCTCTACCTCAGCCTGAGCACTAGCCAAACGTGCCTCCAGCAACGCAATCTGCTTGTCCTTATGCGCGCTCTGGCTACTCTCCCCAACATATCTTGACTTTAGCTGCGCGACTAATGTAGCCTGATGCGCAGCAGCCAAACCAAGCTCCTCAACAAGTTGGTCCATTGGCACAACCCCAGATGTCAATGGATCGGCGCCTTGGTCCTCTGGCGCAGGAGGGTCAGTGCGAATAGGACTCGCCTTGGGTGGCGACTCCACAGAATGCCCAGCAGTACTCCCAGCAGTTTCAACACTGCACGCAAACAAAGAAATTTTATGATTATTTTATACAACAAACAAGGATGCACTAAGTGTTTCGGCGACAATACTTACTTGGGAGGAGTAGTCTCAGTTACGCGGAGGGGCGATGATTCATCTGATGATGACTCCACGTCATGAATGACAGGGTGTTTCCTCTTAGATGAGCTTGCGCCGTCATCACCAGGCGCCCTCTTGCGCTTGACCCCTTGGTCTGCTTCATCTGGCTCTTCCTGGAATACTTCCACGCTCTCCATTACATTTGCGCATGAAAGCTCTGCCACAGGTGAATGTACCCTGGGGCTGGGCACGCTGCGCAGAGGGATTGCCTCCAGCGCAACAGAAGAATCACCCACCGGTTCCTCCAGCTGCATCTCCATGGTGCGCCCCGCAGTAGCTTCCAGAATAGGGACTTCCCCCTCTCTCAAAGGGCGCACCCCCACGGTAACCTGGCGAGGTTTCGCCAATTGCACAACGCTGAACAAATCTATCTCTGCGCAGCAAGAAACAAACAAAAACAAGTTATATAAAGTACAAAGGTGAAAAGAAAGGCTCACATTAATAAAGCAAAGGAGTACGAAGGACGAGCACCCACCCTGGTCATCCGCGTCTAAGAAGGTTTGCACTTCATCAGGCCTATCGAAATAGTTACGACTGATGCCCATGTGCACCAAAAATTCCTCGGGGTAGGAATTGATGGGAATACGATTGGCGTTTATCGTTTCCGCATCATCAGCGCTGTATGTTCCAGGGAGGGGGCGCTCATCCTTCGGTAGCGAACCCTAGGTATAGAAGACAAAGCGCCATGGGAACAACGCCTCATCAACCCAGAAGAATTTCTCTCTCCAGTTCCTAAGCGCGTCTAGTTTTTCAGTATAACATTGCAGCCGCCCTGCGCGCTTAGCGAACGAAACCCACCCGTTTGACCACGTTGTATGGTAAAACGCGCGGAAGAGATAGATAGTGGGGTTAATCGCCAACAAACGGCAATTAACCTTGAAGTTTGTTATTTTTGCTGCACCTATACAGTGCAGCTGGGATAGGTGTAGGCGATAGTAATTTAATAAGTCGCACAAGAATAAGGAGATGGGCACACGTTGATTCGCAAATTCGAAAAAACGTGTGTATACCCCTACTTTCCCTTCGGGGTAAGCCACTATTGACACCCGCGCAGCCGGAACTACCTGGTGCAGTGCAAACGGGATATAATATTCCGAGGTGAACTCACGCAGTTCATCCTCGGTCATATCAGATATAAAGTCAGTTAACCCACGAACCATAATAAGGCTTAAAATGCGCACGCGCGGTTACCTTTAAACGTTTGTGGTTTTCTTGGTGAATATTTCGAGCTTTGCAACAATGGTGGAAATGATTTTTTTACTGTGATAAACACAGTAAAAGGGAGCCGGTAGTTTATATATGGTTCTACATCCATGTGATGCTTGACACGTAGACCCCACTTTCTCCAAACGTGTGGATAGGAGTTGCCGACGTGGCACACTTTCCATTCACTTTCCCACGTTTTCCGAGGGATGTATTTGACATATTTTGACTAGATTCACCGTATCTTCTTCAAGGCGGGAAACCTTTGAAGCTTCTCCGCTACGCCTTGAGGAATATCTAAGCTACAGTTATTAGTCTAGCACCCGCGGGTTTCACCCAGCGCATACTAGACTGGGGGGACATGATGACGTATAGTCCGTATTCGGGTCATGAACCCGACCAATAAACGCTACTAGCAACCGAGCCCGGTACGAATGGGCTAACCCGGTAACGGTTTGGGCTCACGGAGGCCCAAACCCAAAGTTATTTATGGTTTTGGATATCGGATATCTCTTATTTATGAGATATGTATTGATTGACCGACAGAGGCGGGATACGCCGAAGGTTGGGGAACACGAAACCAATAAGGATTTCATGTGTATATAAGGGGAATCTCTACCCTCATTAAAGGTACGATCTAAAAACCTAATTCTCCACTAAACCCTAAAACCGATTACTTACTCTCACGCCGGAGGATAATCGTGGGAAACAATCCCACGATAAGCCTAACGGTGTTTTCTGTTTTCTGTTTACTTAGTGCGCAGGTATCAACAGTAGCCCGTATGTTTTTTTTTTCAGCACTCTATTTTTTTTCTTTTTCTCTGTTTCTATTTTTTTTTTCGATTTTTTTTTCATACACTTTTACTCTATCATCCTCTACTATAACATCAAAATGATAGGGATTTATAGGCACATCCCCACACTTGAGTTTTTATTACTCTAACACTAATTTGACCCGAATTGAAAAGATCAAAACACTTGGAGTACATTATTATGCAAATAAAGGGAATTTGAATTTAACGTTCCTTTCCCGTCATCTCATAAAATTTAAATTTTCCCATGAGTCCCAATCGTCCCAAAACTGTGTACAAAGGATATGACTCGACTTAGCAACTTATGCAAGCAACAAGATAATTGAACTAAGGGTTAAGTGTGATAACAATAATGCACTAAAAGTGAGTGCATACAAGGTAGGCTAAGGCGATTTGGGTGTACATTTGGGGGTGGATTGTAAACAATGCTCTTCATTGATATTCCGGAAAACCGAAACATCACACGAACCACGAAAAGGATAGGCTCTGAGGGGTTAACTAGGGGTATCGTGTACTAAAAATGAGTACAACGCAAGGGTGTGGGGGAATTACTCAACCGATGTGGAAGAAGTAATTATATTACGGGTATCAAACAAGGGTTATCCTAATGCCTGTTATCATTTAGTTATTCCTAACTACACAAGTGTAGTCTTACTAGCGATCTCGGGATGCATCACAAAACAATGTTTAAGAATCTATTATACTACCGGTTCACACTCTAAGCATTAAAGTGGAATGCTTTAATTCCTACAAATCTAAGGGCGATCCTCACATTTTGGGTGGAATTTAAGTGGTAAAGGGTTTTTGTGCTAGTCATATAATTTCCTATCCATGAGACGCTTTATTAAGTCTCACTAAGACTAATGGCCCACTCCTATATGTCATGAAAAATTTTAAATTTGGTGCCAAAATTACCCGAACTGATATTTCTCATGGTTTATTACACAAATGCAATTGGACAAAGCAAATAATCAAGGATAAGCATAGTTTCAAAGTTCCCGTTTTATTTTCCCTCCCTACACTTAAACTGAACATTGTCCCCAATGTTCCCCGAAAGTATCAAAGTTATGATAATGGAAGGTAATAAAAGACGAAAGAAACTAATACTCCCCTGATTAGCTCGGTAGGATCCGTGTAAAGTAGTGGTTACATCTTTCTTCAAGAAGAATGTTTGCGTGAAAAGCTCCTTCTCATCTTATGTATCTTCTTCTTGGTAAATTAAACCTGCACACTTGAAGAAAATAAACGAAACCTTCGCGTAAAATCGGCGGTAAGAATATATATAGGACTCTACTAAACTATGATATAATGCTTGTGGAATGGATGTTTACAGATTTTCTGGAAAATTAAGACCTGAAAGATTCCAAAAATTTATAAGTAGCTCAGAAAACGAGAAAAAGTAATCAGTTGTTTTTGCTCCTTCCTGACGCCGTCAGGTTGCGATCCTGACGCCGTCAGGTTATCCTGACAGAAACTGGTCTGCGATTTTCTGGAAAAAATTCTGGAAAATTTACATCTTTAGAATCTGGAAAAATTTCCTGCAAAACATCCGTTATGACTCGATACAAGCATTTGACTCGAACAAACACACATGTATATCTTTTAATTAATTGAAATTCTCATGTTTACGTTTCTTTTGAAAACGTGTGTAATCCTCCCTACACTTATCCCTTATGTAAAATACCTTTATATGTAATTAAGACGAGGTTAAAGACAAAATAAAGCATTTTTACAAATTTAAACATGAGAATAAACAATCAACAAAAGATACACGACACAAACAAGCAAACAATTAAGCATGGGTTGCCTCCCATGAAGCGCTTTTCTTTATTTATGAGTCTTGTAGCTAGACTCGAATTCGTGCCCCTACGTACCGATATAAGTAAGTGTATCCTCTAGAATGTCATAAAGATCAAACTTATCATTTAAGTTCCTAGTAGTACGTTTGGTTCGATATGCCTTTTCAAATTTCTCTCCATCGGGGTCATAGATCGTTATCCTAATGTGCCACTCTCCATTACCATCACTAGGCGGTCTATCCCAATCCCACTTATGTTTAGGCTTATCGCTCTCAACTTTCCACTTATTCATGACAAGGTTGACGGGCAAGCTTCCTAAGAACTCGGTCATCTTCCTAAATACTAAGGCTTCCTCGAACGGGTTTACTTCCATGTCCCTAGCCATTTCTTTTTCATGAAAAGTTGCTTTACTAGCAAAGGCTTCATCTAGGTAAAAAGGTCGTTGGGGACCTATGAAGTTCTTATCAATCCAAGGTCCGTATCTAGATGGCGCTCTATCCAACCTAAACTCATGGGGGATTTCCTCTTCTTTGTAGTAAGTATGCTTTTTGACATCGTAAATTGACCTAGCACTCCCTTCTCCTACCACTATTTTGGACATCTTACAATCAATGATGGCACTAGCGGTAGCTAAGAATCCTCTTCCTACTAGCAATGGGCATGTCGGGTCCTTATTCATGTCTAGCACATGGAAATCCGCCAAAAGAGTCAACTCTCCTACGTGTACTACCATGTATTTTATTATCCTTACCGGATATGCAATACTACCGTCCGCTAGACCTAAGATCGTTTCCGTTGGTTCTATCTTACCTAAGTTAAGGCTTCTATGGAGGGACAACGGAATAAGATTGATGCATGATCCTAAGTCGGCTAGAGCATCGAGAGGTTTGGAAGTTCCAAGCCTACACGGAAGAGTAAATAGCCCGGGATCTTCTAACTTCTTAGGTAGATTATTTTGCACAAAAGCGGACCCATGTTTTCCAAGTCTAAGTTCTAGCTCATATTTTTCTTTTAAAGCATTATAATAAGGTGCATGAGCTAAGACTTCATGAACCGGTTTTTCTTGATGGAGTTCCTTGTACTCCTCCTCTATATTAGGTTTGTGTTCTTGGGTGACGGGTTTCTCAAGAGTAGGTTCTACCAATGGTGCGGGACCTTGGTACCTCGTTTTGGATTGCTTGAAACTCTTGTTGATGGCATTTACCGAGTGAACCGTTGGGTGTGAGGGGCATGGGTGCGCACTCTCCCATGGTGAACAAGAACATGAAGTTGATGAAATCGAACTCACTTTTAGGTTCTTTATAGTATCACTTGGGAGTGCTCTAATTTCTCGGTCATTAAAGGCTTTCAAGAGGGCATCAAGCTTGTTTGTCATCTCGCCTTGTGTTAGGAATTGGAAATTCCATATTAAAGTGTCGGTCACCCCAATTATGGTCTAGCATATGTTAGCTCGTATACTTATAGTTATTTACATTATTATGTAGTTATTTAGTTAGTCAGTAGCGTAGAATAGTTTAGAGTAACACCGTGGAGGAAGGACGGGTCTTTACCCACTGTATACCTGATCCACAGGCCGATAGGAGGTCGTGTATTCTGTAACTATAAATACCCCTTCCATCCATGGAAGGGGTGGTGCTTCTTTCATAATCTAACATTCCATTTGTAAACCAAGTCTCTACCAAGAACACCCTCTCTCTACTTTCTCTCTCTAAAATGGCTATCATGTATTTTGATCATCCAAGACCACCCGAATCATAAACACAATAATATTTTCGATCCTACAATTGGCATCAGAGCCTAGGTTTGGTTGTGTTGATGATTTATATGGTTTTTTACACAGTTCGTTTATGAGGTTTGTTTGGTTTTGTTGCGGTTTGATACATGGTTTATGTTATTTTGATGATTTTGTGTTGGTATGATACATGTTTTCTTAAAACTGGTCTGCGTACGTTTTTTTTAATGGTCGAATATTTTTTTGGTAAACTGGTTGTTTAACATGTATTTAGTATCATCTTTATTGGTGGTCAACATGGTCAAAACGAATTTGTGTATATGGTTTTTAAACTTGTTGGTATGGTCATTTTTATCGTGGTCTAATCCAGTTTTATAACATGTTCATCTCTTGCTTTTTTATATGTGGTATAATTGTTTCTTAACTGTCTTTTGTATCCCTTTTCGTTTGGTCAAAAATGGGTCAAAACTGTTTTTCTGGGTTTAATATGAATATGGTCGGAATTTGGCCGGAAAACTCATCGGAATTTAGTCAAAAATCTTCATAGCGACTTGTCACTATTTGTCCAGATTCATTGAATCTAACTAGCGACTTGTGCTCTTAATTTTGGGTAGCAACTTGTTCTTTAACAAGTGGCGACTTGTACATCTATTGCTGTAGCGACTTGGAGATTTGCTGATTTTCTTTTAAAGTCAGTAGCGACTTGCTTTGAAAAAAACGGGTAGCGACTTGCTTTGAAAAAAAAACGGGTAGCGACTTGCTTTGAAAAAAAACGGGTAGCGACTTGCTTTGAAAAAAACGGGTAGCGACTTGACTGATTTTTTACTAGCGATTTGGCTGATAATTACATATAAAACAGAAAGGGAGATGAAGATAATGCAAATGACCACGACCACTCAAAACAAATACCAAAACAATTTCAGACTTCAGTTTCGACTACATCATCAGTCCATTTCAATGCAACATATACAAGACCAAAGAAAACGTATTGATTCTAAGTTGTCTCTACAGATCCGTAACATTACCAACATCAACATCTAATAACCTAACTCTTCCTACATCAACATCTACATCAAATAATCTTAGTTTATTCTTTCGTGAAAAGTAATGAATCATCATGACCTCTAAAGGTCGAGCATTCGAAAGATCTTTAACCATCATCGATCAAAAGGTTTTTGTTGATAATTTTCGACCTTAATGAAGTGATTTCAAAAATATTATTGAATCAAATCATTGAGTCGTTAATTGTAAAACATGACTCGACACAAATAAAAACAAGATCTCAGTCTATCTCCTTTGGTTTTCTCATATTATCTCGTCCAATGACTCTAAACCAAAAGGAGTTCGCATCATTGATCATTTTTTTTGAACTATTATCTGAAACTATCCGAATATAAAGAATAAAAAATAACATTTATGTTACTCTTATTCTTTGTTTCGTTTACACTATAACATTACAACAAATGAACACGATTAAAACCTACCTGAATCCGTGTGCTATTGAAGCCGTCCCATGTCTTAACCTAAGCCATCCCTGTGGCGTTGTTGATATGCCTCAAGCCAACCCTATGGCGAGGAAATTGTTTGATGGACTTAGATCGATTAATGGATGATATGGGAACTGATTATTGGTGGTGGAAATGGATTAATCTGAACGAATGGGGCGGATGTTTTCTGAGTATTGTGATTAGGGTTTGTATTAACAAAAATGGGCGTGATATGAGTATGGCGGATTAGAAGTATTAGGGTTTGTGCAGCTTTCAGTGGCGAGTTGGTTGAGAGAAGAGAAAGAGGCGGAAATTATTGGAGTGATATTAGGGTTTGAGTTTGTTGTGTGAAAAGGGGCGGATAATATGTTATGTGTGATGACGTACCCTCCGATCAGGTCGAAGGACCCCACTTCGGCCTCAGTCGAAATTGCATTACGAAGACCCAAGTCTTTCTTCATAAGTCATTGGTGGCGTAAAACCATTCATCATTGACATGGTTACCAGTTGGGAATCCGCCAGCCGAAGGCCTATGCCCTTCGGTGTCTTCCCTTGAAGATGCCAAGACAAATAAGAACCTTGACTTGGTCTTCCCCCACGTTCCCACTATGTCCTTAGCTTCCCCGCCAAGTCCGAGATAGTGGGGATGAAGCCCTAGCGGTTACCACAAATCAGGAGACGCCCCCCATGATCTCCTAAACGTGTGCTAAACACTCTCCAAGCTATTTTCATCACCTATAAATAGGTTGGACGAGTCATTTCAATGGTATGTTCACTCAACACAGTATTTCACATACATCATATTATTTACAACTCATATCACATACTTACTCACACGCCGGAGGTGGTTCGCATGGCCCAACCCCTACGCAATCACTTAACGAAGTGTCTACTATTTCTTATTGCAGATTGGCTAAGTTTGGCGCAAGCATATCACCCCTCATACCCTTCGATCACCATCGAAGGCCTGGTCGTACGAATTATTGTACAATCAGTGGCGCCATCCGTGGGACCTGCTACTATTGGTCTCGTTATTCCAAACTTACACCCAGTCAATCACTCTCACTAGTTTTACGGCATGACTCAAGGAAGAGAAGATACACCCCCTCCGGGTTTCTCGACCTTGGCACCAATCCCAGTCAATGATCCTAACAACCTTCCCAATATAACCGCATCCACTTTTACCACACGATCTCACCCTGAAATAACTCCCAACAACCATGCTTCAACCTCGGCTAACCCTGAACCGGTAATTAGTCCAGCGTTTGTCGAAGCCAACATCGAAGCATTAGAGTCTTTACTAAGGGCTCGAAGGAGGCAAGCTCGGAATGTGGAGATGCATAGGGAGTTGGAATACTCAAGCGATGAGTATGACGAAGAGTTGGAAATGGAGACTAGGCCCTTGGCTCCTGGGGCAACACGCTCAGTGCTAAGGATAGGGTCTCCGAGCAGTCGAAGGCCTAGTGGAAGGTCGGTTGGTTTTGAAGCCGTTCCGGAGAGGGCTCCGACTAGACGGGAAGATACGATAGAAGGCTCCAATGAAAGGAGTAACCGAAGGGATGCTACGGAAGTTAATTTGCCACCACTTTTGGCGGCTCATCTGGGAAGAGCTGAGTCAGGGGTTCCGTTGCAGCCTTCTCACGCATCCGGCGTAGAAGGCAATCCATCTCAAATGAATGGGGGAGGAAATCTTCCTCCTCATGGTATGTACCCTCCTTTTCAGGCTCAATCTTACCCTCAAGGGGTTTATCCCCCGCCTAATGGGCAGGCTAGCAACCCCAGTTTTACTCAACCATACGGAAGTATGCCCTACGGGCAACCTATGGTATATCCTTCATACCCTGTCGGAAGTCACCCACCTTATATACCTACTGCTTACCCTCAATATGTTAATCAAAACCCTGTTGGAGTACCTCCAAATCATAACCCGTACAATGCTGCCCCTACCTACATGCCACCTTATAACTGCCTTTATTCGGAGCCCATGGGCTCCACAACACCCTTCGTAAGATGGATAGAAGACTACCCTTTGCCTGATGGGTTGAAAATGCCCGCGCATATTGGTACCTACGATGGGAAAGGGGATCCGGATAACTTTTTGCACTTGTTTGAAGGGGCTATTAGAATGCAGAAGTGGGTTATGCCTGTTGCTTGTCACATGTTTACATACACCCTACGAGACTCCGCTCGTATATGGTGGAACGGGCAAAAACCAGGTAGCATTGTGAATTTGGATGATCTCAAGGCCAAGTTCAGATCACATTTCAGCCAACAGAAAAAGTTTACAAGAACGCACCTAACAGTGCACAACATCAAGCAGAGGGAGAACGAGAGCACCAGAGCTTTCATTACCAGATATAACGATGACACGTTACAAATAATGGGCTTGCACGAGGACCAACGCATCTCGGGTTTCATGCACGGTCTACGAAACAGAAGTCCGGTTGAATTCTTCTCTACTGATCTCCCCGCAACCTACAAGGGTTTGGTGGAGAAGGCTTACACCTGGATCGAAGCAAAAGAAGTATCTACCAACGGGGCTCCGGTCGAAAATAAAGAAAGTCACAGCAAAGCCCCGAAGCATCCTTCGTGGGAAGGGTCAAGGAACAAACACAAAAATAAGGACAGGTTCACACTGTACCACAAAAACATCAACCATGGGCTCGTGGCTAATCTGTCCAAATCTCCAAGGGAGATACTTGCTACGGAAAAGGCTGCGAAGGCCTTTGATCCTCCTCCTCGCTTGGCAAACAAAGGAAGGCCTAGAGATACTTCTAAATTTTGCTACTTCTATGACGATTACGGACACGACACCAACAACTGCAGAGAACTCAAGAAGCAGATAGAAGAGGCCGTAAAGTCTGGCCAATTGGGACATTTGGTGAAGGGTATAAAAAGAAGTAAAGACAAAGCCTCCGACACACAGTTGGGGAAAGATACCACACTTGCCGAAGCACCCATCCTCATGGTATACAAGGAGGACTCTAGTTTGAAGAGGAAAGAAGCGGAGGAAGCCTTGTGCGGAGTAGGAGATGTCACTTTTCCTTCAATCACAGGGAAAGTTCTTTCAGATGACCCCGTGGTCATCAAAGTCTTGATCTCCAACAGAGAAGTAAACAGGGCCTACCTCGACTACGGTAGCTCCTGCGAAGTTATCTACGAACAATGTTTTCTAAAGCTCAAACCTTTGATAAGGTCGAAGAGAGTAGATTCGAAGGTACCCTTAGTGGGGTTCTCAGGGGAACACTCATGGCCCTTGGGAGAAGTCCCTCTAGAGGTTACGATCGGAGAAGGAAGGCTAAAAAGAACAGAAACTCTGATTTTCACTATCGTAAGGTCGGAATCTCCCTACAACCTATTGATAGGGAGAACATCAATGCAGAAGATGGGCATCGTTGTCTCAACCATACATGCCGCAATCAAATTCCAAACACTTTTCGGCATTGGAACGGTTTTCTCCAGCTATAAGGTGAAGGAGCCTACGGAAGTAGGCAAAAGGATCAAACATTTTTCGGAAGAGCCTCCGAAGGATGTTCTCAGTTGTACTGACGCTGAAGAACGCAATGTGGTAAATGATCTCTACCCCGATCAGACAGTGGTAATCGGAAAGCAGCTCCCAACCTCCTTTAAAGCAGAATTGGAAAAGGTACTTCGTGCTAATGCAGATGTCTTTGCATGGACCTACTCTGACATGACGGGGGTCCCCAGAACTCTCACCATAGACGGAAAGCCCTTCGGCACTGAACACAAGCTCAATGAGTTCAAACATATAGTTCCGCTTCTTGCTCTTTTGCAAGAATGCCATTGAAACCATCAAACAAAAGCGTCGAAGCTTGGCTCCTGAAAGAAATCCCGCCGCATGAAAAGAAGTGGACGAGCTCGTAGCAGCAGGCATACTCAGAGAGGTGAAGTATCAAACTTGGGTGGCCAATCCGGTGATGGTCAAGAAGCATGATGGAGGATGGCGAATGTGCGTAGACTTCACAGATATTAACAAAGCCTGCCCGAAGGACTGCTACCCTCTGCCAAAAATTGATTGGAAGGTGGAATCCTTGTCAGGGTTTCGGCTAAAGTGATTCCTAGATGCTTATAAGGGTTACCATCAAATACAAATGGTGGAAGAGGACGAAGAGAAGACAGCCTTTTTTACAGGAAAAGGCGTTTATTGTTACAAAAAGATGCCTTTTGGTTTGAAAAATGCAGGTGCCACCTACCAACGTCTAGTGGACAAAGCCTTCAGCAAGCAGATAGGTAGGAATCTGGAGGCATACGTAGATGATATGGTCATCAAGAGTAGATCAGAGGAGGATATGCTCTCCGACATTAAGGAAACCTTCGACCAGCTTCGCGCCATCAACATGAAATTAAATCCCAAGAAGTGCTCCTTCGGTGTGGAAGAAGGACAATTTTTGGGGCATCTGATCACCAAGCAAGGTATTAAGGCCAATCCTTCGAAGGTCAAGGCCATCACAGATTTGCAGCCTCCTAAATCCCTAAAGGAAGTGCAAAGTCTGAACAGAAAGCTAGCAGCTCTCAGCAGGTTCTTATCGAAGGGTGCAGACAGATCTTTGCCGTTCTTCAAAACACTCAAAGGATGCACAGACAAAAAGACGTTCCAGTGGAGCATAGATGCAGAAGCAGCCTTCCAAAAGCTCAAGGATTTCATGGCTATTCTACCTACACTTACGGCCCCAATCGAAGGCGAAGTGTTGTTCATGTATATTGCAGCCTCCTTCGAAAGCATCAGCGTTGTGTTATTGGCATAAAGGGAGAAGAAGCAAATCCCTATCTACTTCGTTAGCAGGGTTCTACAGGGAGCTGAGCTAAATTATCCAGCATTGGAGAAGCTAATTTTGGCCTTGGTCCATGCTGCGAGACGCCTTCAAAGGTACTTCCAAGCTCACCCCATAACCGTACTTACTGACAAGCCAATTAAGCAGATACTTTCGAAGCCGAAGAAATCTGGAAGGATAGCTAAATGGGCTATCGAGCTAGGAGAGCATGATATTGAATACAAGGGCAGAAACTCGGTCAAAGGGCAAATATTGGCAGACTTTTTAGCAGAAACACCCTCCGAACCGAAGCATGACACAAAGGTTGTTGAAAAGAAGCCTGATAAGGAAATCGAAGGGTGGAAACTTTATACTGACGAAGCCTCTAGCTCCGATGGTTCCGGCGCAGGTCTCATGCTCGTTGATCCCAAAGGGAAGGAGTACACTTATGCACTCCGTTTCGAATTCGATGCTACGAACAATGAAGCGGAGTACGAAGCCTTGCTAGCAGGTCTCCGATTGGCCAAAGACATGGAAGTAGAAGACCTGGCTATTTTTGTTGACTCACAACTAGTGGCCAACCAGATAAAAGGCTCCTACGAGGCAAGACAACCTGTGATCAAGCAATACCTGGATAAGGCCAAAGAAATGCTCGAAGGGTTCGCATCCTACAACATAGAACATGTTTGGAGAAACCAAAACAAGAAGGCGGATGCACTTAGCAAACTGGCATCAATGGCATTTGCTCATTTAACTAAGGAAGTTTTGGTCGAAGTATTGGCAGATAGGTCCATCGTCCGAAAGGAGGTGTCTGACGTAATACAGGAGGAAGACTCGAATTGGATGACTCCAATTAGAGAATATCTAATAAGTGGTATACTGCCGGAAGATCAGAAGTTAGCTCGAAAGGTTCGCATCAAAGCACCACAGTACAGAATCATGGGAAATTACTTATACAGAAGATCTTTTATGTCCCCATGGCTTCGTTGTGTAGGACCAAGGCAAGCTGCCAACATCATTCAAGAAGTGCATGAAGGATCCTGCGGACTTCACGCAGGACCCCGCTCCGTTGTCTCTAAAGTCATGAGGGTCGGATATTACTGGCCTTCGATGCACAGGGACGCTGTCGACATCATTCAGAAGTGTGAAGCCTGTCAAGTCCACTCAAGAGTCCCAAGGCTACCAAAGCAAGATATGACTTCCGTAACGTCCGTATGGCCCTTCAGCCAATGGGGGATAGATATTGTAGGCCCTCTGCCAGTTGCTCCAGGAGGAGTAAAGTTCTTGGTCGTAGCCATCGATTACTTCACTAAATGGGTGGAAGTAAAGCCTTTGGCATCCATTACAGGAAGGCACATGGAAAAATTTGTGTGGGAGCATATTATCTGTCGGTTCGGAGTACCTCACATCATCATTTCAGATAATGGGAAGCAGTTCGCCAAATGGGTATTCCCAGTGTTTTTTGCAGAAGCCTGAATATCAAACAATCCTTCATTTCCGTCTACCATCCTCAAGATAACTGGCAAGTGGAAGTTACTAACAGAGACATCATACAAGGAATAGAACGAAGGCTGGGATACAGTCATCACGGTTTGGTAGATGAACTACCTCAAGTACTTTGGGCTCACAGAACGCATACAAAGTCAAGTCACGGAGAGACACCTTTTAGCCTGACGTATGGCACGGAAGCTGTCATCCCTTCGGAAGTAAGTGTCGAAACTGAAAGGGTCATGAATTTCGAAGCAGCAGATAATGAAGAAAGACTCCGTAGCAACCTAGACCTACTCGAAGAACGAAGGGAAATAGCCTCAATCCGAGAGGCTATCCACAAGCAAAAGATTGAAAGGTACTATAACAAGCGGGTCCGGCCTTCGACCTTCAAACCAGGGGAATATGTCCTCCGAATCAACAGCGCAAGTAAAGCTGAGTACCAGGGTAAACTAGGACCTACATGGGAAGGGCCATACGTTATCAAGGAAGCATATGGCAACGGAGCCTACAAGCTGGAAACCTTGGAAGGAGACGCTATTGATAGAACCTGGAATGGCACTACTCTTCGTAAGTTCTACGTATGAAACTTACAATGTCTAAGGACATATTTTATTTGCTTTCAATCAATGTATTTGCATTCTTCTCACTTGGGGAAAGAAGCATTAATGGTAGGCGTCTAGTATTCATTTCTTAAAATGATGTAATCCTCCCTACCCACTTAATGATAATAACACATTTCCCTCAAATCTCTTGTTTCGTTCAATACAACAAAGATTTGTCCACCAAGTCGGTTTATAAGTTTGAATGTCGAAGGGATGTACAAAGACTAAACAACATGTCTTGCTCATATGCATAACATCCATCTCAACTTCGCATTAACTTTCCTATATGGCCTTAAGGTATTTTAAGCCTTTCGCTGCCCAAAGGATCAAGACGGAGTGGGTCGCGACCCTCTGTCAGCAGTTAAATTATACGATTGCTAATATTCTTGGTGAAGTAACTACACACAATGAGGCTATGCATCTACCATACGCCTTAGGTTTTAAAAAATATTTTTTACGCAAGTAAAAATAGAAAGAGAAGAATCACACATGGCAAAATTCGAGCCTTAGTGGCTTCAATGTAGATTACTGACTAGTCTAACTAGTCTAAAACAGGCCGTAGCCTTAACGATCCAACAAAATAAAATATTGTCTTAGGCCATAGCCTACATCACACATACCACATGTTAATTGTTTCATCAAGCACGAAGCCTGGAAAGGAACACAGACAATTATTTTAAAACATGGTACACACCACCCTGGGGATCAAACTACAACCACATGGTTGCCTTCATCAAACCTTGGAATGAGTGGGATCAGCTGAACCTGGAGAGGGAACCTTGGGTGATGGAGTCTTCTTGGAGGAAGATGGAGGCTGGACTGTCCTTGGCTTCTTGGCCAGCAGGTCCTCAATTGAGGCCGCTGGGTCCTTCGTCACATCTGCAAGGAAAGGGAACTCTAAGGCAGTTAATTGATTACCTGCATTATCATACTCTTTTTCATGAGTTGCCCTGTAGTAAGGAACTTTCTCCAGCACCACCGATTCCCCAGTCTTGGCTACCTCCTCCAAAGTGGTACACTTGCCATGGAAAACGGCATCATTCACCACATTCCCAATGGCAATCCCCACATCATCGCTATGGTAAAGTTCCATAGAAACATAGGGGATCACCTTGGTTACCAAGTCCACCCTGTCCTTCTTCAGCATTTTCAGACGAAGGTTTAACCCATCCACCTTTTCTCGGAGCTTGATCTCTTGGTCCAGCAACTTCGCCCTCTCTTGTTCGAGGCCTCCACACTTGGATGAAAGAACAGATATCTGCTCTTTATAGCCTACGACCATAGAGCCTTCGACAGTCAGCCTACTGCATTCAGCCTCGCTCGTTGCCAGTTGACCTTTGAGCTTTTAATTCTCAGCTCTGAGATCTTGCACCAAAGGGTTCTTGTCAAAATATTTCAGGGCATCCTCACACTTTTTCTCCAAGTCTGCATACTTCTGATCCCTAGCTTTCTCCCTTCTCAACATAACATCCATTTCCTCCCGAGCTTTGGTGACAGCACGAAGTAGTTCCCTTGTCCTAGAGTTGAGTTGGTTATCTAGCATACACTGGCGGACATAGCTTTTGTCATGAAGGTCGCAGAGCCTTTCTATGGACATGTTATCCATCACCCCCTTCCATTTGGGTGGGATCACATTGCCCACGAGCTGATGACAAGCTCAGGGAGAGGGAAGTTCCTTCGTATCAGGAAGTCCTGCAACATATGTACATTTGTTAATATATTATATTGCTACTTAAATTTTGTTCACAAGTAAGAAACTTTACCATGGATATCATCGCCGCTGGGCCCTTCGATGGCTGGAAATTCCACAACCTTACCTTAGGCACTCTTTTGCCGGGTAGTTCGAGAGGGAGGAGTAGGTAGGATGAGCTTCCTTTTCGAAGCAGACTTCACAGCTTTAGCACTGCCACCTTTCCTGCTTCGGACCCTCTCACCTATGCCGGAGGGTCCTACGATGGCCAGCTGTCCTTCGGAGACTGGTTCGTCAGAGTCAAAAACATTCTCCATAAGTTAATCTTCTACATCTATGGGTTCCTTTGACGGAGGAGCAGATGATATAGGCTCGATGGGCTGGGCGTCCACATCATTGTTGTTTATAGACACTGATGGGGAGCCCATGCCATAGCTTGTCTCTTGGGGATTCTTTGGAAGGAAGCTTACCTCCTTTGCACCACCAGCTACAACAAAGTTTCTGAACGACATCTCTACATAAAGAAGCAAATAAGATAAATATCAGAAAGATAAGTTTTTACTTCTTATTTTAATCAAAAAAGTACATACTTTCTCCATCACAAATAATCTCAGGTACCAAAGGAGACCCCTCCCATCTTTCAGCAATGCCAGCCATGAAAAGAATTGGCTCGGGGAACGTTTGGCAATCAGCTGGATGACGAGCCAAACACTGATACAAAGGGTTCCTTCTCACAGTATAGGGCAAAGGATCGTTGAATCTTTTCTCATCATATTGAAAGTCTGGGTTTAACAATGCAGAGTATGCCGGAGGGATAATGGTGTTTTGGATATAAAAGAATTTGCCTTTCCAGTTTCTTATGTTCGTAAAAGGCCTATCTATCAGAATGGGCACATCCCTTTCACCCCTTTTGGCCAAGGTCAACCAATCTCCTCCCGGGTATAGATTCAGAAAGCCCCTAAGCACAGTCAATGATGGTTCGTACCCATAAGCTTTGCACATAACAATGTATGTTGTAAGCTTGGCTAGGCCAAAAGGGTTGAACCTAGAAATGTGTATCTCATAATACCGGAGGAATTCTAAGATCATAGGGTGCAAGGGTATCCTAATATTGGAAGTGGTAAATGCATGGGTATACAGGCCTACATAGTTTTCAGGGGCATCAAATATCCCTTGCTTTCTACTAGGTAGCATGATTTTATGTTCCTTTGGAATGGGGTAATCGGTGAGGAACGCTTTGAGCTCCTCCCGTGTTAAGGTGCAAGCTTGTTGCTTGATTACAAACTTTTTATTGGTTGACATTGATCCACAATAAAGTATTTGAAAACAAAATGTGAAGAAATACTTTACCTTGTTTGATCGAAGGCTTGATCGGAAGAGGTTTTAGTAGGTGCAAAACTTGGGCAGAAGTTAAAATTATGCCAGGGTTTTTGTTTTTCAAATTTATATACCCCTACATATGATAAATCTTGGCCCTACATGTGTCACAATTATCTCCTTATCACCGGATTTCAAAACTAGTTTAAATTTTAAATAGACGTTTACTTTTACCGAGGAAAAGGGGTGGTTAGGATAATTGTTGGCATTAATTACGGTCAACAGATGCAAGACTTTTCATCTTCGTTCGTTTTTGTGACGAAGAGGTAGTTTCGTCTCTGTTTCTGAGTCGTAAGCAATATTTCTCGTTCGTACATATCACTTTCGACTAGGGGGCTTGATGACGTACCTTCCGATCAGGTCGAAGGACCCCCCTTCGGCCTCAGTCGAAATTGCATTACGAAGACCCAAGTCTTTCTTCATAAGTCATTGGTGGCGTAAAACCATTCATCATTGACATGGTTACCAGTTGGGAATCCACCGGCCGAAGGCCTATGCCCTTCGGTGTCTTCCCTTGAAGATGCCAAGACAAATAAAAACCTTGACTTGGTCTTCCCCCACGTTCCCACTATGTCCTTAGCTTCCCCGCCAAGTCCGAGATAGTGGGGATGAAGCCCTAGCGGTTACCACAAATAAGGGGACGCCCCCCATGATCTCCTAAACGTGTGCTAACACTCTCCAAGCTATTTTCATCACCTATAAATAGGTTGGACGAGTCATTTCAATGGTATGTTCACTCAACACAGTATTTCACATACATCATATTATTTACAACTCATATCACATACTTACTCACACGCCGGAGGTGGTTCGCAGGGCCCAACCCCTGCGCAATCACTTAACGAAGTGTCTACTATTTCTTATTGCAGATTGGCTACAAGTTTGGCGCAAGCATATCACCCCTCATACCCTTCGATCACCATCGAAGGCCTGGTCGTACGAATTATTGTACAATCAATGTGTGATTAGGGTTACTTGGTTTTAGGAGTGTGGTTTTATACCCGAATGATTAGGTTTGTAATGCTTTGATCAGATATTAGATATCTATTGTATGGGCCTCGTGGTTTCATGACCATTTTGTAATTATACTGGGCCGTATAACCACCTTTAATACGGGCCTTATGCTTTGGATATGTTTGGACCCGGGTGAATTTGATTGGACGCATATATTGTCTTGAACTAGATGTAACTCTTGATAATTATTTATCATTGTTACAATTATTTTACTTGTTCAATCCTATTGTTTTTGTGAATGATGGACCGGACATGGATAATGGACTTGTGTTGGGTCAAACTCTTGGTGATTTGTTATACATCAATGATATTGAAAGACATGTGTTGATCATTGCAAGAATATTACATGGACCGGATCATGTTGAATATTTATTTGGATTGGGCTTCTAAAAATGTGATTTGATTGGTTCTGATAGTTGATGATGAGTTTGGGTATGTTGTTGAGATTTGTTATGTTATGAGGTTTGATACTTTGGTATATACATTTCCACGGAAAATATTTTTTCACGGCTTGAAGTGCTTATTAAACAAGAGTTGACTACGGGGTTGTTTGCATTTGGTATCTCTTATTTGGATTTGAAGTGAGATTTTCTGGGCATGGTTACTTATTTCGTCTTCTTTCTTTCTACCCTTCCGCGAAGATGACTTGTTTGGGCGTTTATAGAGGGTGATAAAGACTTGGCTATTTAATTACGGTTGTGATTTCTTCTTGCTTAACCCACAACATAATTATCACTTCGGTGTCTCACTCAGTTGAGAATGTCAAGAGGTTTTGTACATTGGGTACACCGTTTCTTCTTCACAAGGATTAGTACAAGTTTAAGTAACAAATCTGGGAAAGTTCACTTCATGATCAAGTTTGGCATATCGGGTTTACTTCTCCATGTTGTCACTGCAATTGCCGACAGAATGCGTGAATGATGGGTTTACCAAAGTATGTATTGGATGGTTGATGATACTGTTGATGAACCGCTGCATGTTCCCCTAAAACAGACATTCATCGAAGCCAAAGTTGTCATAACATATTCAAACTGACATTGTTTACGGTTTTGTCTTGATTATGTAAAATCCCGCGAAAGAATCTATTTCTCGGTTTAAATTATAGACTTGTAAAATCCCGTGACAATGGAAACATCCTAGTAATTGTAAAGTTCATTTCCGGATCTACCTTACGGTTTATTCTTGGTTTTGTAAAATCCCGCGAAAGAAACTATTTCTCGGTTTAAACCATAGAGTTGTAAAATCCCGTATTGATGGAACCATCTTGGAGAAAGGAAAGTCTATTTCGGGATCTTATTTGATGCTGGTGCTACGGTTTCTGCTTCGAAGAAGGGATAAAAGGGTATATTTCATGAAATGGATGTGTGTTTGGATATTCGTCAAGGTAGTTTGGTTATTACAAGGTTTTACGGGAATATGTGCATTTAACCATGGTCGGGATAAAAACCATTATCATAGTTCACTTAAAACGTCAAAGTAGGCTAGATGTGAGCTTTTAACCAGAAGATGTGACAACGGGGTTAATTCACTATTATTTATTTGAGGTTGAAGTGAAATGACACAGGCAAGTGTACTTAGTATCTGAAGGTATCGGGGATGGATGGATGAAGATTCTTCAAGATCCTTGTTCAAGCTTATTATTAAAAACGAAGACATGGAAATCTAGTTATTGTTGGGTGTCTTTTACCTTTTCTTTTACAACTTGGGGGAATTGGGCTCTTACCACCACAAAATAACTATCACTTTAAGGAGTTACGTTGTAGTGCTCAGTGTCACATTCAATTGTGGATTTTCAAGAGGTGATGTACGTCTATTACTTGATGGTTGGTTGGTTGAAGAGTATTGAGTACTTAGAGATTCAAATGGGCATGGATTCTCGACACCGCTCTTTGTTACACATGTGCAAGTTTAAGTCACGAGTTCGGGTTGTTTTACTTCAGGGTCAAATTCATCATATTGGGTTTTCTCCATCAGCTGTCACGACAAAGAGCCTACTGAATGATAATGGTGATGATTACATGTTTTGCCAAGAGATGATGAAAAGAGAGAGATTATGACGTCTGTTCACATCAGTTCAAGCCTCGTACTTCATTATAATGACGTCTGTTCACATCAGTTCAGGCCTCGTACTCCAAAGAAAAGAAATGTGTACGTTTCAGTGCGCATTATCTTTGAAAGAAGAGAAATCTTCTTATGACGTATGAACACAACAGTTCATGCCTCGTACTCTAAAGAAAAGAAAAGTGTACGTGTCAGTGCGCTTTATCTTCAGAAGAAGAGAAATCTTCTCATTATATGACCATTCTCATCAACATGCTTCATGCTTTTTCCATGCGCTTCAGTCATCAAGTGAACCGGGCTACCATTGATTGTTTTCTCATTCCACTTGCTCAACTATAATGACGAAGGAGACATCAAGTGCTAAGTTTGCGGGGGAGAAGTGTGAATAGACTACATTTAGATGATTTTCACTTGTTTAATCAAGAATGGCATCTCCGTATGCAATTCTTAAGGGGGAGAATAAGTGTGATAATTCTGCATGGTTGATTGACATCTGAGAATTTATGGTCTTACGGCTCCTAACTCATGTAAGAACCGAGCTTCTTCTTATCGGGTCATCTTTACATGGAGTTACTTCTAAGAGCCGTTGGTTGACATCTTCACTCGGATTGATGAGTTTATCGACAAAGTGCTTTCGGTTAATGCTTCAAGTACACATCAACATGATGATTCCGAACAATCTCTCTGTTCTTGTTTGATGTGATTGGTAGTTTGGTGTTACCATTTTGTGTGTTCGTTGCGGGCTGATTGTTGATTTCCTTGATGAACATCTTTTTGTTCTTGTTTGATTGGGAGGGATTTTAGTTAAGGGGATTTGCAAGATGTAAGTTAATTGGGATGCTTTTTGGTGTGATGAAGATGTTAACTATCTATTCCCCAATTGGACAATATTGAAGAAGGTCGAGTCTACAGTCTGTTCTACATTTTCTGCTACATGTTAGAAGACTAAAAGACGAATTGCATTTAACGATCTAAAGACTTCTTCTTATTTCGGGCACTCATCATAAAGATTGTCGTTTTAGGGGAGAGCACTAATTGGGGGAGAGTGATATGTCAGATTTAATCGCCAATTAGACTTGCTCACATTCTGCTTCAGCAAGTTGATTCTCACAAAGACTTCAAGCGATCTTCTCAACAGATTTCAAGTACTTGGGCTTATAATATGTTGCTGATTCTGAAGTATCAAAACCAGCAAGGGGGAAGGAGACACGCATCTAAACGCGAGTAAACTTGATGAACTTAATACTTCTAAGTAATTGAAGATATCCCGGGAAGACAAATGTTATTACCTCAGAGAAACTCAAGGTTTGACTCATGGCGAGTAAATTTGATGAAATTAATTCTTCTAAGTGATTGAAGACATCTCGAGAAAACAAATGTCATGACCGCAGAGAAACTCAAGGTTTTACTCATCAAGGCGTTTAGTGTTATTATTCCAACTACGTGGGGGAAGTGATGTTAGTGAAAGTTTATGAAGATAAATGAGGTACACAAGTACGACATATTCAGGGAAGATAAATGTGTAACATGAGGGAGGTGTTATCAGTTATTCTCTCGATGGGAATGTGTGTACTTCGGATTCTTGAGCTTCATACACATTCATCAGGGACGAAAGATGTGAACATAGGGGAGGTGTTCTTCATTACCCTCATGATGTGTATTCGGGAGAGTTCTTGGATATTGGTGTACTTCGGATTCTTGAGCTTCATACACATTCATCAGGGATGAAAGATGTGAACATAGGGGAGGTCTTCTTCATTACCCTCATGATGTGTATTCGGGAGAGTTCTTGAGCATTATACAAAGAGACTGACTGCATCAATTCATCTACTAGGGGGAATTGTTACCTCGACATCTTTTGGAATGGATCGCTTCAGACATCAGTGGAAAAGAAATGTGAGAAGATTATTTATGAGTGGGATGATACGTTGTTGTTCTTGTTGATGATATAACCCCGAACGAAGAATCTCGATTATCGGTCTTAAAAGGAGCAGCGGGATTTATGATAATGGTGTGCTTCTCTGTGCACCTGGCTAAGGAAAGCTTGAAATAGAGCTTCGAATCTGCTCATCTAATGGATTTTCGGTTTGGGGGGAAGCTGCCAAAGTCTCACTTTCAGATGGTTCAATTTCTTTCTTCAATACAAGAGCCTCGGAAGCTTTGGTGGTGGAATGTTTAAGAGATGAAGACTTCTATCTTCTACAACGGGGCTGCTCGATATCCTTATCTCGATACTCGTATCATCATCTTCTTAAAACTATATCATCTACTCTATCTTTGTAAATATTTATCAAAAACAAAATACAAAAATATAAAACCAACAAAAAGAAAATAGAAAAATATAAAATCATCAAAAATTCATAAAAAATCAGAAAATTTCAAAAATACCAAAAATATGTTTTCTCTAGACATGTCTTCTGGTATCGATAACATCTGCGGTCTTAGAAATGTCATTCAATAATGGCACAGGACCATAGATGAAGTTCGAGCAGGAGGTGTAAATATTTCTTTCTAAACATGTCTAAAAATATGGCTTGCAGTTACGTCAGACTGTGACCCGCGCCTTAACTATGGCTTGCTATTATTTCCGATAGCAACCCGCTCTCTTCAAGAAAGGAAAGTGTTGCGCTAAACCTGTTTTCAAAATATTTCGTGCACTTATCCTAAAACAAAATGAGGAAAATATGTCGAAGGACTGCTGTTCCTACTCAAATATTTTTCCTTTAGAAAAATATTTGTTTTAACAAAATGGTGGTAAATGAGATGCTTTAAAAACAATCAGTTTCAGAGTTTTCATAAAATTTGCAAACTCAATCAATGACTTCAGCGCTTTTAAAACTTTTTATGAAATGAGTCATTGATTGAGGGGGAGAATGTTTTCAAATTTACATAATCTAACGGGCTTTCTTAAATATCCTATATGCTTAATTAAAAATGATGTTAACCTATGTTGAAGGACTAGGTGCCCAGGATATGATTGTTAGGATTAGATGATTAGAGTTTGATGAACACATAATTGCCATACTGTATATGAACTGATTGATATGTTGAATTGACTTTTACTAGTCGAATGTTGTTTGGTGATGTCGACCACCATATATCTGTATGTATGTTCACTAACGTATGCAGATATCATGGTATAAAAGAATGTTCCCGATCAGGATCCCACAATTGAAGATGATTGGATGCCGAAAGGAAAGGGTAACTATATCTTGTGTTGACAAATGAAGAAACAGAGCTTAATTGGACTTCTATGAAGAGTTGGCATGGAAAAATGCAACGTAAGAGGTCTCACTGCATCAGCAGATGGTTTTCTTCAAAGTGATTGAAGAAACGGAGCTTAATTTGACCTCAGTTGGCATTAAAATGCAACGTAAGAAGTCTCACTGCATTTGCAGACGGTTTTCTTCCTGCCCTACAGCATCAACAGAAGCTTCTCAACCACCTAACGTATCTTTGTGCAGGACAGGTAGTGGATGATAACATTTTTTAAATAATATTGTTTTAAAAAATGGAAAAATACTGTTTTGAAAATTAATTGGACTTAATTTTGAAAATCACCGGACTTTATTTTATCAAAACCTAAGTCACTCAATCTTTGACTACGGTCATCGATTGAGGGGGAGAGTGATTTAAAATAAAATATTTTTAAACGATATTTCTTCACAAAAGTCCGGTTTGTACAATAATAAGTGGTGATCTAAAGATTTAATGTTATGTCATGGTATGATTTTTTCTTTAGAATCAAGATCTTACAAAATGAAATTTTTTATGTTCTTGTTTGATTATGAAATTGTTTTATTTTACTTAAAGATCTCTTAAAAACTATCATACCTGACACTAACAATCTTTAATGTCTTAAATTGATCCTTATCAGTCATTTTTCAAAATTAAATCTTGCCACATCTTTCCTCAAAATCTTTTAAATGATTTAAATCAATTGGGATCACAAATCTCAAAAGGTTTGAAATTTTTGATCGGGGGAGAGATCGTGATTTAAATCTCAAATCTGTTTTAATGGAATTGGTTTTAGTCCTTTAAAGGCACTCCTGCCTCCATGTGCCAAACGATTTATGATATAAAATGCACATGTTGAGGAGGAGCATTTATCCAAAAAAACTAGATGAGTTTTTAAATCAGGCACATTTTCTCCCATGTTTTCTAAACCGTATTAAATCACTTGGGATCCAAAATCTCAAAGGGTTTGATATTTTTGATCGGGGGAGAATTTGTGATTTAATAATGAAATTTGATAAAAGGTGATTGTTTTGATTCAAAAGTGCAGGCTGCTCTCTCATATGTGCTAAAAGCTTTCGAATCTCAAAGCACATATTGAGGGGGAGCATTTCAAAAGAAAATAAACTATCGAGGTACAAACGATTTTATGTTTTAACATAAAGTACCTTGATTGATTTTGTAATGGTTACTTAATGGCTTTTGTGATCGTGAAAAGTGCTTCAAAAGAACTCTTTCCTCTATGTGATAAAATGATTTCAAACATCCTATGCACATATTGAGGGGGAGAATTTACCAAGAAAATCAAATGGCTTTTTCTATGAAAATTGTGATCAATGAAAATATTTCAAAGTCCTCTTGCCTGCATGTGCTAAACAATTTCTAAATCATATGCACACGTTGAGGGGGAGGTTTTCTAAATGATCAAAACTATTAAGGTCCAAATGATTTTTCTATTGATTTCAAGGAAGAATGAACTGTACCAAAAGACCAACCATTTTACTTTATGCATGGAGTTATAAGGATGGTGAGGTTAGGTATTAGTTCCCACAATATGCCAGAACCGGAGGGATCTACCCAGGGACAATCCACTAGATAGTGTAGAAGTCCTTAGGTATGATGAAAAAAAGAGAAAAATGAGAATTGGGAAGAGTGCGGACTGAGACAGAGCTAGTAATGGAATAAACCCAACAAGGTTCTAGTTATGAAGTCTCGGTAAGCACTGAAGGGGTTGAAGAATGAAAAAGAAATGAATGTGAAAAGGGTGAAAAGAAATAGCCCTCCAATAATTCAACCTTAGGGCAGTAACCGAGTTCAATACATATGCTACTGGTGGTTACCAAGGTAACGCCGGTATTGAAGACAAGACGTTATGGACCCAGTGACGCACTGCACTAAACTTCCCAAGCTACTCAAGTTCCTCTTAAAAGGGCTTCTTTCATTCTCACGGGGAACCGACATTATCTATTGACTTTCTCTTAGAGATTGTTGATATTGAAGAAGGAGACCCTCTCCCTAGTCTCCGGCATAGGAACCAAAATGCACAATTGAGTCTAGAGCCAAGAGATCATCCACAATATCTCATTAGGACACTAAATTAATGAAGACTTGCTGTTTCACACAATGTGGAAAGTAAGAATATAGTAAGAGTCCTACGCATTATCCTTGTGGTATTGCCAGAACATCCGAGTGATATGTAAAAATATTGATGATGAAGATGGAAATCCTTCTAGAGCCAACATCAAACAAGCTCTTGGTGGGTGACATGTGAGATCTTCTCGTAAGATCAAGCTTGTGACAACTAGATAAAAACAATGGGGCGATTCACTCGTGAATCAACCTTGGTCCACGATTGGAATTGACGAATACTTTTGGAAAAACCGTTCGATGTGCAAACCTTCTTTTCTCTAGCACGTCGAATGTGTATTCATATTTCAAACTCAAAAAGTATCTCTGATTGAAAAATACTTTTGGAAAAACCGTTCGATGTGCGAATCTCTTCTCTTATCTAGCACATCGAATGTGTACTCTTTTCAAATATAAAAAGTATTTATGATTGAAAATTGATCTTTCTCATAAAACCTTTGTCGTATTGCAAAACTCTTTCTTCCAAGCAATACGCGATTGTTTTTCAAATCATTTTCATCAATCAGTGAATCTCAATTCGCTGGTTCACTCACTCCGTGTTGTCTTCTTTGAGACGTTCCGGTTTGAGAACAGCTAGAACAGCTGTGAAACCCTGTCAAGGAAATTCTTCGGAATCATACCTGATCACAGGCAGTACTTGTACTGATCAACGGGGAACCGTGGGCCGTGTACCTCAATTCAACGAAAGTGATCAAAGACACTTTCGTGTGTTTTATTGCTAACTGTTGTTTGCAGGTACATTTGGACGGCTGCAGCTGATCAGAATTGAGGAGTCAATCCAAAGCCGCATGCTCACAGCATCCACACTTAATTAAAGAAATCATGACTGGTGCATATCTACAGAACCTGGCTCAGATGTTTCTATACTATGCTTCTGCTACGCTGCTGTAAATATCTTGAACCAGCAAAAGCTTCCGCTATTCTGATGGAAAGATGTCATGATTCAAAAGTGTGAGCATGTCGGTCCAAAAGTCACAACTTCACATGATGGCAACACAATAAAGGGTGATCCAGAGATTTACTCTGGCTGATGATCTCAAAGAAAGCTCGGAGATCATCAAAGATGTGGATCAGTTAAAGGCCTCCACTAAAAGTACAAATCATTGCGGACTTTGAAGAATCGCTACAAAAGCACAAAGATTGCGGAATTGAAGAATTTAAGTCTACGAGCTCAAGAACAAAGTCAAGAATAGAATGCTAGGATGCAAAATGTATTTCATTGGGTGACCTCCCTTAGGGGGAGATTGTTAGGAATTGGAAATTCCATATTAAAGTGTCGGTCACCCCAATTATGGTCTAGCATATGTTAGCTCGTAGACTTGTAGTTATTTATGTTATTATGTAGTTATTTAGTTAGTCAGTAGCGTAGAATAGTTTAGAGTAACACCGTGGAGGAAGGACGGGTCTTTACCCACTGTATACCTGATCCACAGGCCGATAGGAGGTCGTGTATTCTGTAACTATAAATACCCCTTCCATCCATGGAAGGGGTGGTGCTTCTTTCATAATCTAACATTCCATTTGTAAACCAAGTCTCTACCAAGAACACCTTCTCTCTACTAATTCTCTCTAAAATGGCTATCATGTATTTTGATCATCCAAGACCACCCGAATCATAAACACAATAATATTTTCGATCCTACACCTTGTCGTCGCTTAAAATTGGCTTCAAGCTTAGTTAATCGAGTTTCTTGAGATGACATGAATCTAGATGCAATTGCCTCAAGACTAGTGGGGTTCCCGGTGTTTGGAGGGTTGAACCTATTAGGTGGACTAGATGAGCTTTGGGGTGTGCTTGAATTTTGGTTCCACTTAAGGTTAGGGTGATTTCTCCATGAGGGGTTTTAAGAGTTTCCTAGGTTGTTTTGTTCGGGCTTGAAAGTGTACCACTTCTCTCCCGCTCTGTCTGTACGCGTGGAGGCGTAGTCCGCAAAAGCTTGTTCGGGGAGTCTTGTGCAATCACGAGTGTCATGGGGACCACTACATAACTCACAAGGTAGAGTGATTTTATTCACTTGATGTGAAGACATAGGATTCTTGTAGGAGCTCCTTAGGAATTTGACTTGATCTTCAAGCTCGAGCATCCTACGGTCGGAAGATTAGGAGTCAATGGGAGGCAAGGAGATTGCCTTAACGGTTTTGGGCAACTCACGGGGGTCATTCCAACTTTCGTTGTCATAGAGAGCAAGGTCCTCTATTATACCCCATGATTCTTCTGCGGTGAGATCACTAAGTTTTCCACCGGCCGCTTGGTCAATGGATCGCTTAGTGGGGAAGTTGACATGATCGTAGAAGAGTTGGATTTGAAGCCAAAGATCAATGCCGTGATGAGGGACCCTATGGAGTAAGTCCTTGAATCGAGTCCATGCTTCGTAGAGAGATTCACCTTGACGTTGTTGGAACATCAAGATATCATTCCTAAGCTTAGTGGTTCTCCCCGGTGGGAAAAATTGGGCAAGGAAACGAGAGGTGAGATCATCCCAACTTGAGATGGAGCCGGCGGGAAATCGCTCAAGCCAATTACTAGCTTGGTCCCGTAGAGAGAATTGGAAGAGACGCAGACGCGTGGTCTCCCGAGTAGTAGCATCGAGGTCGATGGAATCGAAAATTTTAAAGAAATCCTTAAGATGTTGATTAGGATCTTCGGAACGAAGTCCATGGAATGCACATCTGTTTTGCACCAACCGGATGGTGTCGGATCGCAGGGTCGTAGTTTGGGCTTGGTCAGGAAGCTCAATGGTGTTCCTATAGCCTAGGTGGCTTGGTCTTGAGTATTCACCAAGAGTACAGCCTCTTGGCGGGTCATTTGGTGGTGGGTATATGAGTGGTGGTTGATTATCACCTTCCATGATGAAAAGTGATGGGTTACGAACAAAGGTCAGGAAGAAGGGGAATAGACTACGAGGAAGCTAAAAATGGAAAAAAAAAAAAAAAAAAAAAAAAAAAAAAAAAAAAAAAAGCTTACTTGATAGGAATCAAGCAAGGAAACCTAAACGAGGTGGACTCCTAAATAGCTATTCTATTCCCCGGCAGCGGCGCCAAAAACTTGATGCGCTTACACAGCGCGTTCGGGGTCAAAGGAACTTCCTTTTCATAGATCAAGTTTTTCAACACCCTAGGCAGTGAACCTAATCGTTGCAGTGTAGTATTAGGGTAAGCCACGGGAATTGATATCGTTCTCTAGGGGAATAGGAATGCTAGTGAGAAGTTACTACGCTAAGGTTGGGGTTGAGGAAGATTATTTTTTATCTTTTTATGTTTTTTAGGAAATTGAAAGGGGTTTGGATTTGGGGGTTGGTATTTCTACCGATTACTTCTACTTATCTAATTATCTAATCTAAGGTGAGGGTAGTCTATGTCTATTGTTGTGTGCTCGTATGATAGTTAAAAATGTATTTGCTTAGGCTTTATTACTCCCTAGTTATCTCCTATTGGTGGTTGAATTGTCACGTCCTTATTCTTAATTGCGTTGTGTTTTTAAGGTCGTAGGGTATGCGTTTATCCCTAACCCTTTGAAGCTACCAAAGGTTAATGACTACAAAATCTCTAAGATTTATAAACTTTAACTCTAAGGTATTCTTTGGATGTATAGCCTACAATTACTCTAGGTGATTATAAACTAAGGTTCAACAAAGATTAATCAAGCATTATTAGCACAACGAATGACCTATCGCAATACTAGGTCAATCACAATTAAGATAAGAGACAAGCAATCAATATTCAATAACTAAGTTTCATATTACCTAAGCAAACACACAAGTAAATTAGCCGGACATGGGAAACATGCAAGCATACACACAATCAAAGGAAGACATAATTAAATTAATGAAGTAAAACACTTATCTTGATGTAAGATAGGCTATGAAACCCTAAAATACTGTACAAGACAGCCTTGGTTCGGTTTAGGTTTTTACTCCAAAAGACTACCCACTGAAAACTGAAAAATTCGGATTCTATATATAAGATTACACATGCGACGGCGTCACCCTTTAATTTGTGACGCCGTCGGGTCGCCGTTATTAGGGTTTTGTCTTGGCCACGTTAATCTTGCGACGGCGTCACCTTATGCTTGTGACGCCGTCCCCTTCAGTCTCTGACGTCGTCTGGATCAAATCTAGGCCGTCTGAGCTGCGACGCCCTACTCTTTTAAAACCTGAAGCCGTCACTTGTAAATGAGCAATTTGGCTACTGAGTCGTCACAAAATTTTTCTGACGGAGTCTCTAGTTGTACCTGACGCCGTCACTTGTAGAACCTGACGCCGTCCTCTTTAGTTCCAGCAGCCTGAGTGTCTCGATTTTTGACTTTGGCCACTTTCTTCGTATATTCATGCCTTTTCGCCCGAATAAGTGTCATTCCAGCAATTTGCTTTCAAGATACCTAAAAAGTGAAAAGTAATGATATTAAGTAATAACGGATACAAAAGTGGTCAAATAAGGGCTTAAACGACCCCTCAAAAAGGTATATTTTAAAACCTTATCACCTTGTCAATAGATCATGGATCATAGGTCATGGACTTTGTTTTTCACCCATTACTTTACCCATTACAATATATACAAAGTATATATGTACATTTCTATATTATGTAAACACTAGTTGTTATACATATGCATTTCTATAAGATGTAAACAATATTACTTGTTTAGTGTTTATATGAAAATTTCTTTGGTTTTATATAACTTATTTACTAAACATGTTTTGAAAAAGTTTTAATATGTTTAGTAAAAGTATGTTGATAAACTATTGGCTCAAACCTTTACGTATTTTATTTGTTTCGTTAAAATGATTTTACGTTTGTTATCGACAAAACATTAGAAAATCGTAAAACATAAATAGATGTTTTTATGGTTTATTTGTATTAACACATCTGAATCACCCCAAATACCAAGCCTCTGAAAGTGAGTGTCATCAAATACAATGATGACTCTAATTTTGAAGTCATCAGTGTGTTCAAGTAGAGTCTTTTTTGTTACAAAGAGTGGAAAGTGATGATGGCCATCCTGGACAAAATAAAGGAAGCAATGATGTTGAATTAACCAATGCCATGGGTAGAAGATTTGAATAGATTTGGGAACAAGAAAATTTGCTAGGAGTTGATACAAAAAATCCTCTTAATCTTTAAGACCCTCTCAAGGCTTCTACCAAATTGAAGAAGAGGAATAGATCCGTGAATACATAACCTGAAATGTTTGTCCCTGGCCTTCATTGCAACAGGAACCCTCCTGAGTGAGTCCATCTAAGAAGGTCATGTGACTGAAACTCCTGAGCATATCATCTTTTTCACTGATGTGTTTGGGTGAACTAGTGTTTCAGAGAGTCTCTAAAATGCATATAGTGGACATACAAACTCTCTTTTATTACAAGATTATGACCCTATCTGAAAGAACCCTTGGAGCCCTTAGACTGGTAAAGATATTGGACGAAGAACTAGAAAAGAGGGATGCAGGCATATCCTTATATCGAAGAAGGTAAAGTTGGAAATGACGGGGATCACTGAAGAGTGAGACTAAACATATAACCTTATTTATTTTTGTTTAATTGTTTTGTAATCTATGAATACTAATGATCTTTCATTATCATAATCAGTCCAATTGTTTTATTTAATTAAGTTATTAAGAAATTGTTATGCTTACTAACATTAAAAAATAGTTGGGCTATTCTTATACCAAAATAGGGAGATGTTGTTGAGTCAATTCAGAGTCCAATGATCCTCGACTAGGATTTTAACATAAAATACCCGAAGTGTAAATGAAGTCTCTGAATTATAGAACATTTAGGGAGCCTTTTTGTAGTAGTCATGACCAACAGCCATCAGTTGTTGGCTCGTTGGTAAGGTGAGAGCTTCAAGCTCGATTTCTGATGGCGCACCCCTCACACAAGCACCGCCGGACGAAGGGGGACGTGTTAAGCTACAGGCCCAAAAACTTCGACCCTTATTTCTAAATGGGGGTGCCCAAGGCACCTCATCTTGTCATTTCTTCCTTGCTCATTCCTGTTAGGCTGAAGTCTTTGGCCTTTCCAACTTCGCGCCCACTCACACTAGAACTCCCAGATGCTAATAACTCGCTAAAAGGGGTAGAAAGCATGTTATTTTGGTACAAATCCTCTTTATTGAATGAAACTAGCTAGATGTCTTTGAAGTCAAGTACTTAGCCGGAAAGGCAAGTCCATCGCGGGCACTACCCGACTTATCTCAATATTGCATATAAGTACAAGTTTAGATGTGGCCCTTTGCGCGTTCTTTTTGTTTTATCAGCATATCTTCTTCTTATAAGCAAGCTCCGTCTGGCTATCCAGGGACAGGATGACTCTCGGTTCTTGAGCATGTTGGGGGATTAGGCGGCAGTTGAAAGAGTTGCTCGAAAGCTTGACGAAGAAGCGAAAAAGGCGTATTATATATATTATATTTTTTTAGTACAAGGGCTTTTTACTAGTCAAGTGGTAAGGTAGGGCACTATTCGATGAATAAAACAGATTTTAGGAAAGTGGTTCAGGTAGCTCAGCTGGTTAGAGCAAAGGACTGAAAATCCTTAGTGGAGCATCTCCCACCCACCAGCCCCTTTGATTCCTCATACGACAACTAGACTCCCTGAAGTGTCCGGATACCGCTGATCGAAAGACCCTCCTGTCCGCACATTTATTTCCTCACGGAAACATCCGACCTATACTATAGGTCGTCCACCTATTTTTATGATCTCCTTTCCTTCTATTAATCATATTTTTGGCTTTGACGCATTCAAGCTGAAAAATGGGGTTGATGGTGTTGGCTAAAAAAGAGAGTCATCTTTAGAGTTTTTCAGATACTAAAGAAAGTCTCTCCACTCCCAGAGACGGAACTCAACAAGTGAAGCCTAAACCCGAAATATATGATGGTGATAATAAGTGATGACAATAACTCACTAACTCTCCTTGATCTCGCCAACAACAAATATATCATGAACTTAAATACTAGGAAGAGTATCTAAGTCTCTTAAACAAATAGGCGAGAGCTTTATTAAAAAAAAATAAGTGAAAGTTACATATCAAAGAGAGTCAATGAAGTAGTAGAGTTGGTAGAAAAGAAAAAAAAAATTGTCAACATTGTTCACTAAATTGGGGTTGGACACATTACAAGAATAGAAGATCACATAAGCAGTAAGGTGCAATGTATGTTCCTAGTTATATGTTTAACACCTCTCTATTAAGTCACGGCTATTCATCTCGACTTTTCCTATAAAAGAAAATATTGCAATGGAGTAAATGTTATCTTTTATAGTTAACGGATTAGCAGTTACTCTACCAAGAAGTAAGTCCCTAAGCTCATTGAGTCTGTTAGTATAGTTCTTACTTAAACACATAACTTTGGTTTGTGTTTAAAAAAATTAAAGAGATTACTATACTTTGTCATTCAACTTTTTGATTATCCGAAAACAATCATAATAAACGATTATATTTATTTTCAATAAGAATTTAAACGTTGAAAACTTTTTTGTGTATTTTGATTAAACTTTTTTTAGTATTCTTGTTTCAAAACTGTTTAAAATTACATCAGATTACATAAAAGGTGATTTAAGTTAGTACCGTAAGTTTATATCACGCTAAAAAAACGACAAATGTCCTACATGTGCATACATAATATTGACACGAAGAAAGACAAAAAAATAAAAAAGATTAATTTGAATTAAGCTTGTATCGAACAAAAATTTGGACAACATGAAACAACTCATGTTGTTTTAACCAGGGGCGGAGCCATCTTATTAGTAGTGGGGGGAGATGCCCCCAACCAAGCTCTTGAAGATACACAATATATATGAAAAAAAAATTAAAATTTATGAGAAAAAAGTCCGGTGCCCTCACCCCTCAAATCAAAGTGCCCTCGTCGTTCTTAGCTTGCAATGTGTTTGAGCGTTTTCCAATTGCAAATAAGTTGTTTTTTCGGTGGTCTTTTATCAGAAAATAAGAAGATGGAGATGAAGCATAGGTATTTTCTTTTAGTAACGGGGAATTGTGAAAGTGGGTGGGATAGTGGAGACTGTGTGCTACTGGGTTGAAGATAATTTGTTTTCTTTTTTAATGTAAAAGTAACTAGGTAGAGTAAAATGCTGTTAAAAATAAGGAATTTGCTACAACCACACAAAATCATCCACAAAAAAAATTCACACGCTGAGGTGGAAGCGGATGATTGGTTTTTTGTGAGAGTGAATCCCACAAAAAACCAATCATCCACTTCCACATCAGCATGTGGATTTTTTTGTGGATGATTTTGTATGGATGCATCTCTCCTCTAAAAATAAAACTAGGTAGAATAAAACGTGGTTTATAACTTTATATTGCTAGTATTTTGATTTAAATCATAGGTATTTTCTTTTAGTAAAGCCAAGAAAAGAAAATTCAACTCTATATGTTGGGGTAGTATTTAGTGAGAAGAGAAATTGAAATGAGAAAAAATATTAGCCTCACATTTCAAATGAGAGAGAGAAATATAAGAGGAGATGCATCTATATTTTCAGATGCATCTGAATTGTGCGGTTATGATTTCTTCTCACCCTTCTCATTTTAATTTTATTTATCATTTGATCTTTATCAAAATCATGCTCATAGCTCCCCTGAACGAATGACTTCTAAAAACTGAGTGTTTTAATATAACTTTTATGTTAGTTCGTACTTGATATTTGAATTTTTCTACATAAATAAGATAAAATCACCTACCGAATTTTTTTTTCGGCACCTAAACTTGTTTAATTAGTGTTAACCGCATTTTAGTAGAGCACTTTTGTTCCTTTCGATTAAACCCGGCCCGGTTTGTCTTAACTTACGCTAAAAATGGCATCTCCTATTATCTAACCTTTGAGTCGATGCCCCCCGTAATCACATTTTCTGGCTCCGCCATTGATTTTAACTCGTTTTCTATGCCATAAAAAAACTTAGTTCAACACTAACAAAATCATACTTACCTTACATCACGTCCTTATCAATACATTTACACTATAAAATTCTGTTCACTATGTTTGACGCTACTACTTAAATATATATGTGTGAGTGCTAAAATATGGTCGTGTCATTTTTCATAAAGGCGTTAATTTTATACCATCGAATACATAGTTGGTGCATCTTAAGATAATATTGAAAGTTAAACACAACTAAATATGCGTATGATTGTTTATGCTAGCTAGGTCGTGTTGTTTTATATACAATGACAGATTGGTGTGTGAGTGTGACATTGTTAAATGGATCTTAATATCTATATTACATTATAAAGCATTTGAGACTTTTCATAAAAAAACATATATCTACTACGTTATAAAGTATTTGGAACATGCTAAATAAAGAAAGTTTAAAATAAAAAATATTTGCTCGCCATAAAAATAATTACTGAATACCTGCCGTCGCATTGCGCTAGTACCCTTCTAATTATAGCTGATCGGTTAACAGAAGTAATGTAATTAAAATACAACAATAAAGTATATACGATTTTCTTTTGTACAAAAGGTTTAATACATTATGAAAGTGGGTGTCCTATGAATTTATAAAAAAATTTATGGGCCTCGGATGAAATTAAATAATGAGGCCTTTTAATAAATAATGTTATATATAAAGTGTCACCATTTATAAGATATAATGCAATTGGTTATCTAAACGTTTAAATATATTACTCATTTAAGATATTTTTTCATCTAAATACTTTTTTTCTTCGTGAAAAAATATGTGTACATATGCATATAATTATTAACGGGACAAATTTTAAGGCCCTTAAAAAAATTTTAAACCCTGAGCGGTCGCTCAGTGAAATATATTCAGGTGGGGGGATGTTTTAGAGTTTGATACTTTAAAGTATATACGAAATTTCCGAACTTAGAAAGTTTCATTATCATCAATACTTTTAGTAAGTGTTAACTACGTAAATGATCCATGTGGTCATCGGATTTTGCAGATATAATAACTATACTTTTTTTCCGGGTCATACCATATTTTATGGACCCATACCGTCTTTTGTTAACTAGTTCCGTTAGATTTTTGTTAAATGCATCCTCAAACAAGTGAAATGACTAAACCTTATATCATTACAAAAACAAAATTAAACGACAAAAAGAGTATCAGCCTTCAAAAAACAAAACAAAAACTACGAAGTATACAATAATCAAATGAATTAGCTAGCCTTCTAAAATCCCTAATCGACTTGTTAGATGCACCGTCGTCCTTTTCCGGATCAGGTAAAAATGAAAATCGTGGTTGTGGCTTATGGAATTTGGCTAGAATATATGTGGCTAGTTGGTGGCATCTAGCTTATTGTTCAAATTCTAAAATGTTCTTCCAATTGAAACATAAATATATATTTAAAAAAAGGATCATTGTATCAAAAACTCAAAGAAATTAGAAAAGATTCTTGATCTTAAGGCCGCCCCGGGGATTCAATCCCCCTCATTTTCCCTGCCACGTCAGCTTTCTCTCTCCAGCGACCTTCAGGCGATTAGGTGCTCCAGTAACGGCGATTGGTTGTTTTTTTTTTTTTTTTTTTTTTTTTTTTTTTTTTTTTTTTTTTAAATAAAATTTCATTAATAATTAAAACGTTACATAATAATTCAAATAAAATTAAAACATTGCGACAATACAACGACTAAACTAGTTTTGATTCTGACGATGCCAAATGTCTTCCACCAAATCGGCTTTGAGGCTAAGATGAGTTGTTTTGTCGCATATCTCCTTGGTAATTTCCAACGATTCCACATGCGTTCTTATGGGATCATAAGAACGGTGCTGCTCTGCTGGAAAGAATACGGGAGATATCGCCGCCTGTTCGTCCTGAATTATCATATTATGTAATATGATGCATGTGTACATTACATGCGATAGACGCTCGTGTGAATAGTCGTCGGTTCATACGGAAACGATCATGGAATGCTTGATCGCCGTATCTTGGGTTCTCGCAGAAATAAGCATCCACTAAACGGTTATGAGCACCCACACGATCCCTACTAACTTGGGTTCGTGAGACTTTTTGTGATGCTTGAAAAGCCTCCCAACAATCTTCCGCAAACATCATAAACTCGGTACTAACTTCATTTTCATCTTCCGATAATGAATCGGCAATGAATAGCTCGTAAGAATTAAAACTCATAGTGTGTAAATATAAAGTAGGATTTTTTGGTTTGGATATATAGAATGTGTGAGATTTGTGTGTAAATAAGTTGTATATTTATAGGATAGTTTTAGTAGTTTTTTTTTTTTTTTTCTTTAGACCGAACGGATACATTTTCTTTTTTGTTTGGACTTCAACGGCTAGCAAGAGAATTGTGCTTTCTTCTTATCGATCGTCCACACGAACGATTATTTTTTTTTCCCCTCGATCGATACACTCCACAGCAAGGGGATCGACTAGATATCGATCGCCCTTGCCTCGATCGACACTCGATTTCCTTCTACTGCATCCAGCCTAACTTTCCTTTGTTTTTCAACATATAATATTTTTATTTAGATTTTGGTAATAGTAATATAAGCTGATATTCCAAAATGGATTATTATAAAGATATTGTAATGATTAACTTACTTACACACCTTATGAAGTTTACCATTTTAGCCCTAGACAAAAACTTCATCACTATATATTGTATTTCTTGCATGCCAATTTCTTCACACCATCTCAACAACATAAACCAAAACAAAAAAAATATAAAATGAAGCAATTCACACTATCCTTTCTCATTCTCTTTAGCCTACTTGTTACCTTTTTTGTTTCTTGCACCAATGCTCAATCTGGTGGTAGAAAGGCGACTTTAACGATGAACAACTTTGAGCACGGTGGAAGTGGTAGTAGTGGCCCATCCGAGTGTGACGGAAAGTACCACTCAAACAATACGCCAATTGTAGCATTATCCGCACTGTGGTACGCTCATGGACAAAGATGCGGTAAATATATTAATATATACTACAATGATAGAAGTGTACAAGCTAAGGTGGTAGATGAGTGTGAATGTAACGATGATATTGTTGATGCTTCTGTTGCCGTTTGGAAGGCCCTTAGCGTGCCTAAGAGCCAATGGGGTGAAAGTGTTGGAATTAAATAACATGACATTCAAATAAATAACCACAAAACATCAAAGTATTCAAGCGGAAGCGTATAGGATGTAATAACGAATAATTAATTAATATAAAAGAATATGCGTACCTTTTCTTGATTCTAGCCGAACAAGAATCAAATCAACAAACTAGCAACGGATGAACCCTAATTTGATTTAATTAGGATTATGTGAATTACCCCTTACCGTTTTGTAATTCAATCCAAGATAATAACAATAGTGTGTTATTACTATGTTCTTATACACACGTACTAAACCGAATTAAAGTAATGCTAGTTTTATCAAACAAAATAACTTGGTTTGTGGAAAAGCTTTGAATCGAACACCCTTGTGGATGTCGACCGGTTTTGAGACAAAGAAAACACACACAAACAATTTTAGGGTTTAGCTTATGAGCACAAGAGATGGAAAAATAAAACCCCTAGCCTTGTTTATATACCCAAGCAAACTTGGTGAACAAGTTGGTTTTTTCTTTCCTTGTTTTGTCCCTATGCCCGATCGGTTTGAGTCCCTCAAAGGGATTCCGGAACCTTCCCAACTTTTGCAATTAAGTCCTTTTCCAAATACATTTAACGTCCGTTAATCCATTACATTAATTACTTAACGTCCGTTAGTTATTTCGTTTAATAAATAAATAAATACAACGTTTATATTTAATTATTTAACTTTAAATTCTCATACGTAAAGTGTGCAATCCCATAGTCTCGAGTTCGATTTTAACTCACGTCTACTAATTTATATCCATAAAACTAACAGAAACTTCAGTAACTTGGTCTGATGCATGATCATGATTATGATCACGTGTAACGCTATGGTCCTTTATTCACAAGAATAAATAAGTTGGAGCTTTTATGTGTAATTTTTTGAATAATAATCCTTGACAATAAATAATATATGTCTCCATTGAAGCTGCTTTGTGCATTAAAGAATTTTACGCATATAGATAACAAAATATACTTAATGCGTCATGGTGATTAAAAGTACATTGGTACTAAAACCTATAGTATCTAAACGAATAAGTGATTTATATGCGACCATGCTTCAATTCTTGGCGTATCGGCCTCCTAGTTCCTATACTAAGAATCAATTAGATTATGCACAGACGATACGCCTCCTAGTTCCTATACTAAGAATGAATTAGATTTTGCACAGACTAGATTGAGTTGATGGTGTGATTATTACTTAAATTAGTTTAGTCTTATGGATAATCTTAACTTATAGCCAAGGTAAGACAGCAAAATGAAGTTGTATTTGTAACCACCAAGATTACGAATTAAATCTATGTTTATTTAGATTTTCTTTCGTCTATGTTTATTCTTTTAAGTATCACGAACTACAATATTTGTAGATTAATTAGTTACATAATAATCATGCAAATTAAAGGATTTTGGTTAAACACAAATACTTACCAGCTTATTAAACCACCATAGTCGTTGGTAGATCAATTAACCTCTTCACAAAAGGTCTAGCGTTCAAACCTCACTACTCACTAGTTATATATTTAGGGGTAGTTGAAAAGGGTCGGAAATGGTTACAATCATACATCGGTTAAGTCACGTACATCAGAGTAAAAGACTCACTCTTACAAGATAGCATGAAAAAAAGTCTCATTCGTGTAGAAATATTGTAAGCCTAATTTCACTTATATCAGTCGAAGTCATCATCCATATTGGGGTTTATATATGCTAAAGACAAAATATATTTAGCCCATAAGGGACTATATATTTTAACATATGGCAAGAAACATTTTTTTTGGCGACAATTTTGAAAAGCTATATAAAAGAAAATCATGTACAGTAATGACATAGAAAACTAAAGATTAAATATATCTCCTCTAAAACAATTCCAAAATGAAGGTTTACACAAATCATTGAAACATATTGACATCAGTTATGAATTATTATTAATCGAATTTTGGGTCATTATGATCACTAATAATTATATCAACTATGTATAGTACTCCGTTATATGTTAAACATAGCGTTTCTGTTAGACGTTTGATGCCCGGTGAATGATGCTTGCACTTAAGGGGTGTGATTTTTAAATTAAGAATTCTTATTGAGTTATTATGCTATGTACTTGTTGATATTTTTATTACTTTTGCAAAAACTAGAGATGATCATAAGTTCATACATGATAATGATGCCCCGCCCACATAATCTAGCATGAAGATCTGCGCTTGAGGGGCATGCAGAATCTGAGCTCACCAAGCGTTCTACTAGAGAAGCTTTCTTGAAACTCCGCTTCCACAAAAGTTCGAACCAGGGTCGGTTTTGCATTTAAGCATTTTGCAAATCCACGTCCAGTGACGAACTCGGTTACACGTCTACATGGCAGTTTTATTGTTAATATATATTCTACATTTCTACCTAATGATGTTAGATGTGCTTTTGCTAATTTATGTTATTTTTAGGGCTTGGGTGATGATAATTTTGGATATCTTCATGAATCGTGTAAGTTCACTTTTCATATAAAGTATTTTGACTCTATTGGTGTCTGGGTATCACGAAATCCTTATCGGGATAATTTGGGAAGAACACTTCATTTCAAGGTACAAGAGAACGAAGCAAGACAAAGAGGATTGTGTGAAATTCGTATGTTCTAATGAGACCACATATGACTGTTACATAACAGACATATGTGACAGTTAATGGCAATTACTTTCGGTTAAAACCGAAGGGTCACAACCTTTCACCAACAAACATGTCGTTTTTGTGGCAGGAAAAACTCTTAAGTATTTTAATACCGATTTGTAAAAACTGATTCGGTGCCCCAAACCCAGCGAGTTGCGGCCCCTCTCGACCCCATCAAGGGGCGCTGCCCCTTGACCCAGCAAAGGGTGTTGCCCCTTGAACCCGCAACGGGGTGTAACCCCCTTGAGCCATGCATCTTTGTCTAAGCGAAAACATATTAGCTCAACGAGTGTGTACTCTACACTTCCCTAACTCGTGTCTTAGCTTAATATGTTTTCCACTGATCTCTAGTAAATCGTAATAACCTAAAATTGTTGATGACACTAAAATCACCAACAATTTACAATAACCCACTTCAATACCATAGCATTTTCAATGAAGCATATCATTTATTTTTCTCAAAACAGCTTCAATTTTAGTAAATAATTTCTAGCAAGAAGCTAGAACAAGCGAAATTTGCAATGCTAGTTTACAAGCACACTTTGGATCTATGATCCAATCATACCAAACAGGTCGAAATTTTGAACATTTATATGTGAACCAAGTTAGCGAATGAGTCTTGACTTCGTCTAGTAAAATGTCTTTCTTTGGTAGTTTGCCATTAAAACATACTTTAATTCTATACCTCCAAATCACCCAACTAGTTGTTTGAACAACCTCATCAAAACATCTCTATTGAAGATTAGGAATAGAAAATGAGTTGGCCCACGAAACCAATTCATTCACGTTTGATAGAAAGTTGTCAAGGTTACACCAATGCATAACCGATAGCCACAGATAATTAAAAGCCTCACAATCAATAAATAAGTGTTTTATAGATTCAATTTCATCGTCAAATACTAGGCACCTTGTCGAATGGAGATCGATCAATTCATTTTCTATTTGATAGAGACTTGGTTCAATACAAACAATCATTACATTTAGCTTTCATCTTGTCAATGTAAATACAACACATCAAGTTAAAAATATTGTTCACTAAGTTAGATTCTACTACTTAAATATATATATGTGATTGCTTATGTCGTTTTATATATAGCGGCATTTTATGTTGTCAAAGAATCTTAATTTTTTATTAGAAGGTTCACGGAACATAATTTTTAATTAAAATATGATGACATAGTGTGTTGTTCAATATTTAAATATATTGTTTGCTTGCTTGTGTCATTGCTTAAGTTCGTGTCGTTTTACATATTGGCTTTTTATGTCATCAAACTACATTGTTTGATGGATGGATAGTAAGATTATACTTGAGAGGCTCAGATGCCTTATTGAATACTAGTTGGATAGCGGCGGTGATAAGTATATTTATATGTGTTTGTTTACTTGCTTAGTGAATCTGTTTCAAAACACTCTGAATGTATATGTGTTAGTTGTATGTGTTTGTTTGGGTTACCCGAAGCTTTTCCATGACATCATTATTCCCGCATATTGAAATACCCTCGCAATCTCTTACCCGTCAAACACTCCATCTAAATTAAAGTATATGATTTTGACGAATCAATATTGTATTGATTGAAATAAATGTTAAACTATAAATAGAGGCGTTAATTTTATACCATCAATACATAGTTGGATGTATCTTTATTAAAAGTTAAACTCGACTTATTTTTTTGATTAAATATGATTGTTCAATAAGTTAGATGCCACTAAATATGCGTATGATTGTTTTACGTACAATGGCAGATTGGCGTCTTAATTATGTCATCGAATACATTGTTAAATGGTTCTTAATATTATACTTGATCGGTTAACAGAAGTATTGTAATTAAAATACAATATTAAAGTATATACGCAAATTTATGTACAAAAGGTTTAATACATTATGAAAATGCCGTGAAATATATGGATGTTTTAGAGTCTGATCCTTTAAATACTTTAGAAGGTTAGAGTCTGATACTTTAACGTATATACGAAATTTTTTAACTTGTTAAACTTTCATTATCATCAATACTTTTAAATAAGCATTAACTATATAAATGATCCTTGTGGTCGTCGGATTTTGCAGATTTAATAACTATATATTTTTTTCTGAGTCATACCACTCTGGTTTGTGTATTTTAGTAAACGATACCGTTTTTGGTTAACTAGCTCCGTTAGATTTTTGTTAAATAAGTGAAATGACAAAACCAGATAGGATTACAAAAACAACAATTAAACGACAAAAAGAGTATCAGCCTTCAAAAAACAAAACAAAAACTACGAAGTATACAATAATCAAATGAATTAGCTAGCCTCAAAAAATCCCTAATCGATTTGCTGGATGCAGCGTCTTCCTTTTCCGGACCAGGTAAAAATGAAAATCGTGGTGGTGGCTACGGAATTTGGCTGGAATATATGTGGCACGGTGGTGGCATTTAGCTTACTGTTCAAATTCTAAAATGTTTTTTCCAATTGAAACGTAAATATATATTTTAAAAAAAGGATCATTGTATCAAAAACTCAAAGAAATTAACAAAGATTCTTGATCTTAACGTTCGGTAGTTTTTTTGACATATAATATTTGGGACTTGTTATTTACATGGAGCGTTTTACTCCATACACATAAATTTGTTGTGAATTCACTGTCCTACCATCTACATTGTCCAACTGAAACCGATTTCATCTTTTTTTTGTCGCAAAGAACTGTTTGTCGACTTTGTTCACCTTAATCAAGTAACAACCCACCATAATTTTTAAAGGAAGATTTAGGAACAAAGCAATCATATACTTTATTCCGATATCGACTCTCATCGTTGGTGTACATGTACATGTCGTTTGCATTTTATTAAGACATGAATTAATCCAACTCATGTTTTCCAAACAGGTGTCCATGGAAAGCTAACGATAACAATCTCTCACCAACACCGGTGCACGTCACAGTCCACAGATAAACTTTGATCACAATTTTTCTTGTTTCCCCTTTACTGACGATAACAAAAAAATGGGGTCCGGTAAAGATGTGAAACTTCGGAAATTTTTATCCGAATATGAAAATGTTTAAAACATTATGTCCAAAATGGGCTATCTTAAGGATGTCAGGGACGAGTGTTCGCGGGTGTCGGGTGGTGTTGGGAAGGCAGTGGTCAACAAGTTTATCAAGATTGGACAGACCATTCAATGATTCAAAAAGGAAAACTAAGAAAGAAAGAAGCATATCATATCCAAAGGCTCAAATACATCATGCATACGTAGAGAACTAGAAAACTTACTGATCTTTTAAGTTTGTAAACATGAAAACTTTGAATCGAAATAGCAAGAATCTCATAAAAAAGAGTTGCATTAGATGTATTATTCATGTGTGCTTGTTACAACGAATAAATAATGCTAATCTCTTACCAATTACTTATTTAGTTAGTGTGAAACTTCATTCGGTTTAACTCATAATTTTTGTGAATTGACTTAGTTTGCTATTAATGAAACCAGAAAAATTGTAAAGATGCAAGAAAGGAGATGTTTTAGTTGAGAGAGTTGTTGAAGTGGAAATGAAAGTACGATGAATTTGGAGTTAACACTTACGGGTAGGGAAAGCAGGTTAAATAATATTAGGGGTATGATTGTCACTTCACATTAAATTTATGTGTCCCAAGTAAATGCTTTGTGTACATATCACTACCCATAATATTTTTATTTCTTCTACAAGAAAATCGGCCTATAGTGACGAAAAGAGTTTGGTCACTAACTGTGTAAAAGGTCGTCACAAAGCTGTTTAGTGACCAAATTCGAGTCGTCACTAAAGCTTCGTCACAAATTCAATTAGAGACGGAACTTTACATCGTCACTAACTTGTGACAAGAAAAGTGGTCACAATTCAACCATGTTAGCGATGAAAAAAATCGTCACAGAGCTCATAGTGACGAAAAAATGGTCATTGTTTTTACTCTTAGTGACCACAAAAGTCGTCACAGATTGCCGGGTTTAGAGACCAAATAAGTGGTCACTGAAATGAGCATATAACCAAAAAAAATCTGTACCAATGAACTAAAATCTAATTATCTGTAGCAACGAAAATTTAACAAATTAACTTCATTCATAAAACCCAAATGCGAGGTTGAAATTCAATACAAACACAACTCATAACCTATCAAATTCATCTGGCGTGTGATTTCTTCACTAATCATCACAAATATGTCTTCCGACGTACATAATGTTAAAACATTTAGTGTTGATGCAAAAGTTGGACGTTCCTTGTTTGGAGCTCCGGTTCCTACACCAATTGAGAATCGTTGCTTGAGACCTGCGCACTAAAAGACGAAAGACACCGTTAGGCTTATCGTGGGATTGTTTCCCACGATTATCCTCCGGCGTGAGAGTAAGTAATCGGTTTAGGGTTTAAGGAGAGTTAGGGTTTGTAGATCGTACCTTAAACGAGGGATGTGATTCCCTCTATATACGCACGGAATCCTTGTTGGTTCCGTGTTCCTCAACCTTCGGCGTATCCCGCCTAAGTCGGTTGGGGCATGATTATCTCCTTGGTTAAGAGATATCCAATATCTATTCCGTAAATAGATTCGTATTTGGGCCTTCGTGGGCCTAAACGCTTATCAGCGTAGCCCAGCTCGTACCGGGCCAAATTAGTATTGGACTTTAGTCGGGTCTACGACCCGGATATAGACTATACGTCATCATGTCCCCCCAGTCTAGTATGCGCAGTGCATAACTACGGATGCTAGACTAATTATCGTATTCCATGAAAAATAAATGAAACTTAGCCAAGAAGCCTAAGAAAAACGCTTAGGAGACATTGTATGTAGCCATAAAAAAGGAAATGGGCACCTCGTAAATCGGGGAAAAATTACTGCACCCATGTCCCATCAAACAATCCCCACCACATATGTAGGGTTAGTGGAATCCACGTGTCGGTCATCGCGTGGAGGAAGAGGATTATATAACCCCTTCACCTCATTTTCACCGTCTCAACACACAGTAAGAAGAACAATCCGCCATTAGCAAAGCTTCCAACACATCCAAGCCTTCAGACTGAAATACCCCTAGGTAACTGCGCCTGCGCCTTTGTTCTTGTTTATAACAATACCATGGTTAAGGAATTATCTGATTTTACATCCGACATAACGGAAGAGGAGCTACAACAGTTTGCATCGGATTATTATATCCCTAGCGCAGTACATCCAGAAGTACCGGCTGCGAATGCATCAATAGCGGATTTTCCCGATGGGAAAATTGGTGTATACACACGATTTTTTGAATTCGCAAATCAGCGCATACCCATATCTTTATTCTTGAGTGACGTATTGAATTACTACCGCATTCACTTGTCCCAGCTGCACTGTATAGGTGCGGCGAAATGAATTAACTTCGAGGTGAATTGCCACTTATTGGCCATAAACCCCACAATCCACCTGTTCCGGGCCTTTTACCACACCACGTGGTCAAACGGGTGGGTTTCCTTTGCGAAGCGCCCGGGATCACTTCAATGCTACACGGAAAAGTTAGATGCGCTCAGAAATTGGAGAGAAACCTTTTTCTGGATTGACAACACTTGTTTTCCATCTCATTTCGATTTGTACGCTAAGGGGACACTGCCAAAGGATGAGCGCCCCCTCCCTGGATCATATAATGCAGAGGATGCGGAAACAATAAATGCTAACCGCATCCCTATAAGCTCCTACCCCGAGGAGTTCTTGGTGCATATTGGCCTAAGCCACAACTATTTTGGCAGTTCAGAAGAAGTTCCTATCTTCTTAGACGCCGATGGTCAGGGTGGGTGCTCATGCTTTCGCACCCCGTTGAATTATATTACTGTAAGTTATTCACTATTTGTTTTGCGTACTTGTTGTGAACTGTGTATATTTCTTTGTTGTGGCGCAGAGATGGACCTGTTCAGCGTTGTGCAACTGACAAAGCCAATGGATGTAAAGGTGGGAACTCGACCCCTTAAGGAGGGAGAAGAGCCCGTGCTTGGTGCGGTCGCCGGGCGTACCCTAGCGATGGACCTAGGTGAGGCAGGTGAAAGTTCCTCCGTGGCGCTCCAAGCAACTCCCTTACAGAGTATGCCGAGTACAACAGTACAGATACCTCCCGTGCCACCAGCGCCCATAGCGGTGGAGCACGTGGAAGAAACAGAGGAGGAAGAAGAGAGTCCAGAATTGGAGCGCAAGAGGAAGCGCAGCGGCGATGGCGCTGCCACCTCCCGGAAGAAGCGCACAGTTGTATTTAGTGTGGAGTCATCTTCCGGTGATGTTGCGTCGCGCCCACCATCACCTGACACCTCCATTCCTGCGTAAGTATCCTTGAAAGTTTATGTATCAAAATATAGCTAGATAGCACTGAATAATTATGATTATCGCATCATGTTTGTAGGGTTGAACAATCCGCAGAGTCACCCCCCAAGCAAGCCCAATTCGCGCTGAATCATCTGGGCTAAAGAGCCAAAGCGCAGAGCCTGAGACCGTTGGGGATGCACCCATGGAACAACTTGTTGATGACCTGGTCTCACTTGCGACGCGGATAAAGGTAAAGTACTCGGGCGAGACTAGCCAAGGTGCGGAGAAAGATAAACGAATTGCACTACTTGAGACTCAATTGGCTAGTGCCAGAGGTGAAGCAGAGACTCTTGGGTCATATGCTAAAAAAACTAGCCGAGGAGAAAATGGCACTAATGTGTCAAATAAATCAAGAGCGCGCGGAGGCCGCGAGCTATAAGTCTTCTTGTCTGTGGGCTATGAAATATTTGGAAAATGGCAAAGACGCACTGACCTCCCAGCTTGGAGACTTCGGCACTACTGTGAAAAGTGCTCTAGAAGCGCAGGAGGAGAAGTTGCGTAAACTAAGCATAGAGTACGACAAGGAGTTATATCCGCAACTTCTCTCCACCATAGCTGAGCGCAGATGGCTCATAAGCCATGGACTCCGCCTAGCAGCGTTAGGTGTCCTGGAGTCGCAAGAGGTTCGTGACTCCTTCGGGGATGTGGTGAAGTGTGCGCTGGAGCGTGGAAAGTCAGAAGCCATTGAAAAGCTGCAAGAGGCTGAGCTGCTAAAGGTACCCGTTGAGCAGGTACCTACTTATGATGCGAAAGCTTATGACAATCTGGTCGCTGCCATGAAGAAGATGAAGGACTTGGAAATCCCCAAGATCGCTGAACTGGAGCGTGATCAGGACTATCCAATAAACGTGATTTTTGCAGGTCTGACCCTAGCCCGTCATCTCGGTGGAGAGGCTGTTGTGCAGCCAGACTATTATCTTAGACCCGATGCATCCCAACTGCAGGTTCCTGTTTTCGCGCGCCCTAGAGATATCCTGAATCCTTTTGTCCTGGACAGGGAAGTCCCCCTGAAACAAGTGTTGGAGGCGCATGCGATGAGGCTTGCTGAAAAGAAAGGTATCAAGGGCAAGGCTGTAATGTGTGGCATTGGCGCGGCGCACCTCCCTCGGTCTGATGGGGTGCCCGTGAGTGTTGCCACCGTGGCTCGTCGAGATGCTGATTTGTTGCAGGAGCTGAATAGGATTGGGGAGGATACTAGCCGCGTGGGTAGTTCCTCCTTGAGGCGTAGCCATAGTTTGTAGTTTATCTCTGATGCTGTAACTATCTGTGAGAAATAACTCGTAGTCCATTAATGGACCTCCTTTTGTGAAGTATGTTGTAAATATATTTTTCTTTCTGTGATGTACACACTTATCTTGTTTATCTTTGCGTAAAAGAAGTATGCGTTGTGTATCTTTGATGTACACATTTATCTTGTTTATCTTTGCGTAAAAGAAGTATACATTGTTATCTGTATATGCAAGTGTGAATAATACGAGGATGTCATAATCATGTATGAAGATCTGCAGATACTAAAAAAAATGTCAAGTATAATCGTGTATATTAATGGTATGCAGCGTACCGTAAATACCAAATTAAGGAATCAAGTGTCTTGGTCCCAAAGTTGTTAAACGTGCACATGTGCAATGTTGCGCATCCGTCTTGGGGTGCGCACAAAGCTTATTCCAACGTCTTGAGAACAAGGTGTTTAACAAGGATACGTGATCCAGCGTTGATGGGTTTGCAACCCTCTTACTCAACAAGTTGTTTATTAGGTTAACTTATCCTTTTGACCATCGTGGGTTTTATATATTGCATGCACGCCATGTAGGCAAAAATAAAATAGATGTTAAAACATACAGTATATGGAAGTAACAAATTAAAATGTGTCACGGAGTTAGCTAGAAACCGTAACGTTTTATTAATACTTGCAAGTGTTTGTGAGGAAATAAAAACATGATAAAAAAAATTACATAGTTGTGCGTTTGGCCGTAGCCATTTCTATAGGTAGCACCTCTTGAGATTGCTGATGTTCCATGTACGTGGCAATTCACGACCATCCAAGCCCCGTAGCTTGTACGCGCCCGTTCCTAGTGCTTCAGTAACCTCATAGGGTCCCTCCCACTTTGGTCCAAGCTTACCTGTGTCTTCTGCATGGCTTGCATCATTAGCGCGATAGACGAAGTCACCTGGTCTGAATGAGACACCTCTTACCTTAGCGTCATAGTATCCCTTCATTTTTGACTTCGATTTTTCTTCGCGTATAGCTGCGCGTTCACGCCTTTCTTCTAGCAGATCTAGGTCAAGACGCCGTTCTTCATCATTAGTTGCCACATTTATCTCAGCAGTGCGGATGGTTGGCATACCGATCTCGGCTGGTATGACAGCTTCTGTCCCGTAGACTAGAGAGAAAGGTGTATCTCATGTGCTGGTTTTGATGGAGGTGCGATGCGCCCACAAGACATGTGATAGCTCGTCCACCCATCTCCCTTTGTGCTTGTCCAGGCGTGTTTTAATTCCTTCGCCTAAGCTTCGATTCGCCCATTCCACTAGGCCGTTGGTTTGTGGGTGTTTAACTGACGCAAAGTGTTGTGTGATGCTTAGCTTCTCACACCAGTCCTTGAAGGGGTTGTCGCAGAATTGTTTTCCATTGTCTGAGATGATTTCTCCAGGAAGACCAAAACGGCATACAATGTTATCCCATACGAAGCGCTTCACCTGATTGCCAGTGATTGTTACCACCGCCTTTGCTTCAATCCACTTGGTGAAGTAGTCTATAGCGACTATGAGGAATTTTAATCCCCCCGCTGCGACGGGAAAAGGGCCTGCGATGTCAATACCCCACTTGTAGAATGGCCATGGTGATGTTATTGGCGTTAGCTCGTGCTGTGGTAGGCGCGGGATGGGCCTATGCACTTGGCACTCGTTACACTTCCGTATTAAGTCCCGCGCATCTCGGTGCATGGTGGGCCAATAGTATCCTGATCGCATGGCGCGTGCCACAACGGATCGTGGTCCCGAGTGCATACTGCATGAACCTTCATGGATCTCTCGCAGCACGTAATTTGCCTGTAATGGGCCTACACAGCGGAGCCATGGTTGCAGGAAGGAGCGTCGGTACAAGATGTTGTCTCGGATTTCAAATCGCTGCGCTGTGCGTCGTATCCTGCGAGTTTCCTTCTGCTCTTGGGGTAGCATTCCTTTGTTCAGGAAGTCCACTATCGGTGTCATCCATGTAGGACCGTCCTCCTCTATGATTGTGGAGACTTCCATCTCTGAGATAGACTTGCTTTTCAATGTTTCTACCAGAACTTGCTTTGATAGGTGTGCAAAGCTTGTCGAGGCAATCTTGCTCAGTGCATCCGCCTTGCGGTTTTCCCCTCTAGGAACCTGTTTAATGGTGAACCTGTCAAAACCTTTGATCAGTGTCTTGGTCTTGGCAAGATACTGGAGCATGTTATCCTCCTTAGCCACGTATTCGCCCAACACGTGGTTGGCTACTAGCCGGGAATCCACGTTTGCTTCTAGGTTATGTACACCCATTCGAGCTGCAATGCGTAGTCCAGCAAGTAGAGCTTCGTACTCTGCCTCGTTGTTTGTCGCTGTAAATTCAAAGCGCAGTGCATAGGTGAATTCCATTCCCTTTGGATTTGTAAGGATAAGGCCTGCTCCTGAACCATCAATGCAAGAGGATCCATCTGTAAACAAGATCCATGGATCATGTTGGTCCGTCTTATTTGGTGTGAGTACCGCATCAGTGTCTGGCTTTTCAATGATGAAATCTGCCAGAATCTGTCCTTTAATTGCCGTGCGTGGTCTGTAGGAGATGTTGTGTTCGCCCAACAATACACTCCACTTCTGGAGTCGGCCTGATGCTTCAGGTTTAGAGATGATCTGCTTGATTGGCTGATCGGTGATTACTGCAATCGGGTGTGCCTGGAAATACCTGCGTAAACGTTTAGCAGCAAACACTAATGCAAGAACCAATTTTTCCATGGCGGTGTAGTTCACCTCCGTCCTCTTTAGCGCTTTGCTTACAAAGTAGATAGGAGTTTGCACTGAATCCCTATCTGTTAGTAGTACTGCGCTGATTGCTCCATCCGTTGCGGACAAGTACATGATCAGTTCTTCCCCTGGTCGGGGTGCAACGAGCGTTGGGAGTGTTGCCAGATGCTGTTTAAGCTGAGTGAAGGCTTCCTCTGCCTCCGTAGTCCACTTAAAATCACCCTTCTTTATGCACTTCTTGAGTGTTTTGAAAAGTGGTAACGATTTTTCTGCTGATTTGGATAGGAACCTGTTCAGGCCGGCCAACTTTCCGTTAAGAGATTAGACTTCCTTCAACGTGCGTGGTGAAGGAAGTTCGATGACCGCTTTTGTCTTTTCTGGACATGGTTTTATGCCGTCAGGTTCAATCAGGTATCCAAGGAACATGCCTTCAGTAGCGCCGAATGTGCACTTTTTGGGATTCAGCTTCATGTTTATCTCTCGTAGAGTTTTAAACGTCTCCTCAATGTCGCGTATTAGCTCATCTTCAGTATGGCTCTTGATGACTAGATCATCGACATAGACTTCTAGGTTGCGGCCCACCTGTTTTTCGAAAACGTTATCCACCAACCGCTGATAGGTGGCACCCGCGTTTTTTAAGCCGAAGGGCATTTTTGTGTAACAGTAAACACCTTGGCCTGTGTGGAAGGCCGTCTTTTCTTCATCCTCTTTAGCCATCTGAATTTGATGGTACCCTTTGTACGCATCTAGGAAACACTTCAATGGATACCCGCACATAGACTCTATTTTCCAGTCTATCTCTGGTAATGGGTAGCAGTCCTGTGGGCACGCTTTGTTAAGATCAGTAAAGTCAACACACATTCGCCAGCTACCGTCGCTCTTTTTGACCATTACTGGATTAGAAAGCCAGTCTTGGTAGTAGACTTTGCGCATAATTCCCGCATCGACCAACTTGTGTACTTCTGCCAGGATCGCTTGCGCGCGCTCTGGGGCTTGGCCGCGTTTCTTCTGGCGGATAGGCGAGTACCCTTGTCGGATTTGCAGGTTGTGTTCTGTGATTGAGCGCGGTACCCCAGTCATGTGTTTTGGCTCCCATGCAAAAATGTCTAAGTTCTTTTGCAGGAGCGCACACACAGCTGATTTGCCGTTGTCTGATAGTGACCCTCCGATGGCTATTTCCTGTTCTGGGTATTCTGGGTGGATTGCTACTTTCAGATGTGGAATTCTGGTCGTCCGCTGCGCTGGGGTTGGTGCGGTCTCGCATGTAATCGTGTTGCATTCTCTATGGGGTATAGTGGCATTGTAAAGAGTAAAATTACCACCTTCCACTGGGAACTTAAGCATCCCATGCGCTGTTGACGGCACTGCTCGCATAGCTGAAATGCCTGGTCTCCCAATAATGCCATTGTATGGCGAGGGAGATTTAATCACCATAAATTCCATCCATGCCGTTGCGGAGTGTTCTTCGTTTCCAATGCGGACAGGTAATCTTATTTGTCCCATAGGCCATATCTTCTCACCTGTAAAACCAGTCAACGCTGTTCTGACTGGGGTTAACTGGTTGCGTATTTCGGGACGCAGTCGCTTGAAACAGTGCTCATACATGATGTCGGCAGAAGCTCCACCATCAACATACATGCGGTGGATGTCGTGACCCCCCGCGCTTATCTCTATAGTAAGTGGTTCCACCACTGCGTTGTTCGCGGTTAAGGTGGGGAACGAGATTTCCTTTCCCCGTGAAAAATCCTAGCTTACCTTCTGCTTTGTGACCCGCTGCCATGATTGTATCATGTAAATGGTGTCGGGCTTGTCTTTAGGCGTGTCTTTCTTATTGCCACTCTTTTGCTTGTCCTTCCCTTCCTTGATATTCTTGACCAGATGGTCCAATCTACCCTCTTTGACCATCTTGTCAATGAGTTGGCGCAGTTGGACACATTCGTTAGTGGTGTGGCCCTTCTGCGCGTGGTAATCACAGTATCCACTGCCAACACGCCTATCCTCTGGAGTGCGCATTTGTGGTGGTCTCGAGAAGTTAGCGCCCTCTGTTGCGAGTATTTCCTTTGGCGACTTGGTAAGCGGGGTATATTTGTCATTGTCGCGTCCATTCCCCTGGTTGCGATAGTTCCTGTTACGGTTACTATTCCGATCTGTGGATTGTCTCCCAGGTTGTTCCTGTGACCGGTAGTTGGAGTAGCTTCTCTTGCTATCCGCTGCGGCGGCTTCTCCTTGTACGAAGGACCGTGTACGCTTCATAACCTCATCGAAGGATTGGGGAATCCTGTCATTCAATCTTTTAATAAGTTCCGGGTTGCTGATCCCATTCATGAACCCTGAGATTTTGAGTACTTCGGGACATGCTTTGACTTGCATGCACTCATCCTTGAAGCGCTCCATGAAAGCGCTTGTGGATTCCCCTTGGCGCTGTTTGACTCTAGCGAGTTCAATAGGATTTTTGGCGCACTTTTTTCGTTGAGTAAAGTTTAGGCGGAATGCCTTCCTCAACTCTTCAAAGCCATTGATGCTTCTGCGTGGAAGCTTGTTGAACCAGTTCCGCGCATTTCCCACCAGTGTGGAATTGAACATGTGGCACCATACAGGTTGTGGCCAGTTTTCAATGGTTGCGGCTGATTCGAAAATTTTTAGGTGATCATCAGGGTCACCTGCTCCATCATAGGTTTTAACATTAGTAGGCATGCGCCTCTTTTTGTTCTCCGAAAAATCACTGATACGTCTAGTGAACGCATCTACCTTCTGACGGCGCCATGGGAGAGACATATCCTCCTCTTCTTGGTCACGGTTTTTTCTTCTGGATTTCCAATGTCCAGTCTCACTGTCCTCGTTGTCCGAGGAATTACTAGAAGATAGTTCCTCCCCCCTTCGGCGTTTACGCCGGTTGTCCTCAGAATTTGTGCTTGGGGAGCTTTCCCTTGGGGAATATCGCTCCCCCAGTCTATCTTGTACTCTGCGGCCACCAAGTCTAGTGTGGACACTGGTGCGCTTCTCGTCTTCCTCACTTTCAGTCATAGGCTGTGAGTCAGATGTATCATCTTCCTCGACTCTCCTTCCGATTCTATTGAACACTGGGGGTCGGCGATTACCCCTCCCGCATTTCTCCTTCTGACGACGCGGTGGAGATGTCCCAAACTCTGGGCCAAAGTCTAGCCGAGCATTCAGGCTCCGACTTGGTCTTTTCTTTGCTTCCTCTTGCATGAGGATAGCTAGGGCTTCGTAATTTTGAGAGACAAAACTACTTGGCTCTAATTCCAGAACGACTCCCTCTAGGACAGGGGTATCCGTTTCTATCAACATGCCCTTGTTCCTGTCGGGTGCGTCGGGTGCTTTTGTGAAGTTAGCTTCTAGCACCGATTGGAGTGGAGTAAAAGGAGTGCGCAACGGGTCTCTGGCACTGGTGGTGGTAGTTGTTGTCTGGGTTGTCCCCGAGAGTGGTTCCACCAGAGGGAAAGCCGAATCCTGGCCTGATCCCTGATTCTTAGCAGCGCTGGTTGTCCAAGAGATCTGCTTGGGGGTTGCCCCGCTGTGCACCTTCTTTCCAGTAAAATCTGATTGCGATCGCTTTGTCATCCTAGTTCTTGGTTCTTAGTGAATGGTCCCACGGATGGCGCCACTTGTTGATGCAAAAGTTGGACGTTCCTTGTTTGGAGCTCCGGTTCCTACACCAATTGAGAATCGTTGCTTGAGACCTGCGCACTAAAAGACGAAAGACACCGTTAGGCTTATCGTGGGATTGTTTCCCACGATTATCCTCCGGCGTGAGAGTAAGTAATCGGTTTAGGGTTTAAGGAGAGTTAGGGTTTGTAGATCGTACCTTAAACGAGGGATGTGATTCCCTTTATATACGCACGGAATCCTTGTTGGTTCCGTGTTCCTCAACCTTCGGCGTATCCCACCTAAGTCGGTTGGGGCATGATTATCTCCTTGGTTAAGAGATATCCGATATCTATTCCGTAAATAGATTCGTATTTGGGCCTTCGTGGGCCTAAACGCTTATCAGCGTAGCCCAGCTCGTACCGGGCCAAATTAGTATTGGACTTTAGTCGGGTCTACGACCCGGATATAGACTATACGTCATCATTTAGCATTAATGCAAAACTAGTAATCTCAACATTTCACGACTCAGCTTGCATCGTCTCACACTCATCCCGGATTGATTGGAAATGAATAGTCGACAAGTATTCCTCACCAAAGCTAGCAAATACAACCTGAACCATTTTTAACAATCAATATGCACATTAATCATCCAGCATCATTATCTACTCTGGTTGGTTTTTTGAACAACAGTATGCATATTATGTGGTTATATGTATGCAGCTAAGACAATGAAAGATACCGCAATAAGTTTTCGTACATTCTTAGGTCTCTTTCCAACCTTGATAGCATCAGCAGCTGCTGCTCCAGAGGATATGCCCACCTTTTCAAAAATTAATATAACATGTCAACATACTGTATAGTAGCATATGCTACACCTTCCCATATGCTACAACAAATTAATCCACTACCTTTTTAGTTTATCGGTATCTAACCTAGAATCTAACTTTTTTATTTTTAAGACGACCACTAAAACAAGAGAACAAACTCTGCACATGCACTGTTTATCATTATGACAACTTTAAGTTCCAGTTATGTAAAAAGACTAAAGGGATGATAAAAAGCAAATGAAGTAATTGTGATACCTACCATGTGCTTCTAGTATCTATTCCTCGATTTGAAAAATGGAGCTCCTCTTGGGTTTTTCCTAACGAGAGTACACAAAACTATTTGTTGTCAAAACTCAAAAGTTAACGGTGAATTCATATTTACCCTTATCTTTAACAGGTTGAACGTGTACAAAACTCAAAAGTAAACGGGTCAACATGTTGGTCCGGTCGACACCCAAAATGTATTTCTAATGCATGAAACTGCTTAATCAACTCAAGAAATTTAATTGTTATTGTGTTAATACGATGTTGTATTCATATTTGACACAATAGCTCTATAAAAATTTCAAGAATTGCATAAAAAGTGTGACGCGTCAAAAACAGCCTATCCATTTTTCCCCTACCACCCTTTACCACCTAATCTGCATGTTTACCCACCTCTATGGCTATTAGTGATTCATAATTATAAGTAGTGTGTAGGAATAGCAGTGATATCAAATTAGTTGCGAGGTAGTAAATTACTTGTGTTTCAAGATGGATCACGGGAATCAAAATTTACCTCATTGTACAAGTGTTCAAGCTGTTCTTTGGCCTGAGGGAAATTGTTTAAGCACCACTGACGCATTTGAAGATATTGTCTGCGGAATATTCATATAGCACTGTTAGGAATAAGTGAATAGCTGAGATGAAACTAGAACTTCATCTGTAGAAACCAGGAGGTCAATGTATTGTTAAGTAAAACCATCGAAAACTCATTCAGGTTTCCATACTTTGTGACCTGTTTTGCTGTATCCATGACCAACCGAAGTGTTAACTGCACCACACGAATTTCAGAGTGTCAGTAGTAATTCGGATTTAAAAAATCTGATGAAAATGTGCATCAGCTTTGTAATTTAAAGTATTGCAAAAAACATCAAAGTGCTAGTATGATAAAAATACTTGTTTTGCTGTAAATTGTTATCATATTTTTTAAAGTTATCTAATGATTAATGAAAAAGAAACAGAATGTGACCCTACTTTCAGACTATGATACTTTTGTTCAATGGCTTTGAGCTCAATCAAAGCCTCTTCCAGCACATCCTGGTCACGGTTGATGTAGGTAGTACTAGTCATAGAATATACCCAAAAATTGCTGTTAAAATAAAATTTAGAATAGCAAAAGTTCAACTCAACGGATCCTCACTTCTTCAAGGACTCACATTGTTCCACAAGGTTGACATGTCACTTCTTGCTGCTTTGAAGCTCAGACTCAAGTTTCTTCGTCACGTTTCTTAGCTATTAAACAAAAAGGCACGAAGAAGCAAGAAAAATATCAACCCTGATAATTCAAAAAGATACTTTTATGGTATGGAGATAGAAATTATTAATAATTTGACTAAATATTTAAGTGAAAACTTAATGTACCTGATTTCCAGCACAGCTAGGAGGACTCCAAAAATATACCTGAAATGTTAATATCTTAATATAGGATTGTTGTTTTGGAGCTATTACTCTATTTACTTGAGGTAAGAAGCAAGAACACATATTCTGCATTGCAATTTGACTTTTAAGAACTGATGTCTCAAAATAAATATATTGCTAATTAGTACCACGTCCAATGGCATTTCTTACCGAGGTTCCTATCTTGTCCTTTGAGACCAGGTCATCATCCACTAAACTTTGGACAACGTCTTTGACAGATTGGCTGATGACGCCTGTCCTCGGGCCTAACTTTTCAAGTTCCTTCCGCTGACAATACGTAGTATCACTAAATTTGCTACCACCTAATTAAGCATTTTCAATTAGTTTAACCAAGTTAGCCCGGCTGCTATGAAATCACTATTTGAAAATCAACTATAAAACTGACTAACTAAACCATTGTACACAACTGTTAACCAGCCCCAATCACTTAACGACGATGTTAAAAATACTCCGACCTAATTCCACCTATAACCAGATCTATTCTGACCTAGTTTTCATTGAGGCAGTTCATGCTGAAAATGAAAAAAAAAGTAAACTAGCAATTATATATTAGATGAACACATCAATCAGGATGATAAACATATTATAAAATCGCAATATAAAACTTAAGCAGCAACATATCAATAAGAGCTATACTTAACAAATATTAGTATATTCATGTATCATAAAATTACCTTTCCATGACCTCTACGTATTGGTCCATGTATGTACCAATCTTATCTCCCAATTGTATCCTCATCATTTGCCCGGTCCTAAATCTGTCAACGGAATTACAGTAGATATTATTTAGATGGAATAAAATTGCACCCTTAACAGCTTTACTTCACGTACATTAATGTGAATTTATCATATAACTCATGATATGAATCATCAATGCCTGCGACAACTATACACAAACATTCCAAAATCATCGTAAAGTACAGTACACGACAACTGTTGTTTAGTGACATACATAATAGCTGACACTTCTATGAACAAAATGCCTAGGCCTATTCTCGACACCTAGTGAACCTTTGAATGGCGTTTCAGTGTCTTTAAGAAACACAAGCATCATAACCGCAACAAGAGAGTTCCAAAACACTTCTAAGATTGACCAAAAACTAGTAATAAAATATGCTTCAACAAATCACTTCTTTTATGAATTTTTTAGGCATCTCAATCACTCCTTATTATTTTGATCTTTCATAGACATTGCGTGCATATCAAACACTCATGCAATTATAAAATTTCAAACAGCTTCAATACTACTCTGAACGAAAAAATAAATATAGTTGAAGATCGACTATCTAACTTATTAACAAAGCCAATTTCTACAACAGTTAACGAGCGGGGAATCACTTAAACGAAATTTTAAACCCGAACACTTGCACCATAACTACTGATATTTTCATTGAAGCTTTTTAGCAAACACATGTGCCACAACTACTGATATTCTCTGAAACATTTTATCAAACACGTGCGCCACAACAACTAATGCTTTCATTGAAGCATTTTATCAAACACTTGTGCCACAACTACTAATGCTTTCATTGAAGCATTTTATCAACCACTTACGCTCACGCTAAAAAAATGTATCATAATCACCTAATCAAAATCACCATAATCATAATAATAGAAGTATAAAACCACTATACAAACATAGCTTACAACATTTTATTAGACCACTATCACAATCACAATAAAATGTGATATATGTATGATAATCAAGATATATAACTTCAATCTATAAAGCATATATGTTTGATAATTACTTGAAAAGTAACTTTTGATAATTTGTTAACCGATCGATCAATCGTAATTCACAATCGATCATTTAAAATCTTAATTTGATCCATAACACAATCAACCAGTCTGGAGAAGATGAATGTGATTATGTGAGGAACAAGCCTGGAGAAGATGAACGTGGGGAACAATTTTTAGATAAGCTGATTTTGGGATTGAGTTTTGGATGGGTCGGGTCAAAGAGGACCCGCGTGTTTTAATAACCGGATCTAGGGGGAGTTTGTTGCAGGAGCTTATTAGATTTTGACTTGTAAACTTAATTTTTAACTTATTTGGAGACTGGGAGACCGAGAGTGATAAGCTTATGTAAATTTAAGATATCATAATACATTTATATTAGCTCACAAGTTTCAAAATAATCTAAAAAATTAAAGCTTTCGAAATATAAGCCGGAAGACAAATTAGGGTGATTGTAGTTTCATTTTTAACCATTTGAGGTTGGTTTTGTTCAAATAATCACCAAACGATCACAAATTCACTTAAATAAAATATTTTGCTAACTATATTTCTTAACAACTATTTGGTATCATGTCTCAAAGAATATTGGCAACCGTTCTAACCCGGTGAGTTAGCATTTTGATCACATATTTTTATATATACCAATATGTGAAATAGTGACCAAACTTTCGTCACTGATGTTGATCACATTAATGACCAAATTTCTCGTCACTATTTTAGATCAAGAATACTTGGCATGTAATTCAGTGATCAGATAGTGACCACTTATAGGTTTTGTCACTGACTTTTTACCAATGACCAAAAATAATGACCATAAATTGTATCGTCACTATTTTCATCTAAATAGTGACCAAAAAACAAGATCGTCACTAAATTCTCGTCACTAAAACCACTTTTTCTTGTAGTGTCACTAGATTCATACTCTTAAAGACATTGTAATAATTAACTTACATACACACCCTAAAAGGTTTACCATTTTAGCTTAAGACAAAAACTCCATCACTATATATTGCATTGCTTGCGTGCCATTTTCTTCACACCATCTCATCAACAACATAAACCAAAACAAAAAAGATAAAATGAAGCAATTCACACTTTCCATTCTTATTCTCTTTAGCCTACTTGTTACCTGTTTGTTTCTTGCACCAATGCGCAATCTGGTGACACAAAGGTGACTTTAACGATGAATAACTTTGAGCACGGTGGAAGTGGTAGTAGTGCGCCATCCGAGTGTGACGGTAAGTACCACTCAAACAATACGCCAATTGTAGCATTGTCCACACAGTGGTACGCTCATGGACAAAGGTGCGGTGAGTATATTAATATATACTACAATGATAGAAGTGTACAAGCTAAGGTGGTAGATGAGTGCGACTCCACCAGGGGATGTAAAGATGATATTGTTGATGCTTCTATTGCCGTTTGGAAGCCCCTTAGGGTGCCTAACAGTCAATGGGTGAAACTACAGTAACTTGGTCCGATGCATGATCATGTGTCATGCTAATTTGGTCTGTTATCCATTGGAATAAAAAATTTGGAGTCTATGTGTAACATTTCGAATAACAATACATGATAACATAAGGAAACTGTATCCCGTTGAAGTTTCTTACTTTGACCATCAAGTTCCAGTCAGATTTTTAATACTTCACCTGTTACGAGTGCGAACGAAAATAAAAGAATTATACACGGTGTTGTTTACGCGTGTCGGTATATTAGAGCTACACTAAGCTGTTAGCTAGATAATTACAATAAGAACCAAGAGTTCCATTGTCTTATTTTCCTGAGCTTAGCTTTACTAGTTTAATCACGAGCAGAAAAGCAATCTCTGAATTGATACGAGAGATCGTGTTATATACAATAAATATATACATTCATGCAAATGAACATATTACGTTTAACCAGAAATACTTTATATCCACCTAATTTCATTGATTTGTCTAAATTTTCATGCAAATTAGGGTTTGTATGTGCTAGAACGACACAAATAAGTTAAGCCCATATTGGCTATTCGAATACAACACAAACATAACTCTTTTCAACGATAGTTTTATTAATCATGAATTGGAAAGAAGGTGTAAAATTCAGCAGGACATCCAAAATAAAGCAGATTAAATATTGTCTCTTTCAAAATAACTCCTAAATGATGGTATACAGAAACTATGACCACTAAAATCCTATAGAACTACTCCCTCTTTTTCAAATTAATAATCCACGTTTCTTTATCGGGATATAATTTAATTGTTCTCTACTAAAAATAAATTGAAAAGTTTGATTAAGTTTACTATATTATTGCTTCAATTAGGTACCCACATCCACACACTACAACATTGACCTGCTACCCTAGCGACATATGGGGACTTTCCCCAGCGACATGTCGCTGGGGAAGTCTCGTAAGGGATTGTATCCCCAGCGACAATCCCCGGCGACGACGTGGGTCCCACTCAATTTTCAGTCAAAGAAGCAGTGCCACGGTGGCATATTATCCCCAGCGACATGTCGCTGGGGAATCATCGAATTAAGCTAAATGATTAACACGCCTAATTAACAATAACGATAATATTTAACTATCCCCAGCGACATGTCGCTGGGGATACTATGGTTATTTGTTGACAAGTCAACGAGTGAGCATACTATCCCCGGCGACATGTCGCTGGGGAAACTGCGTTTTCTCGTTGACTTGTCAACGTTTAGTGTGTGTTATCCCCCGGCGACAGGGAAAGGTCTGCATTTTTTTTAATGCAGCCTGCACGGCAGGCGATTTCCAGATTTTTTCCGGAATTTTTCCGGAAAAAATCTACCAAATAAACCTGTACCAAAACCTGTATAGACTCACCACAACTTGTACCAAAACACAAATACAATATAACGGATCAACGCAATACAAATAGATCACAACTTTTACATAAACACGACTTAAAAGTCAATATGTGCATTGATAGATAGGGAAACAAGTGTTTAAATGGCGCCAAGATGAACCTAATAATATATAACACAACTACCTAAAGTACCAATGTAGCATACTAATAATATATAACACAACTACCTAAAGCTAGTACCAATGTAACATACTAATAATATATAACACAACTACCTCTCGCCGTCGTTATCCTCATCACCGCCATTCTCCTCGTCATCACCACACCCACCACTCCCGCTAGCACCACCCGACTCATACTCCCTAAACATATCCGCGTATCTGTCGTCGCTTCTGAGGAGACTCATGATAAAGCCTACATCTTTGGTGAGCGACTTGCCGGGGGCGGGCATACTTGGCCTGGATGTGGCCCGTGATGGCAATACCCGACCCACACCGGGAATATGCCCACGAAGCTTACCCCCTCTTGCCAACGCATTTATTTGATCCTCCGTGTATTGACCCGTAGCATCAAGCCTTTTCATCTCGTCCTATGTAGTGACAAAAACACAAGATAGTAAATATATTAGTCGGGTTGCTACATTATTTCTCGATAATTCATTAAAGTGTGTTTTGAAACAAAACTTACATATATCCGGCGGTCCTCATCGTTAGGGAATACCCCATCAACAGTATGTGTTCGCCAAAAAGTGTCGATGAGTGACGGGTACTCCTGAGTGTCTGATGCCTGCCTCTGTACATACACACGCATATAAGATGAATAATTTTAAAAACGACAAATCACAACACACCAAAGCGTATAATCAGATATATATATATATATATATATATATATATATATATATATATATATATATATATATATATATATATATATATATATATGTATATATATGTATATATGCATGTAAAATAATTATAATGTTTATTACCATATCATCTCGAAGGCGAGACAGCGACCGGGATCCCTGTCGACATATGACCTTGCTCTTTTGCCGGTTTAGCCGATTTGTAGCGGCTCGAGCAAGGTTCTTGGGATCATTCCAAAACTTAATGTACTCATCCCAATCACCCGCTGTAATCTCCTCGGGACGTGCCCGCCTAATCGCCTCCACATCGTAATCCCCGGTGGTGGGGTCTACCTTCCAATGTTTGGCCTTGAGAGAAGCCTTGTTTGTATTGTAGGCTTTCTGCAAGTGCGAGTTTATGCCTTCGTAGATCTGGTGCCAGCGGGGGGATTCCATGTGCGGCCTGAGGTCAAACAGGGTCTGCAATCATATACAACAAAACGAAAACAGAGTTAGAAATATAATTTATATATTTATTTAAATTTGTTTATTTATTTATATGATATAAATAAATAAGCGAATTTAGATAAATATACACAATTAAATAAATGAACACGATAATGAAATAAACATAAAAGGATAACTGACCCCAATATCTGAAATGATTGCCGCCTTCTGCTCCTTCGGGACCTTCTCCCAAGAAGGGTAGTAAAACGGCACCTTCCTAACGACCTCCCCAATGTAGTTAGACCAGTGAGCCGCATGGGGGCCGAGAGGGTTTAAGGTTTGTTTGTCACCCACCTCAAAATTGATCGAGACGGGACCTTTTTCTTCTGCGACTGCCTTCAGCGAAAGGTTCCGGGTCTTGTCGCGGGTATTCAGCCTGCCCGCTCCCCTGCCGCCCAATTGGGCTTTCGTTTACCTTTGCCTGCAAAATCAAGTTAGTGATAAAGTTATAAAATTTATGCTTGTATTACAATAATCCGGAAATTCTTACCTCTGTTAATGAAGCCTGCCCAGCAACCGGTGGGTACGCGGTCTGGAGGGGGACGATCCTCCCCGCCACCGTCACCGCCGTGGGACCGTGCAACATCTGTCGACATCTGTACAAGTACAATTAGCATAAGATATAGAAATTCATGAACAAAATAATATAAGCATGCACACATCCAAATACATACACATCCAAATAAATATACACATTTAAACAATCCACAACAATTTCATTCATTCATTCAAATATATAAGTGTATTTTGCAAGTTACAACTCAAGATCAATCTTCTTCTTCACTAGAACATTTAAACAATAAACATTTCAAGGCAATTGAACTAATAATAACTATAAACTAATAAAATTTAAACAATAAACATTCCCCAGCGACATGTCACCCGGGATACGAAAAGGAGAAACACTGTCGAAATCATCTCAAATAGTAAACCAATTATACGCATTCATATCCTAAATGAGACAAATATTCAAAAAGCACTCCCAAACGGGGGACTTTCCGAAATTAATTTCTAATAAATTAATTTCGGACGGGTTTTCTATAGGATGATTAATTTTAGACGGGGATTTTCCAAAATTAATCACTAAAATCCTAAAACAACTAATTATTATAAACTATAAACGGCTCATATCAACAAATAATAAGTATAAACTAACAAAATAATATAAACGAGCACATTTCAACAAATAATAACTATAAACTATAAACTAACAAAATTATTATAAACGGTTCATATCAACAAATAATAACTATAAACTAACAGAATTTAAACAACTAATTATTATAATTATAAACGAGCACATTTCAAGGCAATTGAACTAATAATAACTATAAACTAACAAAATTTAAACAATAAACATTCCCCAGCGACATGTCACCCGGGATACCAAAAGGAGAAAAAACAAATTATTACATACCTCGGCTCTTGCTCCTCGTCGCGTACTGCCAAAAAAAAAAAAAAAAAAAAAAAAAAAAAACTTAACTTTTCTAATTAACAACAACTTACAACAATAATAATCTGCAAAAATTATAACATACCTCTCGTGCTCCTTCTTGCTCCTCGTCGCCTACTGCCAAAAAAAAAAAAAAAAAAAAAAAAAAAAAAAAAAAAAAAAACTTAACTTTTCTAATTATCAACAACTTACAACAATAATAATCTGCAAAAATCATATTATAATTAACTAATTTAGTTGAATAACATTTAAAATTTGTAAAACAAACCGTGTAACGTGCGGTGGTGGTGATGGTGGATGCGGTCGTGTGATGGTGGATGTGCTCGAATTGCTGCAAAAATAGCCAAAGGAGGATTAGTTTTTTTTTTTTTTTTTTTCGTTTTCTGCAGTGAAGAAGATATCCAGATCTACTTTATGATAAAGTTTTTTCCCCGGCGACAATCCCCGGCGACATGTCGCTGGGGAAAGGTATATTTTTTGTCGTTTAGCGTAATTGGCGCGATAACGAAAATTTTGGTGGGTGGGTATCCCCGGCGACATGTCGCCGGGGAAAACTATTTAATTTTTTTTTCGTTAAAATTAATTACATTATGTTGTTAACGACGTCAAAAGAATCCCCAGCGACATGTCGCTGGGGAAACATAGAATATATTAATTACTTGATATTTAGCGATAAAAAAAAAAATCAATGCTACAAGAAATATATGTTGCTAAGAAATTGTTTAACGGATGAGTTAAACGAATGAGTCGGTATGTTATGGTTACACATTAGACGTCTAACGGATGATTCGGTATGTTATGGTTACACATTAGACGTTCAACGGATGAGTCGCTATGTTATGGTTACACATTAGACGTTCAACGGATGAGTCGGTATGTTATGGTTACACATTAGACGTTCAACGGATGAGTCGGTATGTTATGGTTACACATTAGACGTTCAACGAATGAGTCGGTATGTTATGGTTACACATTAGACGTTCAACGGATGAGTCGATATGTTATGGTTACACATTAGACGTTCAACGAATGAGTCGGTATGTTATGGTTACACATTAGACGTTCAACGGATGAGTCGGTATGTTATGGTTACACATTAGACGTTCAACGGATGAGTCGGTATGTTATGGTTACATATTAGACGTTCAACGAATGAGTCGGTATGTTATGGTCACACATTAGACGTTCAACGGATGAGTCGATATGTTATGGTCACACATTAGACGTTCAATGAATGAGTCGGTATGTTATGGTCACACATTAGACGTTCAACGGATGAGTCGGTATGTTATGGTTACACATTAAACGTTCAACGGATGAGTCGGTATGTTATGGTTACACATTAGAGTTCAACGGATGAGTCGATATGTTATGGTTACACATTAGACGTTCAACGGATGAGTCGGTATGTTATGGTTACACATTAGACGTTCAACGGATGAGTCGGTATGTTATGGTTACACATTAGACGTTCAACGGATGAGTCGGTATGTTATGGTTACACATTAGACGTTCAACGGATGAGTCGGTATGTTATGGTTACACATTAGACGTTCAACGAATGAGTCGGTATGTTATGGTTACACATTAGACGTTCAACGGATGAGTCGATATGTTATGGTTACACATTAGACGTTCAACGAATGAGTCGGTATGTTATGGTTACACATTAGACGTTCAACGGATGAGTCGGTATGTTATGGTTACACATTAAACGTTCAACGGATGAGTCGGTATGTTATGGTTACACATTAGACGTTCAACGGATGAGTCGATATGTTATGGTGACACATTAGACGTTCAACGAATGAGTCGGTATGTTATGGTCACACATTAGACGTTCAACGAATGAGTCGATATGTTATGGTGACACATTAGACGTTCAACGAATGAGTCGGTATGTTATGGTCACACATTAGATGTTCAACGAATGAGTCGGTATGTTATGGTTACACATTAGACGTTCAACGGATGAGTCGGTATGTTATGGTTACACATTAGACGTTCAACGGATGAGTCGGTATGTTATGGTCACACATTAGACGTTCAACGGATGAGTCGGTATGTTATGGTTACACATTAGACGTTCAACGGATGAGTCGGTATTTTATGGTTACACATTAGACGTTCAACGGATGAGTCGGTATTTTATGGTTACACATTAGACGTTCAACGGATGAGTCGGTATGTTATGGTTACACATTAGACGTTCAACGGATGAGTCGGTATGTTATGGTTACACATTAGACGTTCAACGGATGAGTCGATATGTTATGGTTACACATTAGACGTTCAACGAATGAGTTAGTATGTTATGGTTACACATTAGACGTTCAACGGATGAGTCGATATTTTATGGTTACACATTAGACGTTCAACGGATGAGTCGATATGTTATGGTTACACATTAGACGTTCAACGAATGAGTCGGTATGTTAGGGTTACACATTAGACGTTCAACGGATGAGTTGGTATGTTATGGTTACAACATCAACAACAACAACTACAAGAACAACTACTAATTTGATCAGCAACAACAAGAACAAGAACAACAAGAACAACAACAACAACAACAACAACAACAACAAAAACAACAATAACTATTACTACTACTACTACTACTACTACTACATACGAAGATTTTCCATGTCACATAACAGCTCACGAAGTAATGCATCCGACTGACATGCGTGGTCGTCAGGAATCGTTGCCATTTCAAGTTTGGCCTCCAGCAACCTTACTTTTGTCTCTAGCACATGTTTTTGTGTTTCCAGCAACCTTATCCTAAGATCTTTTTCATGGAAGCTCGAGCACTCTGTTGGTGCAGAGATTGTTCTTAAGTACTCGTCAAATACATCCTTCCACATAAAATATCCGCATCCATTATCTTTTCTGGGTTGTTACATAATAAGAAAATTATAAGAGCTTACAACCCAATTATTTGTATATTTACATAAATAAGAAATGTATGATTGTTCACCTTTGACAGAGGACATGAATAATATTGTCGTCCAGATGAATATTCTCTATGTGATGTTCTTAATTTTATATTTCCTGCTCCACAAGAACACATAAAAGGATTAAATTGATCCATCTCAGGTTTTGAAATTTGTGTGAAGATAAGAGGTTGTGAGGTTGAGTGGTTTTGAGGATAAGATCTATTAGATTTTGGTGGGATAAGATCTTAAGGTTGAGTGGTTTTGAGGATAAGATCTGGTAGATTTTTGTGATATATAAAACAGATCTGTTAGCTTTTTGGTGGGAAGTTTTGGCGCCATGTTTTTTGTGGGAATTCTTGGCGCCATGTTTTTGTTAAAGTCAACGAAGTCAAAGCGAATCCCCGGCGACATGTCGCTGGGGAAACTATTGTCCACGTCACGTTAAGAGAGATTAACACTAATTACAAATTTTTAAATAAACAAGTGAATCCCCGGCGACATGTCGCCGGGGAAAAGTAAGCGGGAAAAATTCCCGCCATGTTTTACCATGAAATATTCGGTCAAAATATAACCGTTGAATCCCCGGCGACATGTCGCCGGGGAAAAGTAAGCGATAATTTAGCTGACTTTTCTACGAGACTTCGTGCCACGTAGGATATATTTTTGTCGTTTAGTGAGGATTCTCCAGCGACAATTGTCGCCGGGGAAAACGACGATGGGGACACTGGTAAATGTGGAAGTGACAAAACTTATGGGCACACTAGAGAGACTTTGTGGAATAAGATCTCAGGGGTCCGAGTCTTGGCTCGTGCTCACTCAGTTGGTGCCCCACTTGGCCAAGAGAGTTGCCGAAGCTATTCCTTGTGAGGTGGACAATGGCTGGTGCCAAAAGGCACCCGGGGTCACGGTGTTCCCGCCAATCTACACCTTTTGTGGAAGTTATATTACTCTTGCCTGATATAATTTTACAAACTTCAAAAACGACATTAATTAATTAGATAAGAATAAAACAGTCATCTGCTAAAAGTAAGAAAGATAAAACAATACTAATTATGTTCTTGTAAATCTGTGTTTTTTTGTCGATATACAATTATTTTGAGACGGGAATTGATACTCACACGAAATAAATTTATGTACACATCATAATATCATATCACTAATGCATATGTTATAACATGGTATATGCGTAAGTGTAGTGTGTTCATCAATTTATTTGGTGTGAGTTGTAGGATCCTAAATATTATATGTTGTTTAGATGATTCGGGTGGTCTAGGATTATGATGATATAAGATTGCCATGTTTAGAGAGATGAAGAGAGGAGAGGGAATACTAGAGAGAGAAATAATACACAAAATTCAAGGTTAGCTTCACTAGTTCCAACCCTCTACCTTGGGAAGTAGAGGGTATTTATAGTTACAGACACTACGTCCTCCTGACGGACTGTGGATCAGGCATACAGTGGGTAAAGACCCGTCCTTCCTCCACGGTGTTACACTATACTAAACTACGCTAATAAATAACTAATTAACTACTGAATAACGTAAATAACGACATGTCTACGAGCTAACATATGCTAGACTATAATTGGGGTGACCGACACTTTCTCATGGAATTTCCAATTCCTAACAATCTCCCCCTAAGGGAGGTCACCCCATGAAATACATTTTGCATCCTAGCATTCCATCTTTGTCTTTAGTTCTGAGCTCGTAGACTTCAATTCTTCAATTTCCGCAATCTTTGTGCTTAAGTAGCGATTCGTCAAAGTCCGATTATTTTGTACTTTAAGTGGAGGCCTTTGAACTGATCCACATCTTGATGATCTTCAAGCTTTCATTGAGATCATCAGCCACAGTAAATCTCTGGATCACCCTTTGTAGTGTTGCCTTCATGTGATGTTGTGACTTTTGGACCGACACGCTCACACTTTCTGGATCATGACATCTTTTCATCAGAGTAGCGGAAGCTTTACTGGCTCATGATATTTGCAGCAGCGTAGCAGAATCATAATATAAAAATATCAGAGCCAGGTTCTGTAGATATGCACAAGTCATGATTTCTTCAATTAAGCGTGGATGCTGTGAGCATGCGGCTTTGGATTGACTTCTCAATTCTGATCAGCTGCAACCGTCAAATGTACCTGCAAACAACAGTTAGCAATAAATTACACGAAAGTGTCTTTGATCACTTTCGTTGAATTGAGGTACACGGCCCACGGTTCCTCGTAGATCAGTACAAGTACTGCTTGTGATCAGGTATAATTCCGAAGAATCTCCATGACAGGGTTTCACAGCTGTTCTCAAATCGGAACGTCTCAAAGAAGACAACACGGAGTGAGTGAACCAGCGAATTGAGATTCACTGATTGATGAAAAATTGATTTGAAAAACAATCGTGTATTGCTTAGAAGAAAGAGTTTTGCAATACGACGAAGGTTTTATGAGAAAGATCAATTTTCAATTTAAAATACTTTTTGTATTTGAAAGAGAATACACATTCGATGTGCTAGAGAAAAGAAGAGATATGCACATCGAACGGTTTTTCCAAAAGTATTTTTTCAATCAGAGATACTTTTTGTGTTTGAAAACATTAGTACACATTCGATGTGCTAGAGAAAAGAAGATTTGCACATCGAACGGTTTTTCCAAAAGTATTCGTCAATTCATTTCCTGGACCAAGGTTGATTCAAGAGTGAATCGCCCCATCGTTTCTGTTCAGTTGTCACAAGCTTGATCTTTAGAAAAGATCTCTCATGTCACCCACCAAGAGCTTGTTTGATGTTGGCTCTAGAAGGATTTCCATCTTTATCGTGAATATTTGCATATCACTCGGATGTTCTGGCAATACCACAAGGATAATGCGTAGGACTCTTAATATATTCTTACTTTTCACATTAAGTGAAACAGCAAGTCTTCATTAATTTAGTGTCCTAATGAGATATTGTGGATGATCTCTTGGCTCTAGACTCAATAGTGCACATTTGGTTCCTATGCCGGAGACTAGGGAGAGGGTCTCCTTCTTCAATATCAACAATCTCTAAAAGACAGTCGATAGATTATGTAGGTTCCCCGTGAGAATGAAACAAGTCCTTTTAAGAGGAGCTTGTGTAGCTTGGGAAGTTTAGTGCAGTGCGTCACTGGGTCCATGACGTCTTGTCTTCAATACCTAGTGTTACCTTAGTAAGCACCAGTAGCATATGTATTGAACCCGGTTTCTGCCCTAAGGTTGAATTATTGGAGGGCTATTTCTTTTCACCCTTTTCACATTCAATTATTTTTCATTCTTCAACCCCTTCAGTGCTTACCGAGACTTCATTACTAGAACCTTGTTGGATTTATTCCAGTTCTAGCTCTATCTCAGTCCGCACTCTTCCCATTTCTCACTTTTCTCCTTTTTTTCATCATACCTATGGACTCTACACTAACTAGTGGATTGTCCCTGGGTAGATCCCTCCGGCTCTGGCGGGATTGTGGGAACGAATACCTAACCTAACCATCCTTATAACACCATGCATAAAGTAAATTGGTCGGTCTTTTGGTACTGTTCTTTCCTTCTCGAAACCAATTGAAAAATCATTTGGAAAATCAATCAAGGTACTTGTGATATAATATCAAAATCATTTTGTACCTTAATTCTTTTTGAACATTTAGAAATGCTCCCCCTCAACATGTGCGTATGATTTTGAAATTGATTAGCACATGGAGGCAAGAGTTCTTTGAAACAATTTCTTGATCACAATTTCCTTAGAAAAAACCATTTGAATTTCTTTGGTAAATTCTCCCCCTCAATATGTGCGTAGGATATTTTAAATCATTTTATCACATAGAGGAAAGATTTCTTTTGAAGTACATTCACGATCATAAAAGCCATTAAGAAACCATTTTCTCCCCCTCAATATGTGCATCGATAAACAAAATAGTTTAGCACATATTAGAGAGAACTTGCACTTTGAATCAAAACGATCATCATTTATCAGATTTCATAATTAAATCACAAATTCTCCCCCGATCAAAAATATCAAACCCTTTGAGATTTTGGATCCCAAGTGATTTAATAAGGTTTAGAAAACATGGGAGAATATGTGGCCTACTTTAAATACGCATCTCTTATTGGATAAATGCTCCTCCTCAATCATGTGCATCATGTATATGAAATCGTTTGGCACATGGAGGCAGGAGTGCCTTTAAAGGACTAAAACCAATTCCATTTAAACAGATTTGAGATTTAAATCACGATCTTTCCCCCGATCAAAAATTTCAAACCAATTGAGATTTGTGACCCTAATTGATTTAAATCATTTAGAAAATTTTGGGGAAAGACGTGGCAAGATTTAATTTTTGAAATTGACGGATAAGGAACAGTTTTTCGATATTAAAGATTGTTAGTGTCAAGTATGATAGTTTTTAAGAGATCTTTAAGTAAAATAAAACAATTTCACAATCAAACAAGAACAGAAAAAATTTCATTTTGAAAGATCTTTGAGTTTTAAAGAGAATCATACCATGACATAACATTAAATCTTTAGATCACCACTTATTTTGTACAAACCGGACTTTTTATGAAGAAATATCGTTTGAAAATACTTTGTTTTAAATCACTCTCCCCCTCAATCGATGACCGTAGTCGTTGATTGAGTGACTTAGGTTTTGATAAAAATGAAGTCCGGTGATTTTCAAAATTTAGTCCAATTTATTTTCAAAACAATATTTTTTCATTTTCAAAACAATTTTATCAAATATTTTGAAAAATGGTATTATTCACTACTTGTCCTGCACAAAGAAACGTTAGGTGGTGTAGAAGTTGCTTCTGTTGTTGCTGTAAGGCTGGAAGAAAACCGTCTGCTGATGCAGTGAGACCTCTTACGTTGCATTTTTTCATGCCAAATCTCCATAGAGGTCAAATTAAGCTCCGTTTCTTCATTTGATGATGAAGAAAACCATATGCTGATGCAGTGAGACCTCTTACGTTGCATTTTTTCATTCCAACTCTCCATAGAAGTCAAATTAAGCTCCGTTTCTTCATATGTCAACCCAAGATATAGTTACCCTTTCCTTTCGGCATCCAATCATCTTCATATGTGGGATCTGGAACGGGAACATTCTTATATACCAATATACTTGCATACGTTAGTGAACACACATACAGATATATGGTGGTCGACATCACCCAAACAGCAATCGACTAATAAAAGTCAATTCAACATGTCAATCAGTTCATATAAGGCATGGGATTATGAGTTCATCAAACTCTAATCATCTAAACCTAACAATCATATCCTAGGCACCTAGTCCTTCAACGTAGGTTAACATCATTTTTCAGTTAAGCATTTAGGATAATTAGGTAAGCCCGATAGATGATATAAATTTGAAAAACATTCTCCCCTTCAATCAATGACTCTCTTTATGAAAGGTTCAAAAGTGTTGTAGTCATTGATTGAGTTTTGCAAATTTTATGAAAAATCTGAATTTGATTGATTTTCAAGCAACTCATTTTCCACCATTTTTGAACAACAGACATTTTTCTGAAGAATTTTGAGAAGGAAAAACATTTGTGTAGGAACAGCAGTCCTTCGACGTACTTTCCTCAATAAGTTTTAGGATAAGTGCACGAAAATTTTAAAAAAATTGTTTAGCGTAGCACTTTCCTTCCTTGAAGAACGGGTTGCTATCTGAAATAATAGCAAGCCATGGTTTAAGCACGGGTTACAGTCTGAAGTAACTGCAAGCCATATTTTGGGACATGTTTTTGAAAAGAATATTTACACCTCCTGCTCGAACTTCATCTATGGTCCCGTGCCATTATTGAATGACATTTCTAAGACCGTAGATGTTATCGATACTAGAAGACATGTCTTTAGAAAAACAATATTTTTTGTATTTCTCAAATTTTTCTGATTTTTATGGGTTTTTGTTGGTTTTATATTTTTCTATTTTGTTTTTATTGGTTTTATATTTTTGTATTTTGCTTTTTGATGAATATATACACAGATAGAGTAGATGATATAGTTTAAGAAGATGATGATACGAGTACCGAGATAAGGATATCGAGCAGCCCCGTTGTAGAAGATAGAAGACATCATCTCTTAAACATTCACCAACAAAGCTTTCGAGGCTCCTGAATTGAGAGAAATTGAACCATCTGAAAGTGAGACTTTGGCAGCTTCCCTTCAAACCGTAATTCCTTTTGTTGAGCATATTCGAAGCTCTATTTCAAGCTTGCCTTAGCCAGGTGCACAAAGAAGCACACCATTATCATCGATCTTGCTGCTCCATATAAGAATGATCATCGTAAGTCTCCGTTCGGGGTTATATCATCAAGTAGAACAACAAAGAATCATCCCACACTTGAATAATCTTCTCAAATTCCATTTCCACTGAAGTCTGAAGCGATCCATACCAAAAAGTTGTCAGGAGACCACTTCCCCCATGTAGATGAATTGATGCAGTCAGTCTCTTAGACTAGAGCTCACGAACCCGAATACACAATTACCCAAAGACAAAGAACCTTATAACATCGAAGTAGCAGATTAAGTCCGATAGCCAAAGAATAACCCCGATGTATACTTTCCTCTCCCCTGATGATAGTGTATGAAGCTCAAGAACCCCAAGTACCTGAATGCCCAAAGAGAGAATAACCGATAACATTTGAAGAAGCAGGACGAATCACTGATTATCTCTGCGGAGGACTATCTCTGCGGATGTCAACTCCGGAATAAGTGATTATATCTCTGAATCACTGATTAAGCACTCAAGTGAAACAGCTGAGCGTCCCCAATGTACACAATCTCTCTCCCCTGATGATTGCGATAGCATCGAAATCATCACACACTTGTGTACCTCTTTTATCTTCAGAAACTAACTCTTCCATCTCTTCCCCCACGTAGTTGGAATAAGAACACTAAATGCCATGAGTCAAACCTTGAGTTTCTCTGCGGTAATGACATTTGTCTTCCCAGGATTTCTTCAATCACTTAGAAGTATTAAGTTCATCAAGTTTACTCGCGTTTAGATACGTGTCTCCTTCCCCCTTGCTGGTTTTGATACTTCAGAATCAGCAACACACTATAAGCCCATGTACTAGAAATCTTTTGAGAAGAACACTTTTAATCTTTGTGAGAATCAACTTGCTGAAGAATATGAGCAAGTCTAATTGGGGATTAAATCTGACTTTTCACTCTCCCCCAATTAGTGCTCTCCCCTAAACCGCCAATCTTTATGATGAATGCATGAATTAATAAGAAGTCTTTAGATCGTTAAATGCAACTCGTCTTTAGTCTTCTAACATGTAGCAAACAATATAGAACCGACTGTAGACTCGACCTTCTTCAAGATTGTCCGTATGGGGAATATAAAGTTAACATCTTCTTCTCACCACATGCATTCCCGTTAACTTGTATATAGCAAATCTCCTTAACTAAAATCCCTCCCAATCAAACAAGAACAGAAAGATGTTCATCAAGGAAATCAGCCCCGCAACTGGAAGCACTTTGTCATAAATCATATCAGCTTTTGAAGATGTCAACCAACGGCTCTTAGAAGAAAACTCCATGTGAAAATGACCCGATAAGAAGAAGCTCGGTTTTTACATGAGTTTTGAGCCGTTTGACCATTTATTCTCAGATATCAATCAACCATGCAGTATATTCACATTTCTTCTCCCCCTCAAGAATTGCATACGGAGATGCCATTCTTGACTGAATAAATGAACATCATCCAAATTTATTCTATTCACACTTCTCCTCCTCAAAGGTAGCATATGATGTCGCCATCGTCATTATAATTGAGCAAGTGGAATAAGAGAACAATCAATAGTAGTCCGGTTCACTTGATGACTGAAAGCGCATGGAAAAAGCATGAAGCATGTTGATGAGAATGGTCATAATTGAGAATATTTCTCTTCTTAAGAAGATAAAGCACACTAAAGGGTACACTTTTCTTTTCTTTGAGGTACGAGGCTTGAACTGTTGTGTTCAAACGTCATAAGAAGATTTCTCTTCTTCGAAAGATAAAGCGCACTGAAACGTACACTTTTCTTTTCTTTAGAGAACGAGGCTTGAACTGTTGTGTTCAAACGTCATAATCTCTCTCTCTTTTCAACATCTCTTGGCAAAACCTGTAATCACCCCATTATCATTTAGTAGGCTCTTTGTCGTGACAGCTGATGGAGAAAACCCAATATGATGAATTTGACCCTGAAGTAAACTAACCCAAACTCGTGACTTAAACTTGCACAAATGTAACAAAGAGCGGTGCCGAGAGTTCATCCTCCATTGAATCTCTAAGTACTCTATACTCTTCATCCAACCAACCATCAAGTATAAGACGTACATCACCTCTTGAAAATCCACAATTGAATGTGACACTGAGCACTACAACGTAACTCCTTAAAGTGATAGTTATTTTGTGGTGGTAAGAGCCCAATTCTCCCAAGTGGTAAAAGAAAAGGTAAAAGTCACCCAACAATAACTAGATTTCCAGGTCTTCGTTTTTGATTATATAAAAAGCTCGAGCAAGGATCATGAAGAATCTTCATCCAACCATCCCAGATACCTTCAGATACTAAGTACACTTTCCCGTGATATTTCACTTCAACCTCAAATAAATAATAGTGAATTAACGCCGTTGTCACATCTTCTGGTTAAGAGCTCAAGTCTAGCCTCCTTTGACGTTTTAAGTGAACTATGATAATGGTTTTCATCTCGACCATGGTTGAAAGCACATAGCCCCGTAAAACCATGTAATAACCAAACTGCCATGACGAATATCCAAACACACATCCAATTCATGAAGTACACCCTTTTATCTCTTCTTCGAAATAGAAACTGTAGCACCAGCATCAGATGAGATCCTGAGATACACTTTCTTTTCTCCAAGATGGTTCCCCCAAGTGAACTATGTAGAGCCGGAAATGCACTTTACTTACACCGGGATGATTCCATTGTCACGGGATTTTACAAATCTATGATTTAAATCGAGAAATAGTTTCTTTTGTGGGATTTTACAAAATCAAGACTAAACCGTAAACAATGGTAGTTTGAATGTGTTATGACAACTTTGGTTTCAGTGAATATCCTGTTTTAGGGGAACATGCAGCGGTTTCTCAACAATTCATTATCCAACATCAACAATATCATCAACCATCCAATAAACACTATGGTAAACACATCATTCACGCATTCTCACGGCTATTGCTGTGACAACATGGTGAAGTAAACCTGATATGCCAAACTTGATCATGAAGTGAACTTCCCCAGATTTGTTACTTAAACTTGTACTAATCCTTGTGAAGAAGAAACGGTGTACCCAATGTACAAAACCTCTTGACGTATCCTCAACTGCGTGAGACACCGAAGTGATAGTTACGTTGTGGGTTAAGCGAGAAAGAATCACCACCGTAACTAAATAGTCAAGTCTTTATCACACTCAATAAATGCCCAAACAAGTCATCTTCACGGAAGGGTAGAAAGAAAGAAGATGAAATAAGTAAACGTGCCCGGAAAACTTCACTCCAAAGTCAAATAAGAAATACCGTACAAACAACCCCCGTAGTCAACCTTGTTCAAAAAAATCAATTCAAGCCGTGATGCAATATTCGTCGTGAAAATGCATACACCAAACAACATACCACAACAACTCTCATTATCATACCAAGTCTCAAATTTCATCATAAATCAACTCACATAAAATCCAATACTTGAGAAGCCCATACGACCCAATCATGTGAACGGCCCAAACTTGGTTACATGCAAAAATCAAGGTCCGGTTTATGAAAATCAATCCAATCATTCAAGACCAACGTTCAAATAAAACCGTTTGAACCGTTACTTCATTACCAAAGTAATGCCGGTCAAGAACCACGAAGTCATTTTAATCAAATAATAGCTCAAGCTGTGAATCCGTATCCACCGTGAAAATTAAATGATAAAAAAAAATAACCACTCGAGTGAGATCAAATATATTATCAACCCACAATCATGAATTACCCGATCCCATTAGCTCATAGCAGCCCATCACCAAAAGTTAAGTCCAGGCCCAGATTGAAATAATGCAACAGCAACTGCATACCCTAATTTTCGGGTATAAGTACCACACTTCTCACAAATCATCTAACCCTAATAATACTTAACAGTCAAAGCAGCGCCCCCATCTCAAACACAATACCAAATCCCACACGCCTGCTTCCAAAATAAGTCAATAATCCGCCTCTTTCACTCCATTATATCAAAAACGTTTCAATAAATCAGTCAAATCCCAATCCATCTTGACGCACAAACAATGCAAATATGACTCTCCATTTCGATAATCATCAAGACCTCACCACAGGGATGGTATAAGGCACGTGATATTACAGCCACAGGGATGGCATAAGACTTGAAGATGGCCACGATAGTTAGCATCGAATTAAGGGTAAGGTTTTCGACTTGTCCTTTTAATTTGAGCATTGGGCTGTTTAAACGAATCAAGAAAAATCACATAACATACTTGTTATATGATTATCTTATTCATTCGGATATTTATAAGAAAACCGATCAATGATGATTAAGTCTTCGTGAGTTGAGATTTTTTATGTGAAATCTTGATGCATCTTGAATGCCACGAATAGACTCAAGCTGAGATCTCACAAGTGTTTTGAAAATATTTTATCTTTTCTTTTATCAAAGACTCGAATGAAAAGAGAGATGAAGCATAATGGCTTTGTTTCTTCTTGATAACATTCGTATATTTCCAAGAATAAATCAATGATGTAATCATTCTATTTCGTGTGTAAGACTTGTGATAGTCTTGATGTAAACTTTTGAGTACCACGAAATAAAATAAGCTGAGATCAAACATTATGGTTTTCATTTAGATTCAATGAGGATGAGATGTTGATTCTTTGATGATAATGAGTCGAACACGTTTGAAGTTTTATAACTTATAACCCTTTCGACCCAAGTCTGAGATCTTGCATAACTCTTATTGTCATTTTCTTTTGATCGAATCAAGGTTAAGAGCAAAACACAAGTTGTTTTAGTTCATTCAAAAGCATTCGGATAGTGAAACGAAGTGTAGGGTCAAATCAGATCTGTGATGAATGAGTTTTGTGGTTACCACAAGGGTTTGACTTGTCTCAGAACCTTCACGAACAAAATATGAGATCTATTCATCCTTTAGATAACTTTCAGTATGAGTCGAGACATGTACTTGGTGTGGATAGTTGATGTGTAACATGATGTATAATGATTGATGATTCATGTTTAAAAGTTGTTTTGATGTTGTTAGAGGAAAGTGTTTAGTATTGAATGATGAATGATGAATTTTTTGTTTAGGTTCAGGTCATGGTCAACAAACTGTAGTCTTGAGTCTTCATCTTCTCTAATTGTTTTGACACAAGTCGCTTATCTCAAACTCAACAAGTCGCTACTTCTTTTCACAAGTCGCTTCTTCATCTTCTTGACACAAGTCGCTACTTTACTCAAGTCGCTACTTTACTCAAGTCTCTATCAATATAGTGACAAGCCGCTAATGTATTCAGTTATCAAATCGCTGACTTTTTCATTACACAAATCGCCATTGACTTATTGACCAAATTAAAATTTGACAAGTCGCTTCACAAACCTTGAATCTGGACAAAGTGACAGCTTGCATACTAGTAAAATACAAAATGCTCAAAAGCATTTTGTCACAACTCGCTTTTGACTTTTTTTAAAAAGTCAACAAACCTCTAAAGGTTCATTGAATCTGGACAACAGATAGACAAGTCTCAACGAAGAACATCACCACAAGTCTCTACCAAGAATATCATTAACACCAGCAGCAACGAATCAATAAACACCATAAAACTTGGACATCAGTAAGCATAAACATGTAAAAAACCAGTCAAAAACAGTTTCAAAAACCATAACAACCAAATATTATCACGACAAAACACCAAACTGCATCAAATAACACGAACAAACCGCATCAAGAACCATGAAATAAACCACAAGAATCAACACAAACAACATAACCTAGGCTCTGGTACCATTTGTAGGATCTTAAATATTATATGTTGTTTAGATGATTCGGGTGGTCTAGGATTATGATGATATAAGATTGCCATGTTTAGAGAGATGATGAGAGGAGAGGGAATACTAGAGAGAGAAATAATACACAAAATCCAGGGTTAGCTTCACTAGTTCCAACCCTCTACCTTGGGAGGTAGAGGGTATTTATAGTTACAGACACTACGTCCTCCTGACGGACTGTGGATCAGGCATACAATGGGTAAAGACCCGTCCTTCCTCCACGGTGTTACACTATACTAAACTACGCTAATAAATAACTAATTAACTACTGAATAACGACATGTCTACGAGCTAACATATGCTAGACTATAATTGGGGTGACCGACACTTTCTCATGGAATTTCCAATTCCTAACATGAGTATCACTCCTCTTTTGAGACTCCCCTTTTGAGACGGATAGAGTAACTAAACTTCAATTCTTTGCAACCATTTATTTAAACTTATAGACATCATTTAAACCCCTTTGGGCCATAATGATCACTAAATTATCATATGGATCCTTGCGGTGAGATCAATAAAAAAACACATCTAATTTAAAGAACAAATCATAATATCTCAATGATCCATTTTCTTTTCAATCAATGGATGAAATGAAAGCAAAAACTAACAAAGGAATGGTAGAAATGCAATTGTATAAAAACCAACTTTCCACCGTTTTTTTAAAACAACATATCTTGTAAATGGTAAATTTTCAAGCTACGAAAAATACACCATCGCGATGAGAATTAAATCATCTTTCTATAGATATGCACTTTTATATACTTTCGACGAACTTTTTTTTTTTCAAAATTTCCGTCCATGAAAATCACGCGTGATTCGTAAAGAAAATCACACGTGATTTATTTTTTGTTGTGATTCGTGTATAAATCACACGTGATTCTGTTTTAAAAAAAATCACATACGATTTTAGCCGAGTCAGAAACACAGTTTACAAAAAAAAATCACATGTGATTTTACAAGTCACATTCGATCTTCAGAGTAATAAATCATATGTGATCTTTAGTTTCAAATCAACTTATTCCTTCATTTAATAAAACAAATTCCTGAAATCACGTGTGATTCTGTTATTTATTTTTTTGCTATGTTATGAAAAAATGTAAATTACGTGATATTCAGTTTTAATCTAAAAATGAGTAAATCACATGTAATTCACTTTCAAAAAATAATTTAAGATAAAATCATGTGATTTGCGATAAATCACATGTGATTTGTGGTTATAAACTGAAACACATGTGAATATCAAAGAATCCCATGAAATTTTGTATGAATCACAAGGGATTCGTCAAAGAATCACATGGGATTATGTTTTTTTATGTGATTCATGTTTAAATCACATGTGATTTGACCAACTCACTGTTGCAATTTGAGTGAACAATATAGGCATTATTAGACTTTGCAACCAACATGAAAAATATGTACCATTAATATTAAAAGAAGTCCAAAATACTTGTTCATTGCTTTACAATATCTACCATTTATATGTCTTTCACCTTTCCAAATCAACCAAGCCTTCTTAATAAAATCCCATCTTAGAAATGGACAAAGGGTTATGCTATTGCAACACCCCATAGGGGGTGTTTGTATTTTGGTGGGCTAGCTGCTGGTTGGGGGGAGGGTACTTTTGTGTTTTTTCTCGATTTCCGTGTCAAAATTTTGTTATAAGTTTTTTTATTACAAGTTATTTGGTTTTTTTTTTTTACAAGTTTTGTGTTTTTACAAGTTTTTCTTTTATAACTTTTTACAAGGCTCTTCTTTGTGTTGTTCTTCTCGAGGGGATAAAAAGGAGAATTTATAAATAATCATAAGAGAATTTATAAATAAACATAAATTTATCTAAAAGCTGTCTAACAAGCTAGTTTTAGCAATAAAAAAGAGAATCGTATTTTTATATTTGATCAAAGTTCAAAAAACATTGAATAATAATCTTCACTAGTTTAAATTTTAGATAGTACTATTATCAGTTTATTCTTTCTTTTTCTTTGTTTAAAATTGAACTTAAAAATCCTCTAAATAAAAGTCTATGGTAGAACTCTTGGCAAAAGAAAATTTCCGACCATATACTGATATACACAACATGGTGTATTTCGATATGGTATATGATTTTATAAAGTACGTGCCTAATTATATTTCTAGATGCATGCATGTCGTGATTCATTGGCTGGCTTATTATTTTCGAAACGAACAATTGAGAAAAACAGTAATATAATATAATGAAAGCTAAATATATGATTTTGTTTGTATTGGGCCAAGTCTCTATCAAATAGAAAATGAATTGATCGATCTCCATTCGACAAGGTGCTCAGTATTTGACGATGAAATTGAATCTGCAAAACACTTATTTATTGATTGTGAGGCTTTTAAGAATGAGATACCAGTTTCTAAATGTATCCAAGTTACCACTTTTTTGCTAAGTTGTGTATCAATTTATTAATCCTCCTAAATAATGCAAACAATTTACTAATCCTACTATTATATACATAATTTACTATTTGTTTAGAGTTATTTACATAAATCGTCCTTGTGGTTACGACCAAATTGCAACGGAAGTCCTTACAGTTATTTGCATAAATCGTCCTTGTGGTTAGCCCGGTCAACGGATCGGTCAACGCCATGTGTCACCACCTGAGTGGTGCCACGTGGCATCAGGTCGGGTTGCCCCGTGGACCAATGAGGTGGTGCCACGTGGCGTTAGAAAATAAATCCAAATTTTTCCTCCACCGGGGATCGAACCCTGAAGGGTTGAGTGGGAGGCCAAGGTGATACCCATCTGAGATGGGCATACCATCTGAGATGGGCATACCTTCTTCTATTTAACCTTTAACAAGCCCAGTTGGTTTTTTATAAATAAAAAGGGTCAAATAGAAATTTGACCTGTCATTTTAAAAGGGTTCTAGGCCGGTTCAAAAATTGAGAAAAATACCGTCGGACTCGTTTTTTCGTGCTCTTTCCAATGGTATGCTCGGGGAATTTTTTCGACTTCGTTAGAACCTCGAAAAATGCGAAAACGTCGTCGAAAAATGCGAAAATGTCCTTTTTCGAGGTTCAAAGGAAGTCGAAAAAATTCCCCGAGCATATCATTGGAAAGAGCACGAAAAAACAAGTCCGACGGTATTTTTTAAAATTTTTATCCGGTCCATAACCCCGTTAAATTGATAGGTCAAACCTATTTTGAACCTTTTAGAATTTAAAAAATGGGCTATAAACAAAGAGGGTTAAAGGAGATAAAGTGCATGTATATTATTGAAGGTATGCCCATCTCAGATAAGTATCACCTTGGCCTCCCACACAACCCACCAGGGTTCGATCCTAGTGGAGAGAAATTTGGTTATTATTTTGCATCGCCACGTGGCACCACCTCATTCGTCCATGTGGCACCGACCCGACCCGATGCCACGTGGCACCACTTAGGTGGTGACACGTGGCGTTGACGACCCCGTTGACCAGCCTAAACCACAAGGACGATTTATGTAAATAACTAAGGACTATCATTGCAATTTGGTCCTAGCCACAAGGACGATTTATGTAAATATCTCTAAACAAATGGTAAATTATGTATATAATAGTAGGATTAGTAAATTGTTTGCATTATTTATGAGGATTAATAGATTGATACACAACTTAGCAAAAAGTGGTAACTTGGATACATTTAGAAACAATTATCCCTTTAAGAATATATGGCTATCGGTTATGCATAGGTGTAACCTTTGACAACTTCCTATCAAACTTGAATGAATTGGTTTCATGGGCCGACACATCGTCTATTCATATTCCTCTATAGAGATGTCCGATGAGGTTGCTCAAACAACTAGTTGGGTGATTTGCAGGGACGAAGCTAGGAATTTTTGTTAAGGGGGGCTCAATTTTTTTTCATTGTAATAATATACAATTCCTTGTTTAGATGTTGGATTGAAGTGTTTGACGTACACGTTTAATGGTATTTTTTTGGTGTAACCACAACAAACTGTTTTAATGTTTGACATTTAAACAAAACGCGTAAAGACTCGATAAAACTTGGATGATGTCAAAATTAACCATGCACTATATTCAAAAAACGGGGTTTTTTTTAACCAAGCTTGATTTTATGACCAAAACAATCTCGATAAGATCAGTTTTGGTTTTTACTTAAATAAGTTTTTGAACAAACACAACTGTGTTACAGTTTATTTGTAAACACATAAAAAGTTTGGCAAATATATACAAGAAGTTTAAGGTTTACATTTTGTGACAAATATATTTTTTAAACAATACTAAAACAGAAAAAAGTTGCTAAAACAAAAAGGTGATAAAAATGAAAATATAGTAATACTAACTGTAAAAGGAAAAGAAAAACATGATACGAGTAATATAAGTTTTCAACTCTCTGTGTAACATATCACGTGACTTAAAAGAAACTATTTTACACCAATCACAAAAGTAGTAAATCAAATATTGATCTTCCTTGTACATTTCGGCCACCCTTTAACTGATCTTTTTCCGGTAAAAAACTTTTATTAAAAATTCGCTAAACCTATTTATCCACGCTACAAGGTGGGCTAGTTGGGGCGGTTGGGGGTGGCCAAGCACCCTCCAGCCCCTCTACTGGCTCCGTCACTGGTGATCTGGAGGTATAGAAACAAAGTATGTTTTGATGGCAAACTACCAAGGAAAGACATTTTACTATAGATCCAAAGTGTGCTCGTAAACTAACACCGTAAATTTTGCTTTATTTAGCTTCTTGCTAGACGTTATATAATAAAATTGAAGTTGTTCTAAAAAAAGAAAAAAAAAATGACATGCTTCATTGAAAATGCTACGATATTGAAGTGGGGTTGTTGTAAATTAGCAAAAGAGCATCTAACACCATTAGGTAGAATATTAAGAATAAAACTGCCATGTAGATGTGTAGCAAAATTCGTTCAACGGAGGTGGAATGGCAAACTGCCTAAACTGGTTCGAACTTTTGTGCAGGCGGAGTTTCAAAGAAAGCCTCTATAGTAGACCGCTTGGTGAGCTCATATTCTGCATGACCCTCAAGCGTAGATCTTCATGCTAGATCATGTGGGCAGGGCATCGTTATCACGTATGAACTTATGATCACTTTTACGCCAAGAATTGAAGCATGGTCGCACAGAAATCATTTATAGAATTCGTGTTTCATTTAAATACTAGGTTTTAGTACCAATGTACCTTAAATCATCATGACGCATTAAGTTTAAGTATTTTTTGTTTGTGTAAATGTAATCTTACACCTACGTATGTATACAACATACAATGTGTGTAATTCTTTAATGTGCTCGTACACTAAGAAATGGTGAAGTAATATATAAAATCTGTTTGGAATTAATTAACGAGCAAAGAAACGTCAATAGAAACGTATTTTCTTTATTGTCATAGATTGTTATTTGAAAGATTACACATAGAAACTCCAACTTTTTTATTCTTGTGGATAAAGGATCATACTAGCATGACACATGATCATGCATCGGACCAAGTTACTGAAGTTTCACCCCATTGACTCTTAGGCACCCTAAGGGCCTTCCAAACGGCAACAGATGCATCAACAATATCATCTTTACATCCCCTGGTGGAGTCGCACTCATCTACCACCTTAGCTTGTGCACTTCTATCATTGTAGTATATATTAATATACTTACCACACCTTTTTCCATTAGCGTACCACCGTGTCGACAATGCTACAATTGGCGTATTATTTGAGTGATACTTTCCGTCACACTCGGATGGCCCACTACTACCACTCCCACCATGCTGAAAGTTGTTCATTGTTAAAGTCGCCTTTGTGCCACCGGATTTCGCATTGGTGTAAGATACAGATAAGGTAACAAGTAGGCTAAAGAGAACAAGAAAGCAAAGCGTGGATTGCTTCATTTTATCCTTGTTTGTGGGTATGTTGTTGATGGTATGGTGCGAGATTTGAAATATATAGTGACGAGGTTTTGTCTTGGGCTCAAGTGATTAAACATCTTAAGGGTGTCTATGTAATTAGTTAATTAGGTTAAAATTACAATGTTAATTTACAGTAACCCGTCTTGAAATATTAGCTTGTATCTCTAGAACAGAATCTAAATTAAATATTTTAGCTATGTGAAAACAGCATAAGAAAGTTAAGATCAAGAATCTATGTATGCAAAACAATTTTTATTATTTTAATTTTTTAATACAAGGAACTCTATTGAAACATAAATTTATTTACGTGTTATATGGAAGAACTTTTACAATTTGAGCAGTAAGGATGATAGTTTATCATATTATATAGGTTGAACTATTGTTTTTCATATTTTATCATTGAGACGAACTGTGCGAGCTCGGTTTACAACTATCAACGCTTTATCTATGTATATCTATATCTATATCTATATCTATATTATTTTATAATGCATTTAGGTCTTCTAAAATTAGAAGGCTTAAAAATTCAGATTTTTTTACTTGTTTATTATGGAAAGAGTTTTTCTAGCCAAAAATTAAGATAAGGAGCTCCAATCATGAGATGACATGTGTCACTTCTTAACAAACTCCAAACCTAACTTCTAACAAACTCCAAACCTAACTCCTAACCACTAAAAATTAAGATAAATAGCTCCAATTATAAAATGACATGTGTCATTTCTTAACAAAAAATTCATCTTTATTTTTAAATTAAAATATCTTTTTATCTACTTATTTTTTTTATAATCTAATTTCACTATATTTTCTAAAATTTTATGCTCTTTAATTCAACATCCATTTTGATATATTTTTATGAGTTTTTAGTTTTTTATATTTTAAATGAGTTTATTTTATTTTAATTCAAATTTTTACAACTTTAACCTTTATTTCACTTATTTCAATAAATATATTCTTGATTCGTCAAAATCATATACTTTTGGGGTAGTGTTTGACGCGTAAGAGATTGCGAGGGTATTTCTATATGCGGGAATAATGATGTCGCGGGAAAGCTACGGGAAAGTTACGGGTAACCCAAACAAACACTTACAACTAACACATATACATTCGAAGTGTTGTGAAACGAATTCACAACATATATAACTATACTTATCGCCGCCGCTGTGCGCGGGTACCCGGCTAGTCTTTCATTTATATAGTGATGTAAAAAATTTAACTGCTCTAATTATAATTGGATTAAGTGGTTATAAATCCACATCTTAACATTAAGTGTCATTCTTTTGAGTTAGAAATTTGTTTTCTTCGTTTTGTTTTTTTCATGTTTGTCATAATATCTTTCTTCGTTGTGTTGTTCTTGTAGAGGGGAACAATGCTATTTGATTGTCTTTGTTGAAACGATATAAATCACTGGGATGTGACACTAATGTTATAATAAAGCGAAAGTTTAGCTTACGTAATCAATTTATAAATAATCATAAATTTATCTAAAAGCTGTCTAACAAGCTAGTTTTAGCAATAAAAAAGAGAATCGAGTTATTATATTTGATCAAAGTTCAAAAAACATTGGATAATAATCTTCACTAGTTTAAATTTTAGATAGTGCTATAATCAGTTTATTCTTTCTTTATCTTTTTTTAAAATTGAACTTAAAAGTCCTCTAAATAAATGTCTATGGTAGAACTCTTGGCAAAAGAAAATTTCCGACCATACGTACACAACATAGTGTATTTCGATATGGTATATGATTTTATAAAGTACGTGCCTAATTATATTTCTAGATGCATGCATGTCGTGATTCATGGCAAAGACAAACCATCTGCATTTCCCTTTTCAACCTCCATTGGCTGGCTTATTATTTTCGAAACGAACAATTGAGAAAAACAATAGTAATATAATAAAAGGCTTTCAGCAATGGGACTTAGCGACGAATCTCTAAAAGTTCACTAAACGAAAAATTAAAATAGGCTCTTTTCTAGTTTTAACTTTGACTATAACTTTTAAAAGCACAATTTTATTGGAAATTTTTGGCGCTATGCACAGCCATGGTTACCCAGTATTCTGTGAAAATATACAAACATTTGATACATTTTACATGAGTACACTACTACAAATTGACTTTCATTGACGGATTTTCCGACAAACAGTGATATGTCGCAAATTACCGCCAATATTCCATCAAATTAGCGGATTCCATGCTTTTCCGACTGACTTGTTACGGATTTCCACGAGATACAACGTATGTGAGAAATCCGTCAATAATTTACATAACCTACCGTCGTATTTCCTATGTACGCAGTTCCGACATCCATTTTTATTCGTCTCTAATCTGTTGGAAATGTTAACGTTCTGATTTATAATTACTTTTTAAATTTAAATATTTTCGTCGGAAATAATATTTATAACCGATAAAAACCGGCAACTAATTGCACGACATATTATGTTGAACGATGTCTCTTTATGAATTCTGATGGTTGAATGTTTTCTGTAAATTTCTAAATTTCATTGAACTTTGTATGTGTCTGAAAGGTCCCAACAAAACAACATCTGCCAAAGAGAAAAGTTAGATTGGTTTCGTATCTTTCCTATGTATGTTAGAGTGCATTTCGGCTCTCACCGTATCTATCTACCTTATATAAAAACAATTATAAATTCAGAATGTTTTCATGCCAATGTTATTTTATTATGAGTTGGAACATGGGGACTAAATATTAATGTTATGAGGCTTCCTATTTTTATTTGTTTCAGCAACTACATGCAGTCGGCCAATATAGTACTGCACAGGCTCATCAAATGACAAATAATCAAACTCACTAATGGCCCTCTCAGATGTAGCCAAACCAATTAATCAGTTCTTAGCAAAACAATCTAACTATATACAGATGTGATTGAGCATAAGAACTTTTGAGTGTTGAATTACCACACCTTCGAGATGGACTTCAAGAAAGAATAAGCAAAGAAATTAAAAACGGCATAAAGAATAAAGAAATTAAAGGATGACATGAATCAAAATTTAAACTGGTAAGCATAGTGAAATTAGAGTGACGGTTTATATCGTGCTTGGTACAATAGTGATACACAAGATTACTGGTTATAATTTTAGGCCGGATGCTCCTAAACTGACTAGATGAAGCTCGCCCAAGTTTCACCTCATCTTTACCGTTGATCTTGACCCAACCATTAAGATCACGTCCGTTACTTCTAGCGAATAATCAGGTTTTAGAATATTTTTTTCCGATTTCTTAGGACCTTTCCCTCCACAAAACTGCTACTTAGCCTAAAGTACATATTACACAACGACACTCGCAAACTTCTCTCTTCACCACAAAACAAACCCCCATCCGAATCTACAAGACTTTTACCGATACTCAACCAGACGAAATATTAGTGTTCTTGCTTTCCATTTGCAATTTGTTTAGAAGAGAGAAATGACTATGGCATTCCTATTTTGGGCTTATATTAGTAGATGATGGGATCCGGAAAAAGGATGAGACCTTCACTGAATCTATATATCAACTTTGCAACATTATATAAGGGTGTTTTTTGCTTTACACAACTTATTTGTGAAAGGGATGTAACAATTAATTTAATATTGCCCTCCTATTTTGGCTTTTATTTATAAGCACGTGGATGAGATTCCATGCGAACAAGGAAATTAAAATGGGTTAATAGTCCAAAAAATACATGAATTTTCCACATTTTACTATTGTGACAATAAACTTTTAATTTTTCTATTAAAACCAAAAACTTTCTTAATTACCCTTATTGTAACAAAACTTGACACGTGGCACCATTAATCCTTTTATTACCCGATTAAATCATCTATTCTCGTTTTAAAATGTGGGGGGTCTTTTTTGCCAAGTTTCGAAACTATTAAACCTAAATACAAAAAGTAAATAAAACCCAAACATTTTCCCCCAAATCTGTAAAACCAATTGCACCATGTTTTCCCCTCACAAACCCTAATCCACAAAATTAAAAATTCAGCGTTGCCCCCTTTCAATTGTTTATGTTTGTGGTAACAATTCAGATATGTAATTATGTTTGAAGGGTCATTAAGTTCAGTCTCCACCACCTCTTCAGTCTTTGGAACCAGTGGATTTGATGAGATGATAGGGAGTAAAGATCTAATCAATGGGTATGTTCTTTGGAACCAGTGGCCCTTTTCTTTCATTTATTGCTACCGGAGTAGCCACAGATTCAGCTGGACGTGAGCCTGATCGTGTTGGTGCAGAAGGGATATGTGTTGGTTTTTTGCTGTAGTGTGACAAAAGCTTGTCCATTTTCATTTCCTCTTCATCGACTGCACAATCTCGATTTTCACCATATAAACTCTTAGGACTTGGTTTAGGAACTTCATTGTTTGCGCGAGAAGAACCTGCAGCCACTGGTTGAAAGGGTCTTCGGTTCCGTATTGACCTTGGGACTGGCTTACTAATATTCACGGACCCTTCTTCACGTTCATTTGGCACTGAAGCAGCAGCTACCTTCTCATTCCATGTTGCTGAACTTTTTGGTACATCTGTTTTGATGTAAGGAGGAGCCATTGACCTGAATCCATATAATTTTCTTCCATCGGTTATATCTTCAGAAGTGGCATTTGAAGTCGTTGACTTTTTGGTTGACTCGTTTTAATGTAAGGAGGAGGAGGAGGCATTGACCTGAATCCAGAAGCATTTTCTTCCCTACCAGAGGTTGAAGCAGCAACCGAACTTGTTGACTTTCTGGTTGACTCGTATGCAAACAAGTTTCTTCCTTTGGGGGTATCAATGGAATTGGTATCGGAGCTTGTTGACTTTCTGGTTGACTCGTATGCATAAAAGTTTCTTCCTTTGGGTATGATATCCTTAGAAGGACTATCATCAGGACCCGTGCTATATTCTGGACTCGTGATAGTATCGTAGGAAGATCCAATCAATGGGTATGTTCTTGGTGCATATTTACCAGTGGATTTGATGAAGAAAGTGGTGCATATGCATTTGAGGAAAAGAAATGTTAATGGAAGGAGTAAAAACATAATCGAAGAAGAAAGTTCCAAGTTGATCATGGTGGATGTGTGTGAGTATGATGGAATCAAGATGATATGAATTTACAGAAAATATTTACATCAGGATACCAAATAAGATTCATAAACCTTACGTATGATGTTTCAGTAAATATATATTAACTTTTGGTATTTAGTTTTAGTAGTTTCGAATGTTGGCATAAAAGGCCCCCCAAAATGCTAAAACGGGTAAGAGTTGGATTAATCGGGTAATAAAAGGATTAAGGGTGCCACGTGTCAAGTTTGTTATAATAAGGGTAATTAAGAAAGTTTTTGGTTTTAATAGAAAAATTAAAAGTTTATTGTCACAATAGTAAAATGTGAAAAGTTCATGTATTTTTTGGACCATTAACCCAATTAAAATTCATGCTTTGATTAAGAAAGATATAACAACTTGAAAAACCTATTTTTGTATAACAATAAGTTATTAGATTTCTAGTCGTTTTTTAGCAATTTTTCTTCATAAGTTATTGGATTTTATCTTATAATGAGTTACTCATATTGATGGTAATCTTGTGTTGGTCATCATCACCTGAAGTTCGGTCACAGTATTTCATAATCGTAATTCGTTAAATGCTCTTACAAGTTACAACATGATAAGAGAAAAAGGACACAATGTTCTTGCTTTGGACAGCATAGGTATAAACACCTTAAAGAACAAGTTGTTGAACCACAGTGTGAAATTTCCTTCCATGAAGGAAATGCCAGGAGAAATTCGTTCTCTTTGGATTATTAAAGGGTACTTAATTCACCGTGGTGATCCTAAAGACACGAACAACTTTATTTAATTTATTGAACTGAATTCAAAATATATATGCTCATGCTTCTGACCAAGTAACCGTCGCTTCTCCCCAGTCACTCTTGGGCACCCCAAGAGCCTCCCAGACAGCTTTAGATCCATCCACAATGTTATTAGGACAAGGTGGCTGGAAACCATGCTCCTCATCACAACCCAAAGTGGAGTCACACTCGTCAACCACCTTAGCCTTTACGCTCTTACCCTTGTAGTGGACGTTGATAAACTTATGGCACCTACTCCCTCTATTGTACCATCCCGTGGACAATGCCACAACTGGTGAATCATTCGAGTGAAACTGGTGATCACACTCAGATGGTCCACCTCCGTCCCCACCCTTCTCAAAGTTGTTGATGGTCAATGTCGCCTTCGTTTGTTTAGTGATAGGAGGGGAACATTTATATGTATTGTATAACTTGCCTGGTTTGCAACAATCTGGATCATTCACACATTGCCCATGAGGTGGTTTCTTACTTCTCAACTTCCCGCTCGGTTTGCATGTTCGAGCATCAATGCACGATATTATAACAAGTAGGGAAAATAAAACGAGAACGATTAGTATGGACAGCTTCATCTTATCTTTTTTATGTTGATTTGTATCTGGTGTGAAGACTTTGGCACAATAGAAAGTTAATATATAGTAACCGGGTTTTGTTTTTTTGGTAAATAGTTGGATATCTTAGGGTCTTGATGTAGATTTGGATGAACTTACGATGCCACCCTAAACAACTGGATTTTGTGACCGTTTGAATCTTTTTCACTGATTAAACAATGCAATTATAAAGAGAGGTTAAAAACTTGATTCAAGAATTTACGTTATCTTAGTTTTACTTTCCTGAATTTCTTATGTGTATCATATTATCTAAATATTTTATTCGTTAAACTTTGTTTGTATTGTAGGAACAAAAAGGTCTCATTCCAACTAAACATTGACACGAACTCGAACTCGAACTAGAAGTAAAAAAAACAAACTTTTTCAAACAATCTTCGCCGTTTGAACCGAAAGCTTAAATTGCATTTGACGGCAAATACATAATAATCCAAGATAAATAAATGCTCCATTTGATATATGTTCATTGTATTCTCTTTGAGCTATCAATTCTTATCTATTTCAATCAAAACATATATATATATATATATATAAAGGATAAAGATCAAATAAAAAGACAAATATCCGTAAAAAGATAAAAAGATTTTTTTTTCAAAAAAAGTTCTCGAAAAATTCCAAAAAAATTCCACAAAATCGGGAACGATGGTGCATGAAAAAGTTGTGAAAACTTTTTTCTAAAAGTGGATATTTTTTCCCAAAAAAAATTATGAAAAAATACGTTTGCGCATTAAATCGTTTTTTTGTACATCAAAAATTGATTTTTGCACCCAACTTCTTTTGATTTTTTTCATCAAAATAACATTGCGCATCTAACTAAAATAAGTTAAAAATTTTGTGCATCAAAATTTTTTTGCGCATCAAAATTTGTTTTTTGTGCATTAAAAAACGTATCAAAACTCAAAATTATAAAAAATGTTTTCACAAAAGTTTTATGCACAAACATACCCGATCTTGTGGAATATTTTTGGAATTTTTGGAGATTTAAAAAAAAAATAAATCTTTTTATTATTTTTACGGATATTTGTCTTTTTATTTTAACTTTACCCTATATATATATATATATATATATATATATCCGGTTCCATTGAGAAGATTTTTATTTTGAGAAGATTGAGAAATCTTCGTTTGAGCAAATTGATTCATGTTTTTTATTTGATTCACGAGTAAACATCATTTTATGGTGAATCGAATCTATAAATCCCAAATTTGATTCACAAATCATTGTTAAAATCGAGTTATGATGATGATTCATTAAATTTGTACAGATGATTCAGTATTCTACATATATCGCAAAATCGAGAGATTTTTAACATTGATTCAAATTTTTTTTACACGTTTTGAATTTTAATCACATTAAAATGAGCTTTACGCTTGAAAAACATGAATCAAAGTTAAAAATCTATCGTTTTTGAAAACCTTCTCAATCTTCTCAAAATAAAAACCTTCTCAATCGATCCGGATTCTATATATATATATATATATATATATATATATATATATATATATATATATATATATATATATATATATATATATATATATATATATATATATATATATATATATAGATATATGTGTGTGTGTGTGTGTATATATATATAGATTTGTGTTCATGTGGTGTACACTTTAAAATAAAAAATAATAGGCACACTTGTGGACCGTTGGATCAAACTTGAAGGATCAAGATCAAAATAAATTAGATGAATTAATTAGGTTGTGTCTTTAAGGGTATTATTGGTAATTTAACTTCCTCCCCCATATTAAATTAAAAAACCTCAAAAATTGGATCTGCAACTTTGTGAGTTTTCTCTCTAAACCATGGCCATCTCATATCCCACTTTTTTATTCCGCGAGATCTTCTTGTGGGAGACATCCTTTTGCGTTTTGCCGACGAACCCCAATCGTTTGACCATCGTGTTTCCATTTCCATAGTTGGAGACATCGGATTGTGACAACCTGTTTCTGTTAGACCATCGTGAGTCTCAACAACAACTACATCCACCGCACCTCAACCCCAATCGCCACCATCAACTGCCCGATCTTGAAGTTGTATAAGACCATCTCAACCCTAATACCCCCGCTGCCAAAACTGGTTGGAAACGAAACTCACGAAGTTTGGTCAAGGTAAACATAAACATAAACCACCCACAATCTTGAATTCTTTTTTATTTTTTATTTTTTATTTATTTTTTATTTTTTTTTTACAGATTTTGGTTTATTATTTGCTATGTATGACTTGAGGATTTTTGACAGATTTGGGTGTGGGAAACGGTGTACACTTTATTTATGAAAATCATATTATAATTACAATAAATAAACGACAGAATGAAGTAGAAGTAGAAGACAGACACTATTCAACGTAATATAAATGAAAGCAGTAAAGAGAATTGCACGAGGCTCGTGTTGAACACGATTCCCTTAAAACAGATTCGCCGTCTGTTTCCCAGGGTACAACATACACAGCTGTTGTACAGTCGGACTAGACTACTTGCCTGAAAGATCACGGAAAACTTGAGCATTTCTGATCGAAAAGATTGCTGGAACGTTTCTGTGCTGGAGCTGCGTTTTCTGAATGTATAAAATGAATGAGACATATGGCTTTATTTATATTGAAGACTCAACTAGTCCTCCAAGAAAAATATTCCAGCCATATAAACGAAAATCTGTTATATCTAAAACAGATTCGCAAATCTTTTAATACATAAAACTGATTTGCATATCATTTAAAAACATAAACCGATTTCTGTAAACTTACTTGATAAGTTTAAATCTATTCCTAAAATAGATTTACAGAAAATTCTGGAAAAAGGAAACTCGAAACTGCAGCAAAAAGATACGCACGTATGCGAGGCTTCGGAGCTGCATTCGTGTCAGCAGGTCGCGCGGGCTCGCATGAGTTCAGAAGCTTCGAACTCATTTTGACCCGGAAATCCCATTTTCTGCACCCCTCCCCCCTGTGCGCGTGCACGTAGGAGTGGGAGCATAACCAACCTAAAGGAATTTGATAGCCAATATTATGATTTCCTTATAAACAAGCATCCACTTCTTGTTTTGGGCGATGTGGGATTCTCCCATTTTTCCAAGTTTTTATGTTACAAGTGCCTCACTTTGAGACACCATATCTCATTCATTTCAACTCCATTTTGGACATACTTTAGCTCGTTGCGAAGCTCTCGTCGAGGAGAACGCAAAGCTACCAAGAAACATAAATATATACATAACATATAACATATATTAAATAGTGTCCAAAATTTTCAAAAACTCATTTTGCCAAACTAATTTTCCAACAATCCCCCACATGAATGGAGATCGGTCGAAAACACATGAAAGTTTCGGTGAAATTTCTGCGGTTAAGTCTTGCATAGGATAGGTAGGTATAACCCTTTGAACCTTCCCTTGTGAGATGTACTTAGTCTCCTAGATCTGAGTAGATGCGATGTCCTTGAACTCACCATCCATTTACGTAGACGACATTACACTTCACACAAGACACTACCTGACATTGTTAAGTCCTCATAGTCGTGTTCGTTATGGTCATGAACACTAGCTTGGTTCTGCAAGAGCTCTTAGGAATTGCGCCCCCATATTTCTCTTCGAAGCGACCCCACTTCTCTCTCACATAGGTGATTTCATCTTGAATCATTAAAAACATATGTTTTGTGATTTCATCTTGAATCATTATGCTTTATGATTTCATCCGGAATCATTAAAGCCATATGTTTAACCTCTCAACAAGTCACTTTGGTTATAGGAATGGACTAGGAAGTTATAATATTTAGTAACTCCCCCACATTGACGTGACTTCCCCCACATTTCTATGATTAGGTTGTCCTATTGAACCCAGATCTTGGGATCTCCAGTCAACTGGGTTAGGTTTTCCTTC
>BPTQ01000001.1:140215200-140226802 GCA_019973895.1 Chrysanthemum seticuspe | reverse complement strand
ATTTGTTATATTTCATATATACACCCGAGAGAGATGTGAGTATCCAAACACCCCATGTGAGGTGCTAGTATGTAATTTCCGTGCTTGTTATGACTTTTGCGGGGCTTATATGTGTTGTGGACCATTTTGAATTAATGCTTCATGACCCCTAACTTATAAATTAATTGGCTAAAAGCACATTTGCTTGAGGACAAGCAAATAACAAGTGTAGGGATATTTGATAAGGTTTTAAAAGGTACCTTTTTGAGGGGTCATTTAAGCCCTTATTCGATCACTTTTGTATCCGTTATTGCTTAATATCGTTCCTTTTCACTTTTTAGGTCTCTTGAAGGCAAAATGCTGGAATGATGCTTATTTGGACGAAAAGGCGCGAATATACGAAGAAAATGGCCAAAGTCAGAATCGAGACACTCAAAGCTGCTGAAACATAAGGCGACGGCGTCACTGCATATCTGCGACGCCGTCGGGAAGGAATTTTGCGACGGGTCAGAAGCGAAATTGCATGTTTTCAAGGGACGACGTCAGGTTCTAAAGGAGTAGGCCGTCGTTACTCAGACGGCCTAGATGCAGCCAAGACGGCGTCAGAGCTGAAGGGGACGGCGTCACAGTCATAAGGTGACGCCGTCGAAAGGTTTACGTGGCCAAGACGAAACCCTAATGACGGCGACACGACGGCGTCACGAAACATAAGGTGACGCCGTCGCAGATGTAATCTTATATATAGAATCCGAATTTTTCAGTTTTTGTGGGTAGTCTTTTGGAGTAAAAACCTAAAACCGAACCAAGGCTTTCTTGTGCAGTATTTTAGGGTTCTAAACCCTATTATACATCAAGATAAGTATTTACTTCATTAATTTAATTATGTCTTTGATTATTTGTGTGTATGCTTGCATGTTCTCCATGTCCGGCTAATTTATTTGTGTGTTTGCTTAGGGAATATGAAACTTAATTATTGAATATTGATTGGTTGATACTTATCTTAGTTGACTAATGATCTAGAGTGCGCTAGATTATTCGTTGTGTACTTAATGCTTGAAATTTCTTTGTGAACTTTAGAATATAATTATCTAGGTAATTGGAGGATAAAGTATTCAAGGACAACCGTAGAGTAGGCGTCTATAAATCACTAGAGGATTTGTAAACAAGACCCTTTGGTAATTTCAAAGAGTTAGGGAAATAAGCACGCCCTATAGCCTTAGAATCACAACGCAACTAGGAATAAGGACGTGACAAATCAACCATCAATAGGAGATAATTAAGGAGTAGTAAAACCTAAGTAAACACATCTTTAAACTATCATACGAGTACACATCAATTAGACATAGACTATCACAACCTTAGCTTAGATAATTAGATAATAGTAGAGTAATCGGTAGCAATACCAACCCCCCAAATCCAATACCCGAGATTCGTACCTTTTCATTTTCTAAAAAACATAAAAAGATAAAAAATAATCTTCCTCAACCTCAACCTTAGCGTAGTAACTTCTCACTAGCATTCCTATTCCCCTAGAGAACGATATCAATACCCGTGGCTTACCCTAATTACTACACTACAACGATTAGGTTCACTGCCTAGGGTGTTATAAAACTTGCTCGAAGAAAAGGAAGTTCCTTTGACCCCGAACGACGCGTGTAGCGTTATCAATTTTCCTCTGTGATGTTATTTTATGATCCATATCTTAATTTGATTTGCTCAAATCATTCATCATTCAACTCCATGTTACACCATACTTTTGTATCATCCAAACTTTCAATCACTTTTTGCCCAACCTTGTATTTGATTTCTACAAAGATTATTCAAGATTGCCAAACTGTAATACAAACTCCAAAAAGAATATTTACATTTACATCATAAGAGGTTGAATAAATTAACCTTTTAAGATTTTTGCCCTGTGAAACATATTTTCAATAATTGTTATCCCGTTTTCTATACCATCACAAAATACATTCATATTTTCATGTTTCTTGTTCTTATATCCCTTTCCTTTGTCATCTATAAAAAAGCTAAAATGAAATAAATAAGAGACTGTGATGCTATAACAAGTCATGTGATGACCAAATAAGATTACATATGCTATAACATATAACGCATCATCTTGTAACAAACAAATACATTGTGGGTATAAAACTACAACATCATATTTAATAATCTTCTTGAAACTCATCAGTATTTAAAGATAACAAAAAGATAAGAATGTGTGGGATAGATGAAAAATTGAATGGAATTACTGATAAAGACATATATTTGAAGATAGAGTTAAGATAAGATTATGTGGGGTAACAAGTCAACCATTGACCTAATGCTCAACAATAGTAACACATGAACACTTCCAACCCATGAATACATTTCCCTTTGATCTTCGTAAATTATGCCAACCTATATGAAGTTTCATCCTCACACATAAGAAAACATAGTAAAAGCAGACAAAGGGACACCCTCCTAAAACCATAATGCATAAAAAACACATTAGTACAACATGCTACAATTAGTAAATAAGATAGAAAGACATTCCAAACATCTCTTTAAAAGATTGAATACTTTTTCCCTTTATTCTCTAACATCTCCCTTTTTCCTTCATAAATAGCTCATCAAAAAACTCTTCTATATTTTCATCTGTCAAGTTCTCGTTTCCCCCATATCTTGAATTCACCTCAGCAACTAATTCATGAGTGATCGTAATTTTTTCCCATACTAGCTTATCATCCACAGTCTCCTCTACAAACACTTTTCCATTTCCCTTATCATCTATAAAGATAGCCAAAATGAAATAAATAAGAGACTAATTGGAAGGAACTACTAAATGTGATCACTTATAAAGAATAAAACATGAATCATGACACAAACAATTGCATATTGTCAATTATTCACCTAATGCTCAACAAGACTAGGTTTACTCATAGAGAAACCATTGACTTGGCTATATTTCCATTTAAGTAAGTACATTTCCATTATGATCAAATTTAAAACACATAAATGAACTAAAAAACATAAACAAACCAACTTCCAAAACCCGGTTCTTTCTACCACTACTAACAGGCCTTCCCATTTTCTTTTGTGATTTGGGTGTACTCGGGGTAGGCAATGCAATAGAAGGCGCAGTTGTTGGACCATATTTTCCTGGCCTCCCTCTTTTTCTTTTTATAATAACCTCGTTCACGCTTCCATTTCTACCATATGTGGTAAAACAATTAGGGGTTTGTGCAGTCTAATCAAGCAATTACGGATTCTGTTTGTGATTCTATTTGTGTGTAGAACGAATTAGGGTTTATGTTTGTGTGTGTAGAAAGAACATATTATGTGTTTGTGTTTATATTTTTGTCAGATATTAGGTGAAAGACCAAATGGAATAAAGACGAGAGTAAAATAGTCATTTCACAGGGGTTAGAACAGTAACTAACGGAAATTTCAAACGATCGTTAGGTTGAAGGACACAATTTGCATACAAACATCTACAGTAATGGCATAATTTGCAGATTTATTTTTCGGTGGCTAAACTTGCATTTTTGGCTATGCTCAATGACATTTTTTGTAGTCTATTTTAAAATAAATATTGTTTGAGTGCGTAGTTATGATAAAAGATATTTTAAAAAAAGTAATCATACTTATTATTATCCGGATAAATAATCTAGTATAGATTAATACCGGATTTATTAATTTGATTTGTATACAATGTAAGATTTTTTTTTCTATTTTCTAACAATTTACCATTTGTGCCATAGGTGATAAGTTTTACAAAAAATGAAGTTTCATGTTTATAGTTGTTATTAGGATGGAGAAGATGATAGTTAGTTTATTAAATGTTTAATTAAATTGATTGACTTAAAATGTAAGAGAAAAAAAGTTTATTTGTTGGTAAAATTACCCATTTATGCCACAATATATTAACTTTGTGTTTGTTTTTAAGATTAATATACAAACACTACTAAACTTTTTAATAAAATGTGCTTAAGGTATTGAATTTTATTTTGTTCACTTACGTCATTCAACTTATAAAACATGATATTTTGAAGTCACTTGACTTATAAAGATATACGTAAATGTCACTGAACTTGTAAAAATACGACACTTATGTTACTTAACTTATCCAAAAATATACTTAAAAGTCACTCCGATTGAATTTCTAAAACAACATGCTTTCTTTAAGTTCAGTAACATAAATGAACAAAATAAAAATTTAGTACCTAAGAGGCACTTTTTTAGAAAGCTTTGATACATCTTTTTCTATTAACTTTTGTTTTTATAGTGATGTAAAAAATTTAATTTTTCTATTTTTAATTGGATTAAGTGGTTATAAATTCATGTCAACAATAAAAGTGCCTAGGTGTCATTTTTATGTGAGGGTTTAGGAAAATAAAGGATGATTTTGTTTATTTTAATTAGCAATATTACCAATATATGCCACAATATATTAACTTTATGTTTCATTTATATAGTGATGTAAAAATTTTAACTGATCTAATTATCTATACTACTATATAAAGTGTTTAGGACATTCTAAATATAGAAGTTTAAAATTTATAAGATCAAAAACATTTCTAATAAAAGTAACCCATTAAACTTGTAATCAAAAGTATAATTAATATAGTACTTGGTACAAACAATAATAGATAAATCATCTAACTTGTAACACTCATGTATATTAATGTCAGAATGAAGGAATTCATTAAAATATTCTCACTCAAAAATACAATTAATATAGCACTTGGTACAAAACAATTATACATAAATCATCTAATTTTTCTTTTTCAGTAAAACACTCACTAATGAAATTTACAAATCATTAATAATATAATTAAAATACCCCATCACTCAAAAATACAATTAATATATCAAATGATACAAAACAGTAAGATTTAAGATCATTTGAGAACAAAAGATTATTTACATACCAAGGGATCAATCTTCACCATCCATTTTTATTTGATCTAATGGATGAGATTAATCCAACAATTTAAAAAACCCACTTTCATCTTATTTTTTCAAATATTAATAACTTTTAAACCGTTAATCGTTAAGCGGAAAAGAAAAATATCTTTGCGACGAGCATTTAATTATCTTTCTATAGATAGGCACTTTGATATACTTTCGACAAAATTTTTTTTTTCGTATTTTTCACGTTTTTTTAAAGTTTTTTCCTTTTTTTACGTTACTGAAAATTGCATGAAAAAAATCATATATGATTAAACACTAATTTGAATATCACATGTGATATTAGTGTTATATCATATATGATACTAGTGTTATATCATATATGATATGTAATATCCCATGTGATATTAGTGTAATATCACATGTGATATTAGTGTAAAATCACATATGATATACATATCATATCACATGTGATATCACATATCATATATTATTTAACACTAATATCACATGTGATATTTAAATTAGTGTTTAATCATATATGATTTTTTTAATGCAAATTTCAAGTAACGTAAAAAGAGACGAAAAAACGTGAAAAAACGATTTTTTTTCTTTTTTCGAAAGTATATCAAAGTGCCCGTCTATAGAAAGATAATTAAATGCTCTTCGCGACGGTGTAAATATTTTCACTTAACGATTAACGGTTTAAGAGATATGTAAATTATAAAAAATATATGAAATAATAAAATGATTTTAATATAAGTCATTGATTTCTTTTTAGATGGATGGTGGAGATGAGTCCATTGATATGTAAGAAAAGTTTGATATATAAAATAACTCTCCTCAAACAATAATGTATAAATCATTTTATCATTTATATCTTTCAAACACCCACTAAATAATGATATTGTTAAAATACTCTTCACTCAAAAGTACAGTTAATATATCCCATGGCATAAAATAATAACGCATAAATCATCTTATCTTATATTTCTTCTTTAAAATACCTACTAAATAAAATTTACAAATCATTAAACAAATCATATAAACCAATCTTTTATGTAGTCAAAATTTCTGAAACCACCTTTTTCGACCACGCAATGGACTACCATTTCTGAGACCATCGTTTTCGTATAGTCGTTTGCATCGTGATGCCATTTTTTAAAGCAACATTGTGCGGTAAAGTTGTTCCATTAAGTTATCGCCATGTGTTAAGTTAGCACCATGAAAAACATATAATCGTGTAGACATCCTGCTATAAAAGCATTTTATTATGTTACTAAATGCTTAAGTAAGAAAACAAACTAATTTCCAATTAATAACCTCTGTTGGACATTTTTTTTTCTTCTTTAAAAGTAATCCATAGGAAAAACTTTGCTATTGCCAAAAAGTATGATCACATGAGTATCCGTCGCCGCAACGCGTGAGTACCCGACTGGTAATTGGATTAAGTGGTTATAAATCCACATATTAACATTAAAGTGCATAGGTGTAATTCTTTTTGAGTTGTTAGAAATTTGTTTTCTTCGTTTTGTTTTTTTTCATGTTTGTCATAATATCTTTCTTCATTTTGTTGTTCTTGTCGAGGGGAACAATGCTAATTGATTGTCTTTGTTGAAACTATATAAATCACTGGGATGTGACACTAATGGTATAATAAAGCGAAAGTGTATAGCTTACGTAATCAATTTATAAAAGGTTATGCTATTGCAACATCCCATAGGAGGTGTTTGTACTTTGGTAGGTTAGCTGTTGGTGGCAGTGTGAAAGGGGGAGGGGGGTACTTTTGTGTTTTTCCTCGATTTTCGTTCCAAATTTTTGTTATAAGTTTTTTTACTACAAGTTATTTGGTTTTTTTTACAAGTTTTTGTGTTTTTATGAGTTTTTCTTTTATAACTTTTTACAAATTTTTCTTTTTACAAGTTTTTTGTTTTTTTTTTGTTTTTTTTTTTTTTTTTTCAGTTTTTATAACTTTTTACAAATTTTTACAAGTTTTTTTTGTTTCAGTTTTGTGTTTTTACAAGTTTATCTTTTATAACTTTAAATAAAAAAACGTAGTCGGAAAATTTTGAGGCTCAGATTCGAAGGTTGCAAAGTGAGATTTTATCTCACTTTACCGTCCATTCGGTTTCCATCATCGCATCAGAAATTTTAAGGCTCAAATTTGAAGGTTGCAAAGTGAGATAAAAATCTCACTTTACCGTCCGTTCGGTTTTGGTTATCATCATCGCCTCACAAGTTCTAAATTTTATCTCAAACTGCTGCAAGTTCACAAGATTCTCAAACTGCAGAAGTTCACAAGTTCTAAATTTTACACGTTTACACGTTTTTATTGTGCAAAAGGTGGTAAGTAAGATTCTCAAACTGAAAAAGTTCACAAGAAAGCAAACTGCAGAAGTTCACAAGAAAGCATAAACTGCAGATAATTTCACGGTTCGGGCTTATAATCCACAAGAAAGCAACAACACAAGTCTCACATTCCACCAACTAGCAACAAGCAACAACACGAGTAAGCAACAAGCAACATTCCACCACAAGAAAGCAATAAGTCTCACAGTCCACCACAAGAAAGCAGACAACACAAGTCTCACAGTCCACCACAACAAGCAACAACACCACAAGCAACAACACCACAAGCAACAACACCAACAAGCAACAACACCACAAACAACAACACAATGTCTAGTTCTTTATATCATGTTGGCTACAAATTCGAATGTTGCAAAGTGAGATAGAAACTCACTTTACCATCCATTCAATTATGCCATGCCAAAACTCTAAGCTTTTTTTTTTTTTTTTTTTTTTTTTTTTTTTTTTTTTTTTTATAAAAATCATCATTGCCTTTCTTTTTAACAAACTGCTTATTTCACAAAATCTGCTTATTTCACAAAATCATCATTGCCTTTCTTTTTAGCAAACTGCTTATTTCATTGAAAGTTGCAAAGTGAGATAGAAACTCACTTTACCATCCAGTCAAGAAACTAAAGAAACATCACACATTTGCTTAAGCAGTTTCAAGAAACCATCATCAACTGCTTAAGCAGTTGTGATGGTTTCAAAACAGCTTAAGCATCACACCAGCTAGCTCACCAAAGTACAAACACCCCCTAATGGGGTGTTGCATCACCACAACACCACAGACCAACAGCTAGATCAGACCACCAAACAAGTCATTTTTCAAGATCTAAAAGTATCACCACAGATCTAAAACCAACCACAGATCTTGAAAAAAGACTTTGTTGGTTGTAAAAAGACTTGGTTGGTTGTAAAAAAAATAACCAACGAAACCACCAAACAAGTCTTTTTTCAAGATCTAAAAAGTATCACCAGAGATCTAAAACCAACCATCAAACAGTTTTTAGATCTAAAAAAATAACCAACGAAACCAACCATCAAGTCTTTTTCACCACAAAAACCACCAAACAAGTATTTTTTCAAGATCTAAACAGTTTTCAAGATCTAAAAAATTTTCAAGATCTAAAAAGTATCACTACAGATCTAAAACCAACCATCAAACAGTTTTTAGATCTAAAAAAAATAACCAACGAAACCAACCATCAAGTTTTTTTCACCACTGAAACCACCAAACAAATATTTTTTCAAGATCTAAACAGTTTTCAAGATCTAAAAATTTTTCAAGATCTAAAAAGTATCACCACAGATCTGAAACCAACCATTAAACAGTTTTTAGATCTAAAAAAATAACCAACGAAACCAACCATCAAGTTTTTTTCACCACAGAAACCACCAAACAAGTATTTTTTCAAGATCTAAACAGTTTTCAAGATCTAAAAAGTATCACCACAGTTGTAAAACCAACCATCAAACATCACCACATAAATCACATAAACCACCAAACATCACCACATAAACCATATAAACCACCAAAGAAACCACCAAACATCACTACATAAACCACATAAACCATTAAACAAGTTTTTTCAGCACAGAAACCACCAACGAAACCAAAATCTAACAAGTTTTTTACTTGTTAGATCTAAAAAGAGAGTTTCATTTAAAGAGAGAGAGAGAAACTAGTGATTAGAGAGAGAGAGAGAAAGTGTGATATGAGAGGAAGTGAGAGAGAGTTAGAGATATGAGTGAGACAAAAGTATACCGGGGGCTACGCACACAGTTTTCATTTAAAAACGCGTTTTTATTTTATTTTTTTTTTATTTTATTTATTTTTTATTTTTTTTGCAAAAGTATATAAAATTTGTAAAAGTATATAAAAAGTATATAATGTAAAAAGAAAGGTATACAAAAGTATAAAAAAAGTTTGCAAAAGTATATAAAGTTGTTAAAAATGTTTTTATAAAAATTGTATTTTTTATAAAAGGTAAAAAGTTTTTTTTTTTTAATTTGTAAAAATAAAAAAGTTGTTAAAAAAATGTGTAAAAGTTATAAATTATCTGTTAAAAATGAAAATTATAAAAGTTGTATTTTTTATTTTTTTAGATGTTCCCTGATGACGATGTTTTAACTAATTGGGTGCAAACTATTGCTTAATCGATCGGTTTTCTTATTGTTAAAGCAAGAACCAAAACAAATAGGGGCTGTAAGTACTCAATCGAATATAAGTGTTCAAGACATGGGACTTCTGCATGTGAATGTTTAGAAGATGAACTTCAACGGCAGACTAGTACCGCTAAAACTAATTATCCATTCAAATTACTGGCGAAATATATAAAAGGTGAAACTAATGGTTGGATCTTGAGGGTGAAGTGTCTGAGGCATAATCATGATTTTGTCGATTCGTTCCATGGTTTTCCACACGCAATGCGATTAAAAGATCATGATTTAGTTTTGGTGGAGCAATTGACAAAGCATAAAGTAGCACCACGCATTATACTTTCGTCACTAAAGGAGAGCGATCCAGATAACGTGTATAACATTAAAACGATATATAATGCACAAAACAAGATACGCGGCACCATTCGTGGCGATAGAACTCCAATACAAGTCCTTTTAGCACATTTGAGGCGTCTAGGTTATACATATTACCCCAGGGTAAATGACCGCACTAATGAGCTTGAGGAAATATTTTTTGTTCACCCGACGTCATATGCTCTATGGAAAACATTCCCTGAAATCATGCTGATGGACTCTACATACAACACCACGTTGTTTAAACTGCCATTCTTTACAATTGTTGGAGTTACTTCAACAAACAAAACATTCTCAATGGCGTTTAGCTTTCTGAACTGTGAAAAAGAGCCAAATTTCATATGGGTGTTGCAATGTGTTAAGAGGGTGATAGACGAACAATATTACCCGTGGGTTATCATCACCGACAGAGATTTAGCGTTGCTTGGGGCATGTAGAGCAGAATTCCAAAACGCTAACAAATTACTCTGTCGATGGCATATTAATCAAAATGTGCTCAATAATTGCAGACACATATTCGATACGGAAGAGGAGTATGCGTCCGTTAGATGGTCATGGGATTGGATGGTTAAATCTCTTCGACCCAAGATATGTTCATGCACTATTATCAGCACCTACAAGAGTTATTGGTCCAAAAACAGGGTACTTAACTATTAATTCATTTTTTTATTATTATTTAATAAATAAGTACCCGAATTGTTTTCTCACTTTATTAATTCATTGTTTTCTCAGACGTTTTGCGGTATTTTAATAAATGGTTGCAACATTACGACCACATGTTCGTGTCGTACATTACCGATCCATATCGCAGTTGTCACAATTCTCATTTTCCGGTCATTTCTCATACTCCATATTCATCATTTCATAACGGTTCATTCATGATTTTGCATTTCACATTAAACGCGTAAATTTCATATTAAATAAACGTTATCGCGTAAGTTATTATTTTGAATATTTAATCCGTTACTTCTAAAAATGATCCCGATATATTTTTATACTTACATTTAGTTATAAAAACATTCTTATATATATATAATAACATAAATTCCATCAAAATCCATTTTCTTCAAAAATTATCCAGTTTCATCTCATATTACTCTAGTATTTTTAACATTTTTATGTAAGGAACATTTTAAACTCACTATATTATTAACAGCACATCAAAAACTCTTTTCACAGCATTATTATATTGAAATTGCTAAATATATGGTTTATTTAAATTTTGTGATCCATTTGAGTTTTATATCAAAAAATATTGATTTACATTCATATTTTTATATAGCCCTAGTAAAAATCTTCATTGCCTAATTTATAAGTTTTATTATTGAATGCGCTATTGCAAATAAATTATACTTTAAATGCGCAAATTACACTTTACGTTTTAGTACTTACTTGGCAATACTTTACTACTTATACCTCATACTCTTTACTGGCCTTTTACTCTTAACACTGTTGACGCTATACCTAGCCATTACATGCTGTGCTTGTACACCAGCATTACAACGTTGGTAAATAATTTTATGGCGTTTTGCAGACTCTTTTGTTACTTAATTATTTCACTCTTTTGTTAAGCCCATGAATAAATAATTTATTATTATTTTTTTACTTAATTATCAATTCATGGGACAAAAACCTGGTTATTGAGAACATCCACGACTATTATCACGTACTTGTATAGAACCCAGCTTCTCTAAATTGGTAGGTTAGGGTACTGGTAGATTGCCTGCGTATGAGGAGAAGGCATAGCTTATACACAGACGTTAATAACTCGTGTAAAACTAATTATACGGTAGCTGTCTCATTAAACAATCGCAAAACCTTAAGACGAGATGTACGGGGTTCG
>BPTQ01000001.1:140183481-140213628 GCA_019973895.1 Chrysanthemum seticuspe | reverse complement strand
GTCTTAAGGTGATAGCATTTCATGGAGCTTTTGGGTCACATGGCATACATTGGAGTCTCGTGCTTTTAACAATTACCATTCGACATGTTTTGTAAACTCTTTATGTATTATCAAACTTTGTGATTTCTTGTTGTGTAAACTTTGACATTGGAAATCGAATGGTAAACTTTTCAAAACGTCTCATTATAGAGGTCGTTTTCTGTATCCATACTTTGTGCTATGACGTCATACCCCAATGACACTATCGTTCCGCTGCGATATTTTGGGGGTGTGACAGATTGGTATCAGAGACTTGGTTATAGAGAACTAGGTTGCATTTTAGTTCCTAGACTATAACCGCTCTCACGTCGATCCTTTCTTTTCCTATCACCTTACACACTTTTCGTGCGCATATGTTTTCTTAAGTATTCCTTCTAGAACCACCTCATTGGATAACGTAGTTTCCTTGTACCAATAGGGGAGTCCCAAAATCTAGTTGAGTCATCAGAGATATGGAGCTCAGTATTAAACACTTATCTAACTTGATCTCGTGACAGTTCTTGTTTGATGAGATGCGAGATTGAGCTAAATAAGTGTTACTATAAAGCTGGATAGATTTGATGATTTTGCCCGAGGATGGGAGTTCTCTTGAGGATACTTTGGGAACTGCTGGCGACTAAACCTCATAGTGACTTTAGCACCTAACGGAATTTTCTATACACCAAGTGCGACTCTCCCTAGATACCTACCCTAAATTTCTCCTCCACCGTTTAGAATCGGATGATAGACTGGCTACCCTAAATTCTTATAAACTGTAGGATCGTTATTTTTATTGTGTTGATGATTCGGGTGGTCTTGGGAGATCAAAATACATGTTTACCATTTTAGAGAGAGAAAGTAGAGAGAGAGAGGGTGTTCTTGCTAGAGGTTTACACAAAAGTTGAATATTAGATTATGAGAAGCACCACCCCTTACATGGATGGAAGGGGTATTTATACTTACAAAATACACGACCTCCTATCGGCCTGTGGATCAGGTATATATAGTGGGTAAAGACCCGTCCTTCCTCCACGGTGTTGCACAAAGCTATACTACGCTACAAACTAATAAATAAACTACTAAATAACGTAAATAACGATATGTCTACGAGCTAACTTATGCTAGATAATATTTGGGGTGACCGACTCTTCACTATGGAATTTTCTAATTCCTAACAATCTCCCCCTAAGGGAGGTCACCCCAATTTTTACATTTTGAATCCTAGCATTCTATTCTTGTCTTTGTTCTTGAGCTCGTAGACTTCAATTCTTCATTTCAACAATCTTTGTGCTTTAGTAGTGATTATTCAAAGTCCGCACTGATTTGTACTTTAAGTGGAGGCCTTTGAACTGATCCACATCTTTGATGATCTTCGAGCTTTCTTTGAGATCATCAGCCACAGTAAATCTCTCTGGATCATCCATAGTAGTGTTGCCTTCATGTGAAGTTGTGACATTTGGACCGACATGCTCACACTTTTGAATCATGACATCTTTCCATCAGAGTAGCGGAAGCCTTACTGGTTCATGATATTTGCAGCAGCGTAGCAGAAGCATAGTATAAAAATATCAGAACCAGGTTATGTAGATATGCACCAGTCATGATTTCTTCAAATTAAGTGTGGATGCTGTGAGCATGCGGCTTTGGATTGACTCCTCAATTCTGATCAGCTGCAACCGTCCAAATGTACCTGCAAACAACAGTTAGCAATAAAACACACGAAAGTGTCTTTGATCACTTTCGCTGAATTGAGGTACACGGCCCACGGTTCCCCGTTGATCAGTATAAATACTGCCTGTGATCAGGTAGGATTCCTAAGAATCTCCTTGACAGGGTTTCGCAGCTGTTCTAGCTGTTCTCAAACCGGAACGTCTCAAAGAAGACAACATGGAGTGAGTGAACCAGCAAATTGAGATTCACTGATTGATGAAAAATGATTTGAAAAACAATCGTGTATTGCTTGAAGAAAGAGTTTTGCAATACAACGAAGGTTTTATGAGAAAGATCAATTTTCAAACAAAATACATTTTGTATTAGAGAATGAGTACACATTCGACGTGCTAGCGAAAAGAAGAGATTCGCACATCGAACGGTTTTTCTAAAAGTATTTTTCAATCAGATATACTTTTTGAATTTGAAATGAATACACATTCGACGTGCTAGAGAAAAGAAGGTTTGCACATCGAACGGTTTTTCCAAAAGTATTCGTCAATTCCATTCCTGGACCAAGGTTGATTCAAGAATGAATCTCCCCATTGTTTCTATCCAGTTGTCACAAGCTTGATCTTTTGCAAGATTTCACATGTCACCCACCAAGAGCTTGTTTGATGTTGGCTCTAGAAGGATTTCCATCTTCATCGTGAATATTTTCATATCACTCGGATGTTCTGGCAATACCACAAGGATAATGCGTAGGACTCTTAATATATACTTACTTTCCACATTGTGTGAAAAAGCAAGTCTTCAAGAATTTAGTGTCCTAACGAGATATTGTGGATGATCTCTTGGCTCTAGACTCAATAGTGCATTTTTGGTTCCTGTGTCGGACACTTGGGAGAGGGTCTCCTTCTTCAATATCAACAATCTCTAAGAGAAAGTCGATAGATAATGTCGGTTCCCCGTGAGAATGAAACAAGTCCTTTTAAGAGGAACTTGAGTGGTTTGGGAAGTTAGGTGCAGTGCGTCACTGGGTCCATGACGTCTTGTCTTCAATACCAGTGTTACCTTAGTAAACACCAGTAGCATATGTATTGAACCCGGTTTCTGCCCTAAGGTTGAATTGATGGAGGGCTATTTCTTTTCACCCTTTTTCACATTCAGTTCTTTTTCATTCTTCAACCCCTTCAGTGCTTACCGAGACTTCATTACTAGAACCTTGTTGGGTTTATTCCAGTTCTAGCTCTGTCTCAGTCGGCACTCTTCCCATATCTCACTTTTCTCCTTTTTTCAATATACCTAAGGACTCTACACTATCTAGTGGATTGTCCCTGGGTAGATCCCTCCGGTTCTGGCGGATCGTGGGAACAAATACCTAACCTAACCATCCTTATAACACCATGCATAAAGTAAAATGGTCGGTCTATTGGTACAGTTCATTCTTCTTTGAAACCAATTGAAAAATCATTTGGAATGAAATATTTTCTTTGATCACAATTTTCATACGAAAAAGCCATCTGATTTTCATTGGTAAATTCTCCCCCTCAATATGTGCATAGGATATTTGAAAACATTTTTTATCACATAGAGGCAAGAGTTCTTTTGAAGCACATCCACAATCACAAAATCCATTAAGAAAACCATTTGAAAACACAATCAAGGTACTTTATAATCTCTTTTAAAAAAACTTTTGTACCTCGATGGTTTTGCTCCCCCTCAATATGTGCTTCGAGATTCGAAAGCGTTTAGCACATACGAGAGAGCAGCCTGCACAATTGAATCCAAACGATCACCTTTTATCAACTTTCATTATTAAATCACAAATTCTCCCCCGATCCAAAATATCAAATCCTTTGAGATTTTGGATCCCAAGTGATTTAATTAGGTTTAGAAAACATGGGAGAAAATGTGGCCTTGTTTAAATACTCATCTGGTTTTTTGGATAAATCCTCCTCCTCAACATGTGCATTGTGTAATTGAAATCGTTTGGCACATGGAGGCAGGAGTGCCTTTGAAGGACTAAAACCAATTCCATTTAAAACAGATTTGAGATTTAAAACACGATCTCTACCCCGATCAGAAATATCAAACCATTTGAGATTTGTGATCCCAACTGATTTAAATCATTTATAAAATTTTGGGGAAAGACGTGGCAAGATTCAATTTTGAAAGATGACAGATATGGACCATTTTAAGACATTAAAGATTGTTAGTGTCAGGTATGATAGTTTTTAAGAGATCTTTTAAGTAAAATAAAATAATTTCACAATCAAACAAGAACAGAAAAAATTTCATTTTGACAGATCTTTGAGTTTTAAAGAAAACCATACCATGACATAACATTAAATCTTTAGATCACCACATTTTAGCGTACAAACGGACTTCTGATGAAATATTGTTTGAAAATATTTTATTTTAAATCACTCTCCCCCTCAATCGATGACCGTAGTCGATTATTGAGTGACTCAAGTTTTGATAAAATGAAGTCCGGTGATTTTCAAAATTTAGTTCAATTTATTTTCAAAAACAATATTTTTCCATTTTCAAAACAATTTTAATCAAAGTTTTAGAAAAATGGTATCATCACGATTATCCTGCACAAAGATATGTTAGGTGGTTGAGAAGCTTCTGTTGTTGTTGCTGTAGGGTTTGGAAGAAAAACCGTCTGCAAATGCAGTGAGACTTCTTCTTACGTTGCATTATGAATGCCAACTGAGGTCAAATTAAGCTCCGTTTCTTCACTTGCTGAAGAAAACCATCTGCTGATGCAGTAAGACCTCTTACGTTGCATTTCATGCCAACTCTCCATTGAAGTCCAGTTAAGCTCCGTTTCTTCATTTGTCAACCCAAGATATAGTTACCCTTTCCTTTCGGCATCCAATCATCATCAATTGTGGGATCCGGATCGGGAACATTCTTATAACCAATATACCTGCACACGTTAATGAACACACATACAGATATATGGTGGTCGACATCACCCATAACAGCAATCGACTAATTAAAGTCAACTCAACATAACAATCAGATCATATAAGGCATGGGGTTTATGTGTTAATCAAACTCTAATCATCTAAACCTAACAATCATATCCTAAATTCCTAGTCCTTCGACACAGGCAAATATCATTTTTAATTAAGCACGTAGGATAATTAAGAAAGCTCGTTAGATGATATAGATTTGAAAACATTCTCCCCCTCAATCAATGACTCATTTTTTTAAAAAAATTTAAAAGCGCAGAAGTCATTGATTGAGTTTGCAAATTAATACGAAAACTCTGATTCTGATTGATTTTTCAAGCAACTCATTTACCACCATTTTAGAAAACACCAAATATTTTTCTGAAGAATTATAGACGGAAAAACATTTGTGTAGGAACAGCAGTCCTTCGACATACTTTCCTCAAATTGTTTTTGGATAAGTGCACGAAATATTTGAAAATTGTTTAGCGTAGCACCTTCCTTTCTTTAAAAGAGCGGGTTGCTATCAGAAATAATAGCAAGCCATAGTTTAAGCACGGGTCACAGTCTGAAGTAACTGCAAGCCATTTTTTTTTTAAGCCCGGGTTACAGTCTGAAATAACTGTAAGCCATAGTTTAAGACATGTTTTGAAAAGAAATATTTACACCTTCTGCTCGAACTTCATCTATGGTCCCGTGCCATTATTGAATGACATTTCTAAGACCGTAGATGTTATCGATACCAGAAGACATGTCTTGAGAAAAACATATTTTTGGTCTTTTTCAAAATTTTCTGATTTTTATGGGTTTTTGAAGGTTTTATATTTTTCTATTTTCTTTTTGTTGGTTTTATATTTTTCTATTTTCTTTTTGTTGGTTTTATAATTTTGTATTTTGTTTTCTGATAAATATATACAAGGATAGAATAGATGATATAGTTAAGAAGATGATGATACGAGTACCGAGATAAGGATATCGAGCAGCCCCGTTGAAGAAGATATAAGTCATCATCCCTTAAACATTCACCACCAAAGCTTCCAGGGCTCTTGCATTGAAGAAAGAAATTGAACCATCTGAAAGTGAGACTCTGGCAGCTTCCCCCCAAACCGAAAATCCTTTGGATGAGCAGATTCGAAGCTCTATTTCAAGCTTTCCTTAGCCAGGTGCACAGAGATGCACACCATAATCATAAATCCCGCTGCTCCATTTAAGACCGATAATCGAGAATCTCCGTTCGGGGTTATATCATCCATAAGAACAGCAACGTATCATCCCACACATAAATAATCTTCTCAAATTTCATAACCACTGAAGTCTGAAGCGATCCATTCCAAAAGGTGTCAAGAGAGCAATTCCCCCAAGTAGTTGAATTGTTGCAGTCAGCCTCTTTGTATAATACTCTAGAACTCTCCCAAATACACTTCATGAGGGGAATGAAGAACACCTTCCCATGTTCACATTTTTCTTCCCTGATGAACGTGTATGAAGCTCAAGAACCCGAAGTACACCAATATCCAAGAACTCTCCCGAATACACATCAAGAGGGTAATGTAGAACACCTCCCCTATGTTCACATCTTTCGTCCCTGATGAATGTGTATGAAGCTCAAGTATCCAAAGTATACCAATACACAAGGAATGAATAACTGATAACATTGAAGAAGCAGACCAAGTCACTGATTATCTCTGCGGGTGACAATCTCTGCGGATGTCAACACCGGAATAAGTGATTATATCTCTGAATCACTGATTAAGCACTCAAGTGAAACAGCTGAGCATCCCCAATGTACACAATCTCTCTCCCCTGATCCTTGCGATACCATCGAAGTCACCACACACTAGTGTACCTCTTTTATCTTCAGAAACTTTCTCTAACATCACTTCCCCCACATAGTTGAAATACTAACACTAAACGCCTTGATGAGTAAAACCTTGAGTTTCTCTGCGGTCATGACATTTGTTTTCCCGGGATATCTTCACTCACTTAGAAGAATTAAGTTCATCAAGTTTACTCGCCATGAGTCAAACCTTGAGTTTCTCTGCGGTAATAACATTTGTCTTCCCGGGATATCTTCAATTACTTAGAAGTATTAAGTTCATCAAGTTTACTCGCGTTTAGATGCTTGTCTCCTTACCCCTTTCAGGTTTTGATACTTCAGATTCAGCAACTCTTTGAATGCCCAAATACTTGAAATTTGTTGAGAAGATAGCTTGAAGTCTTTGTGAGAATCAACATGCTGAATAATGTGAGCAAGTCTAATTGGGGATTAAATTCGACATATCACATTCCCCCAATTAGTGCTCTCCCCTAAACTGACAATCTGTTAATAAATGCCCGAGATAAGAAGAAGTCTTTAGATCTTTAAGTGCAACTCGTCTTTAGTCTTCTAACATGTAGCAGAAAGTGTAGAACCGACTGTAGACTCGACCTTCTTCAAGATTGTCCAGTTGGGGAATAGATAGTTAACATCTTCATTTCACCAAAAATACAAGAACATCACCAAAAAGCATCCCAATTAACTTACATCTTGCAAATCCCCTTAACTAGAATCCCTCCCAATCAAACAAGAACATAAAGATGTTCATCAAGGAAATCAGCAATCAGGCCGCAACGAACACACGAAATGGTAACACCAAGCAAACAATCACATCAAACAAGAGCAGAAGGTTGTTCGGAATCATCATGTTGATGTGCACGTGAAGCATTAACCAGAAGCACTTTGTCAATAAACTCATATCAGCTTGTGAAGATGTCAACTAACGGCTCTTCGAAGAAACACCATGTAAAGATGATCCGATCAGTAGAATCTCGGTTCTTACATGAGTTTGGAGCCATTTGACCATTTATTCTCATATAATAATCAACCATGCAGTAATTCACACTTCTTTTCCCCCTCAAGAATTGCATACGGAGATGCCATTCTTGATTAAACAAGTGAATATCTTAAAAAAAATGTAGTCTATTCACACTTCTCCCCCGCAAAATTAGCTCATGATGTGATCGTCATTATAGTTGAGAAAGTGGAATAAGAAAACAGTCAATGGTAGCCCGGTTCACTTTATTACTGAAGCGCATGGAAAAAGCATGAAGCATGTTGATGAGAATGGTCATTAATTAGAAGATTTCTCTTCTTCAGAAGATAAAGCGCACTGACACGTACACTTTTCTTTTCTTTGGAGAACGAGGCCTGAACTGAAGTGAACAGACGTCATAAGAAGATTTCTCTTCTTTTGGAAGATAAAGCGCACTGAAACGTACACTTTTCTTTTCATTAGAGTACGAGGCATGAACTGATGTGTTCATACGTCATTAGAAGATTTCTCTTCTTCGGAAGATAATGCGCACTGAAACGTACACATTTCTTTTCTTTAGAGTACGAGGCCTGAACTGAAGTGAACAGACGTCATAATCTCTCTCTTTTCTGCTCTCTTAGCAAAGCATGTAATCATCCCCATTATCATTCAGTAGGCTCTTTGTTGTGACAGCTGATGGAGAAAACCCAATATGATGAATTTGACCCAGAAGTAAACTATCCCGAACTCGTGACTTATACTTGCACATATGTAACAAAGAGCGGTGCCGAGACTTCATCCTCCATTGAATCTCTAAGTACTCTATACTCTTCAACCAACCAACCATCAAGTATAAGACGTACATCACCTCTTGAAAATCCACAATTGAATGTGACACTGAGCACTACAACCTAACTCCTTAAAGTGATAGTTATTTTGAGATGATAAGAGCCCAATTCCCCCAAGTGGTAAAAGAAAAGGTAAAAGTCACACAACAATAACTAGATTTCCAAGTCTTCATTTTTGATAATAAGCTCAAACAAGGATCATGAAGAATCTTCATCCATCCATCCCCGATACCTTCAGATACTAAGTACACTCGCCCGTGATAATTCACTTCAACCTCAAATAAATAATACCGAATTAACGCCGTTGTCACATCTTCTGAACTGCTCAAATCTAGCCTCCTTTGACTTTTTAAGTGAACTATGATAATGGTTTCATCCCGACCATGGTTTAATGAGCATAACCCCGTAAAACTTTGAAGTAACCAAACCGCCATGATGAATATCCAAACACACATCCAATTCATGAAGTACACCCTTTTATCCCTTCTTCGAAGCAGAAACCGTGGCACCAGCATCAAAAGATCCAGAATTACACTTTCTCTTCTCCAAGATGGTTCCATCATTACGGGATTTTACAACTCTATGGTTTAAACCGAGAAATAGTTTCTTTTGCGGGATTTTACAAAACCAAGAATAAACCGTAAGATAGATCCGGAAATGCACTTTACTAATACCAGGATGTTTCCATTGTCACGGGATTTTACAAGTCTATGATTTAAACCGAGAAATAGGTTCTTTCGCGGGATTTTACAAAATCAAGACAAAACCGTAAACAATGTCAGCTTGAATGTGTTACGACGAATTTGGTTTCAGAGAATATCTGTTTTAGGGGAACATGCAGCGGTTCATCAACGGTCCATTATCCAATATTATCAACATCATCAACCATCCAATCAACACTTTGGAAAACACATCAAACACGCTATCTGTCGGCTATTGTAATGGCCACATGGAGAAGTAAACCCGATATACCAAACTTGATCATGAAGTAGAATTTCCCAGATTTGTTACTTAACCTTGTACTAATTCTTGTGAAGAAGAAACGGTGTACCCAATGTACAAAACCTCTTGACATTCTCAAAAAAATGAGACACCGAAGTGATAGCAACGTTGTTAAACGAGAAAGAATCACAAACGTAGCTAAATAGCCAAGTCTTTATCACACTCCATAAAAGCCCAAACAAGTCATCTTCGCGGAAGGGTAGAAAGAAAGAAGAAGAAACAAGTAAACATGCCCGGAAAATCACACTTCACATCCAAATAAGAGATACCGTACAACCAATTCCGTAGTCAACCTTAATCAATTCAAGCCAAGCCGTGACATAAAAATCATCGTGAAAATGTATATACCAAAGTATCAACCAACATAACCAATCAACTCTCATCGTCAAATCAAATCCCATAATCAACCAAATCTCACGAGAAGCCCATCAAGTCTAAACTTCCCATATTCAATACAATCCTGGTCCAAATAAGTCATATCCATCAAATGTGAGACATTGTAATAACTCCTTAATGATACTATGTAACCGATTCTCAAATAATACCCGATCCATATTCATGCCAACAACATAATCAAAAAATTCCCTCCGTGAATATATTATTGTTGCATTATTACATTTAAGCGTGGCAAATTCACCCATGAACAAGTTAGCTTCAAGATTCACGTATAATGCAATTATTGCCAAAGGCCCATTTCAGAGATGAATGCCCCGATCCATTAAACAATCTGATCCATTTGAGGCCCAAGGTAACAACTGCTCCAAACCTTAACACAATCCCTAATTATTGGGGTATTTAACTGCATATATCACACACCCTTACCCTAATCTCACATATGGTACGCCCCCATCATATCACTCAAACCCTAAACACACAGCATAAGAAAATCCGCCCCCTCCTCCTTAGATCTGCTTCACACTCATAATACTTTCTATCAAATTAGATCATCAATATACAAACCCTCCAACCCTAATCACCATTTCTGAACGCCTCCTTCTAATCAACTTATAATCCGAACACCACATATAAAGCCATGGATATCTAAAGATTCGAAACCCTAATCAACTTCACAAACCGAATCAGTTATTAAACAATATTAAGACACGCATCATCAAATCACGATGATCTCGCCACAGGGTTGGCTTGAGGTGACCACAGGGATGGCATCACATGAGTTCGGTTTATGAGGACAACCCAAGAAATTTGGTAAGTTTCAATCGCTTTGACATGAGATAAACGAACCAAAGATGACAATTAACACTTATGTTAATTTGTTTTTCTTTATATGTTCGGATATTAACAACAATTTTTTTTCTTTAGATCCATGAGGCACACGATCTTTTGTGTATAGATCTTTTAAGGTCTATGTGTTTGATGAACCTAACACAAAAGAGTCAAAGCTGAGATCATTTTTGTATGCTTGGTCACGAATCTGTGATGATGAGTTGGGAGGATTTAACCCTTGTGGTTTTGATAAATCATGAAGAAACCCCCCACAATCTGAGATTTAATTAATCCATTTCATTAAGAGTCTTGATTAAGATGTAGATGTGTATTTGTCTTGATATGTTGTCTTGGATCTGTGATGATGATACATTCGTGTGTATAGACCCAAGGTGGTCTTGATGGTTTTCATGTAAGCACGAATAGAATCTGAGATTAGTGTTGATGGTTTTTCATTTTGAATTTGGTTTGGTACTCATGGACTGATGATGTTTGATGGACAGAAGTCGTGAGTCTTGGTGTTTAGTTTTCATGGTATTTGTGTTGTGGTCAAGTGGTCAAGGTCTAGTACTTTGTCATTCTTCTTCTTCATTTCTGTTTCTGTCAAGTTGCTAAGCCAAAGTCTTAAGTCAAGTCGCTAAGCAACTCGCTAAGCCAACTCGCTAAGCAACTCGCTAAGCCTTTCGGTTTGACTCAAAAGTCAAACCGTTACCAAGTCGCTAATTTTTTTCTTATGTTAGGTCGCTAGCACTTTCAGTCACAAGTCGCTATATCTTTTAATCTCAACTCGCTACCTTGTTCAATAACAAGTAGCTAGGTCTTTTTCATTACAACTCGCTAGATATCACCATAACTCGCTATAAAGAAGGTACACTGAATCTGGACACGACCAACTCGCTATGAAGAAAAACCATAAGTCGCTAGCAAGATTTCCGACCAACTTCAGACCATGTTTAAAACAAACCCAGAAAAACAGCATAAAGACTTCTTGGTTTACCCGTTTAGACCACTCAGAAACTGCAATGAATGAACTTGTTTGCCCAGAAAACTCTATGAAAAAATAACCATTTGACCACAAAGATTATGACCAGTTTGACCACAAAGATTATGACCACAACAAAATAACCAAATGTATGATGTATTCAACCAAGAGAACAATAACTGTTAAAAACTGATTTACCAAAATAAACGGAAAATAATAATCCGACCACAAAAAGTACACAAACCAGTTTAAAACATGTAACAAAACCACAAAAAATCAACCCAACACCATAACCATGGCTCTGGTACCAATTGTAGGATCGTTATTTTTATTGTGTTGATGATTCGGGTGGTCTTGGGAGATCAAAATACATGTTTACCATTTTAGAGAGAGAAAGTAGAGAGAGAGAGGGTGTTCTTGCTAGAGGTTTACACAAAAGTTGAATATTAGATTATGAGAAGCACCACCCCTTCCATGGATGGAAGGGGTATTTATACTTACAAAATACACGACCTCCTATCGGCCTGTGGATCAGGTATACAGTGGGTAAAGACCCGTCCTTCCTCCACGGTGTTGCACTAAGCTATACTACGCTACAAACTAATAAATAAACTACTGAATAACGTAAATAACGATATGTCTACGAGCTAACTTATGCTAGATAATATTTGGGGTGACCGACTCTTCACTATGGAATTTTCTAATTCCTAACATAAACTATTTGGGGCGAGATACATGCTTATTTATCAAAACATTTAAACTCTTTTGCCAAGCAACATTACTTATACATTAGACTTGGTGCGTGTAGTGACTAGACTTAAACAAACATCCCGGCATTTATATGTTGGAAGGCCATTAATTTGGATACAGCCCAACGTGAGTCGTTGGAGGAACATCCCGGCATTTATATGTTGGAAGGCCATTTTTATGGATACATCCCAACGTGAGCGTTGGAGGAACATCCCAACACGAGTTGTTGGAAGACCCCTGTGGTGACATTTATACTTTTAACTACCATATTGCGCATATTCATGATTGTCATTCTATTTTAGGCAATGGGTTGTGAACACACAGGTTGCAAGTTTTGTATGGGCGGAACTTGGAACTGAGTGGATTTACAATGCCTTTGCTGTGTGAACATTTCTCAAAGTATTTCAAATCATTTTGTTACAAACTTATGAACTCACCAACCTTTGTGTTGACACTTTTTAGCATGTTTATCTCAGGTCTTAAGGTGATAGCATTTCATGGAGCTTTTGGGTCACATGGCATACATTCGAGTCTCGTGCTTTTAACAATTACCATTCGACATGTTTTGTAAACTCTTTATGTATTATCAAACTTTGTGATTTCTTGTTGTGTAAACTTTGACATTGGAAATCGAATGGTAAACTTTTCAAAACGTCTCATTATAGAGGTCGTTTTCTGTATCCATACTTTGTGCTATGACGTCATACCCCAATGACACTATCGTTCCGCTGCGATATTTTGGGGGTGTGACAGCAGCTTCAGCCAGACAACAACATGTAGAGTTGAGGGTCAACACGCGTTGTTGAAGTTATACTTGGGCTCCACACAATCCAACTTAGACACGTTGTTGAGTTCGGTCGATAAGATTCTAGTTGCGTAAGAAACTGCGATAAGAGAATCTTTTAATACAAGCATAACCAAGAAACTGCATGTGTGTAGGGACACACTATTTGATGAATTGCGGTATAAAGTTTCAAAACATGATGTACAACTCATTGTCGCAGAAAGTAAACTGGATATGGACCCACTTGAATGTGGTCATCAGTTGCGGTTAGTTTGTGGGTTACCATGCTATCACGAACTGGTTTACTATCAAATTCATGGTATGTATGTTAAATTTATGCCTATCAAGTTATTCTCCCCGTCAATACCGATAATTTATACTAGTCACTTTTTTCGAATGCAGGATGGCCTATTCTACTTAATGTTGTTGATAATTTTTGGAGAACACTAAGTGCTCCCTGGCCTATAGCTCGACCTACTCATACGCCTGAAGAGCCTGAAGATGATCTTTCTTGTCAAGCTGACGTAGAAAAATTCCAAAATGTTTTTAGAAATGCTTCGTCGTTTGTCAAGAAAAATATGTCAAACATGATGAGAGGTATATACGCTCCCGAATCTGTATCAACCCGTGAACCTGCTATTAACGAAAGTACTCGTGGACGTCCGAGCGCAAAGGACAAAAAGTCCAAGGGTAAAAAAATCCCATATTTGAACAAAGAACCAACCACAGGGCACCACAGAAGTTATTCAAAACCTAATAAATTCCCAGACTTGAACGAATAACCTGCGAGATATAGTTCATACGTGGGAGAGCCTGCTAACGAGGGCGATTTAAGACACGAGTTGTACATTGCAGATGACGATAGAGAATATTTTATGGCTCGAATTCCAGTGCTTTTCCGACAGTACATCCTAAGGATTCTTAATGTGGAAGGTGATGGAAATTGTGGCTATCGAGCCATTGGCGTAGGTCTTGGTTATTCCGAAGATATATGGCGCAACCTTCGAACTCTTGTCAGGGAAGAGGTAAACAATAACCGAGAACTTTACAGGTAAATGTGGGGGACTTGGTTTGAACAAATTTCGCACTCGCTGGGTTGGTTTGAATTAGGATTTGGACCCCATGAATACTGGATGATTATGCCAGACACGAGAGCGGCTATTGCTACAATTCTTAACCGTCCAATTGTATGCATATCCAATTCAGCATCTACTACGTGTCTTTCGCTTAGGTTCAGTCCTGATACAGCACAAGTATTGTCCCTCGTTGTGATTCTTCGTGTGGAGGAAGCCCAGACTGCTCACTACGTTCATGCGGTTCTAGATGGAAACTCACCACTCCCGCATACTCACCCACAATGGAGGGCGTTCAGACATGACGTGGCCGCGGGAAGGGCAACTCTATTTGCTGAACGACAAAACATGTTTAGATATACGAAGTATAGACATATGTTGAAAACGATTAGTGATTTATAGTAAACGATTACTGATTTATATTGTAAACGACAAAACATGTATAGACGATTACGGATTACTGATTGATAACATCAAATAGTCCTGAATATTAAGTGTCAATTTCCTCCGATAATGCTCATATTTTATATCATTTATATGGATTTACGCTTGTTTTCCTCTATATTTCACATTCAGGTAAATTACGAGCATTGGAGCTAAAGAGACGCGGATTTGGAGAGTTTATTGAAGATATATCATAGTATGCTCATTTTGAAGATGTTACGGTGTAACTCCTCTCTCACATTACGCCATAACAGAAGCGTGGCTCAGAAAACCAACTCAACTAAAGATTACAGCGTAACTCTTTCCAAGATTACGACGTAACCAACTAGGTCAAATGAGGTTCCGCGCCGCTGCAAGTTACGCCGTAACTATTGTCTCATTTACGGCGTAACCAGGATTTATTGAAGATACGGCGTAAATCCTTCCCAGATGTTACGCCGTAACCAGCATTTCAGTGCAAAATACAAAGAATTGGATGTTACGGCCTAACTCTTAACATTAGTTACGCCGTAACCAGATCTGGCCTATAAATACCCCTCGAATTCCAGCATTTCAAAGCATCCCATTTCACACGCAACATTTGTGAACGTGACTAGAAGTCGAAGGTAAATCTAGAGGAGCATACGGAGCTATCTCCTAGGAAAAAATCACTCCCCTACGATAAGCATTAGCATTTTATCTTTTTTTTACTTTCAATTCATGTATTTCGTAATGTTAAACATTGAATCGATCGTTTTAGTTAATATGAGCGGCTAAGAACCTCTGGTGCTGGCCTAGTTATGATTCCTTAATTGTGTTGTTTATGTTTACATTGCTTCCGTATAATTATTTCTTAGTGTATGCATGCATAGTTTATTGGTAGCTACCCTTGTTTCGGTAGTTTTGAATGGCGGTAGTGACTAGTTACTTAGGAGATATGACCAACTGACCCTAAGTAGGTAGACTAATTGGGAAGAGTAAGATATGACCAAGTGACGACCCTTTCTGCTTGTGCGATTTGACCAGCTGATCACCTACCGTTTGGATGAACTTAAGAAGTCGGGGATGAGTGTTTAAGATGCTAGCGCCCGGGCACTCATTGTTACAAATCTTGCTTGTATAGGTACTTAATGACTTGGCTTAGGGGACTAAGAACAGCTTTCAAAACTCCTATTGGAAGCACTCTTTTTAAGATCGTTTACGGGAAAGCTTGTCATCTTCTCGTAGAATTAGAACATAAAGCATACTGGGCTCTCAAAATGCTAAGGAACACCGATTTTCCCAAATAGATCGCCTAGCTGAATTACGGGACGAAGCATACGATCATGCCAAAGCATACAAAGATAGGACCAAAAGATGGCACGACAAGCGAATAAAGTATATAAAGTTTGAAGTAGGGCAAGAGGTTCTCGTTTTCAACTCGAGACTTAAACTATTCCCTGGAAAAATGAGATCTCGTTGGGTTGGTCCCTACACAGTAAGTAAGGTGTTCCCTTATGGAACTATTGAGGTTCATAATAATGCAGGGGAGTTTTTCAAGGCGAATGGGTACAGAGCAAAAAATTATTATGGACAAGATGTTAGTAAGCTTTTGGGAGATGAGTTCTTCGCCCCTGCATAAAGCCCTGAGGCTCTGAGTCTAACTTAAAGACTCGTAAATAAAGAAAAGTGCTCTTTCGAGAGACAACCCGAATTATCCCTTTCATTTGTTTTATTTCCTTTCTGTTGGGTTTTGTGTTTTTAACCATTTTTGCAGGAAAACGGAGAAAAGTTGTTGCACCATGCTGAACGGGGACCTGATCTGTCCATAGTTACGGTGTAACTCATTCTTATGGTTACGCCGTAACATACCTTTTTGCAGCATTCCTTCTTAGAGCATCACCAATTACGGCGTAACCCCAGTCAATGGTTACGCCGTAGCTACACTCCTATAGCATCTGCCAGGTTTTGCTTAATTACGGCGTAACTCCTTATAAGGGTTACGACGTAACTTTCCTCTGTAACACTTCTTTCTTTTTAAACACAATAACCTTGTATTAGTTTTCAAATGAACTTTGTGGGTATGTTTGTGACAACTCGTAATTTCAGGTCATTTTGCAAACTTTAAAAGTTTCACTATTTCATCATTTATCGTAAACTAGGTTTACGAGTATCAAATTCGCGTAACCTTAGTGGTTTAGCTGCGAATTCATGAACATTTCATCGAGGGCATTTCAAATAGACTAGATTTAGTCTACATATCATCAAAAATATCATTTCATATCAATTTATGCATTGGTTTGCATTTTCCATTAAACGTTTATTTTTCTATTAAATAAACGCTATCGCATAATCAATTATTTTGAATATTTGATCCGACACTTCCAAAAAAAAAATAATCCTAATATATTTTTATATTCATTTTAAGACTATAAAAATTATATTATTAGTTTACCCGATGTTTTCAATTTATTTTGTATATAAATTGTTATATATAAATAATTACGACGGTTTTCTTAAATATTACACGATTATTATTATTTCACTAAATTTTTGCAAGAAATGTATTTTTATAGTTTTTATGATCTCAATATATTTTATCTTGGCCCGTGAAAATTTATTATTAACTAACGCTACCCTATATACTCAAAGGTGTCTACAAGTTATCATTTATCTTCATTTAACTTTACTAAACATTACATAATACATAATAATAAAAAAAAATGTATTAATAGATGACTAACACCTCCCTTGTCGACAAAGGGAGGGTGAGTCATGTGGTTTGCCAAAATATCTACTAATGTATATGTATTATAATCATTTACAAACACATTCACCTCATTTCACAAAGTAAAAGATCTAAACTTGCTTCCTTTCTTCTCTCTAAAACCGGCAGCCACAAGGAGACCAAGAAGATCATCACAAAAATTTTCAAGACAAGGTTTTTAACACACTAGTATCACTTTTGTTTAAGGTTTTGCAATATAAACCTTGGGTGATTAGGAAATCCATTGTCCATAAACCTCATCAAGTTACTAGTAAGCATTCATATTCATCATAATATTTCATATTCATTGTTATGGTCATTTCATTTTATTTGAGAAAACATGCAAGTCTCATGAGGTTTATACCACTTTTTCATTGATTTTAAGAGTTATGTATATATAAGTCATCCTATAATTACTCCTTGTTATATATTATTTTTGGTGATGTCTAGGAACCCATGACACCCTAAGAAGGTGTATGGTAGGATTAGAATAGCTTCGGAGTTGTTTTGAATGGGTTAGAATAGGTTTGGCGCGAGAAAAACTCATTTCGACAAGTTTGCAAAAGGGTCTGTCCTTATTTTCAAAATCTGGAAAATCCGACAGTAGGTAAAAATTTTTGGCCTAGATATTTAGAAAATACACTTTAAAACGAAACCGTGGCCGCTTGAACGGATTAAAACGGAGCTATAACGAAGAAGTTATGAATTTTTCAAGTTGGCGACGAAAACTATAATTTTCTGGAAATTTCAGCATGTATTGTTTATTTTGTACGAGTCAAAAATGAAACTTAGGCGTTATAAATTATGTCGACTTGTCAAAAATATGTTAGTATACTTTGATACAAAGCTAAGGACCTTTAAAACGTAGAAAACGGATTTGTAACGATTAAATTATATACGTTTACAAAAAGTTGTCGTAACTTTATTATATAAGAAAAACTAATATATTTCTATTAGACAAGTATTACGGCAAACAAGTAACCATGTTGAGGGTCGTTTTTAACATTGATGTAGAACTTTTTATAAAGTAATGTCTTCTAGTAAAAGTAAGTTCGCCAAGCATATTTTTCAAAATGTCCGACTGTTTGTCTAGCGGAGTTGGCCGAAAACCACTCTTAAACTTCATAATAACTCATTAAATACGATAACTCAAACTTGGCCGAAAACCACTCTTAAACAATATTTTGGATATAACTACCATACTTAACCTATATTTTTCTCCGTGATCGAGACCCCTAGGATGGAAACTTAAATACTAAAACTTTGAGATAATGATACAAGCTTCCCAAAACCGTTGAGTTCGTTTCCTAACACTCAACGTGCACCATTTTACGACTAGCTTTTCGAGGCCGTTTTAGTCACTTTCATGAAATTTCAACGACATTATTTTACGACGAAAAGTTATAATTTCATAATAACTCATTAAATGACTATCGTAGGATATCATTTCAACGTAAGTACTTGTAAAGTATTTTATAACATGATGAGATGTCATAAACATATATTTCGACGATAAATTCTATTTTCAAAAGCGTACAAGTGGTATAGATTTCATATGAGTTTGCATGCACGACATTGTTTCATGATTTACATTAGAACATATCATTCATGATAGGACACGGTCAGAGGTTGCGCCTCATTTCAGTATTGCCTTTACATCATCATTATCATTGCAACAGGTGAGTTTTCATAGCCCCGATTTATTCAAGTTTTTACTTATTTCAAACCTACGGGGGAGAATACATTGCACATCATTTTTATTACGATGCCAAGTATATCAAATTCATTACATTGCTTAAGTTACCTCATGCCAATTGAATGTCCCCATTATATAACATGAACCATTAATTCCAAAAGAAGCGAGGGTGAGTGGATAGATCTATCGAGGGTGACTCCTCCATCCGGGTTGGTGGATTCCAACTGGTTAAACGGATGCATTTCATTTAATAACATTATTTGAGTTGTTCGGCAAACACTCTGTTGGGGCGAACATCATGATCAGTCTAGTTTCGGTGTCATGGACTTATAGCAATTGTATCATTTTTGTGACGACATTGTCATACATAATTTATACTTGTGGTAGTCGTATTTAACATTTTCAAGAACTCTATGAACTCACTCAACCATTGTGTTGAAACTTTTAGCAATGTATTTTCAGGTAACTAAGGCATTCACTTCATAGCATGCATGTGGACATATCATAGAGTCGCGGTGACGACGCGTCTCACATGGGATTTATTCACTTTAAAAACATCGTTTGACTTGTACCAAACTTATTTTCCGCACATGTTGATTTTTATTTGGGACCTATCTTTTTACCTCTGAATGTTTTAAATATATCAAACGATGTTCTTTTCAAACGACACTTTAGGTCGTTCAATATAACTGTGATTGTGGTGCTATGACAGTCATCCCCCAGGAATTCCATTCCGCTGCAAAACTGGTAATTTGGGGGTGTGACAATGTTCCCTGTAATCCCTCACGAGACTACACTCGTCCACTTGGGACACCAAGTGGTTTAAAAGGCTTGTTGCATGCGCTAAATGTGTTAATACAAATAAACAGTAAAAACTTTTATTAATATTTTGCGATCTCTTTGTGTTTTGTTGATAACAAATATAATGTTATCTTAAGTATAATTATAAGGATACATGTTACTTTTGTAAAGCATTTACATATAGCCATTTAAATACAAAAATGTAGTAATTAAGCATTTGTTGTAATAGTTTATTAGGATGGGTAAAAACCATAACCCATGGACCATAACCCATGGATCTTAACCCATACCCAAGTAGACTAGATACAATGTATACTTAGATACATTGAATCTAAAGAAAACCCATGGACCAACCCATAACCCATGACCCATAACCAAAAAACCCATGGGCAAAGAGGAGCGTTCCACGGATCCCTAGGATTATACTAGACGGATCCCAAGTGGAAGGGATCCGTGGGATCCGGGGAACAGTGAAGATTTTTTCCTATAAATTGAGAGCAATTTCTTCATTCTAACTCACCCCTCTTCTTACTAAATCTCTCAAACACTCTCATTCTCTTCTAACATATAGATCACTTGATCTAGAGAGTTGTTCTTCTTTCTTTCTATTGTGATCCTCATATAGGTCCTTCTCTAAGGCGAGATCACGAGCATTCTACAAGTCATCCAAGCAAGGGGTCCTTGATTGATTTGTCACTTCGCAAGATTTCTGTAGCGAAGATCTTGTATTTAATATTTCACATATTTGTTGTGTAATAGTCGTGCTGGTTTGGTCCACCGTGTTACGGACTCGGTATCTAGCTTTGTACCGGAAAAAGTGTAAGCAACGTTGTGAAGGCTTCTCCGCCAAGTGAAGGAGTTTGTTGACATAGTGCTTGAACTCTCGAGTAGGTGACTCGGGGAGTGGATTAGGGGAAGGAAGGTGTCCTTGTAGCCGAACCACTATACATCGGTTGTGTCTTTTCTTTCCCTTCGCTTTACTTTATTTACTTGCTTTATCATTAGATCTATACTTTCTCTACATCCATAAGATCTCACATATTAACGAATCTAAAGTTTTTGAAACTAACGTAAAATCGGCAAAACTATTCAACCCCCCCCCTTCTAGTTTTCCACAATTGGCATCAAGAGCTAAGTTTATAAAAGTTTTAAAGTAAAATTGTATTTTAAAAACTTTTCGATCACTATGGGTTCTGAAAATTATAAGGAAGGGCAATCTATGCAACGACCACCACTACTTGAAACTAATGGTTTTATATATTGGAAAAATAGATTCGAAACATATGTGAAATCTAAAGATATTGATCTTTGGTACATTATTGTTGAAGGTGACTTTGAGGCTACCTCAAAAGACGATAAAGGGAATTTAGTTAACATACCTCATGATAAACTAAATGATGAAATGAAGAAAAAGCTTTCTAAAAATAGTGAAGCAAAAATGGTTTTATATAATGCTATACCGAAAAAGGAATTCAAAAGAATTTCTATCCTTAAAACCTCTAAAGAAATTTGGACTTCTTTAGTTGTAACTCATCAAGGCAACCAACAAGTTAAGAATAATAAAATTGATTTATTTGTTCAACAATATGAACAATTTTCAATATCGGATGAGGAAACTATAGATCATTCTTTTGCTAACTTTAATACTATTATTACATCTTTACAAGCACTTGATGAATCTTCTTCTAGCCGTAACCATGTTAGGAGATATCTAAGGGCAATTCCATCGAAGTGGAGATCCAAGGTGACGGCGATCGAAGAGTCAAAAGATTTGACAATCCTCACCCTCGATGAACTCATAGGCAACCTAAAAGTGTACGAGCTTGTCCTTGCCAAAGACTCCGAAGCCTCAAAGTGACGACGAGGAGTACGCTATGGCGGTAAGGGACTTTAAAAAGTTCTTTAGAAGAAAGGGAAGATACGTCAAACAACCATATGACGATAAGAAAGGCTTTCGGAAAAGCTAAGAGGACGAGAAGCCAAAGGATGATCGTACTTGCTTTAAATGTGGGGACCCAAACCACTTTATTAGTAAGTGTCCCAAACGGGATGATCAAAAAGCGTTCGTGAGCGGCACGTGGGGAATGAGCGATGAGGAGGACGAAGAGATTTGTCTCATGGCAAATGACGAGGTGTGCTTAAAGGTCGATCTAGACCCCGATGAATGGGTCAAGGATAGCGGGTGCACGAGGTACATGACCGGCAATAGGGATCCATTCTTCACATATGAATCCGTAAATGGAGGTAATGTGGTGTTTGGAAATAGCAAAAGTAGAATCATTGGTAAATGTACGATTTCTAACAAATCTCTAACCATTAACGATGTGTGTCACGTAGAAAACCTAAACTTTAATCTCTTAAGTATAGGACAAATATGTGATAAAAAGTGCAATGTACTTTTTACCGAAACCGGTAGTAAGATACTAAAAAATGGCATAACCATAGGAAGAGGAATTAGGAAACATGGAGTCTATGTCATTAAAATTGGTAATGAACCTAAAGACAAACTTTGTCTTACCTCTATGGAAGATACTTCAACCTTATGGCATCGAAGATTGGGTCATGCCAATATGCGACTTCTTCAATCGCTATCATCCAAAGATCTAGTAAGAGATCTACCTAAGTTAAAATATGAACATCACTTTTGTGATGCTTGTAATGTAGGAATACAAGCTCATTCTAGTCATAAAGCTAAAAACATGGTGTCAACAACTAGGTGTCTAGAATTACTACATATGGATTTATTTGGTCCATCCGCTATCCAAAGTTATGGAGGCAACTACTACACTTTGGTCATAGTGGATGACTACTCTAGGTATACATGGACAAAATTTTTAAAGAACAAAACGGAAACCTTTAATTATTTTGAAATATTAAGCAAAAAGATCCAAAGACAACTAGGAAGTCCTATAGTGTCCATTAGGATGGATCATGGTAGGGAATTCGATAATGAAGTGCAATTTGGAGCCTTTTGTGACGCTAATGGTATTACTCATAACTTCTCGGCTCCACGCACTCCACAATCGAATGGGGTAGTAGAAAGAAAGAATAGAACCCTACAAGAAATGAGTCGAACAATGCTTAATGAACAATCCATACCTCAAAAGTTTTGGTGTAATGCCGTTGATACTTCAACGTACAACTCAATCGAGTCTTAATAAGACCAATCTTAGGTAAAACTCCATATGAGTTACTTCTAGGCAAAAATCCTACGTTAAATCACCTTAGAGTCTTTGGAAGCAAATGTTTTATTCTTAACACTAAAGATTACCTTACAAAATTTGATCCTAAATCAACCGAAGGTATCTTTCTAGGTTATTTGCCAAATAGCAAAGCTTACGTCATATTAAACAAAGAAACAATGAAGGTAGAAGAGTCATTAAATATAAAATTTGATGAAAGTCCACCTAAACCCTCTCCACCTCTTGTCGATGATGAGATCATAGAAAGTGATGCTATAGTAATAAAGAAAAAGATAAATGAAGAAGAAGAACCTTTAAATAATGAAACCATAAACATTAAAGAGTCCAAAGATCACCCCATAGATAAAGTCATAGGAAAGCTAAACGAACGAACATTAAGGTCTCAAGTTCAAAATCAAAGTAGCTTGTTTTGTTTCGTTTCAACCATAGAACCTAGGAATACACAAGAAGCCATAAAAGATGAGAGTTGGGTAATGGCTATGCAAGAAGAACTAAATCAATTCGTGTCTAATGATGTTTGGACGCTTGTCCCTCCACCTAGTAATCAAACCATAATAGGAACCAAATGGGTTTATAAAAACAAATTAGATGCAAAAGGAGTAGTGTCTAGGAACAAGGCTAGAATCGTTGCCCAAGGGTATAACCAACAAGAAGGAATAGAATTTGATGAGACCTATGCCCCCGTGGCTAGATTAGAGTCTATAAGAATACTTCTTGCGTATGCTTGTGCTAATGATCTAAAGCTTTATCAAATGGATGTCAAAAGCGTTTTTCTAAATGGTTTCATTAATGAAGAAGTATACGTAGCTCAACCTCCGGGCTTCATCGATTTTGAAAAACCCAAACATGTATATAAATTAAAGAAAGCCCTTTACGGTCTTAAACAAGCTCCAAAAGCTTGGTATGATAGACTCAAGTCATTTTTAATTAAACACAACTATACCATGGGGTTAGTTGACAACACAATTTTTACTAAGAAAAGAGAGTCACATATAATCATAGTGCAAATATATGTAGATGATATTATATTCGGATCCACTTGTCAAGACATGTGTGATGATTTCTCTAAAATCATGCATGACGAGTTCGAGATGAGTATGATGGGAGAACTTAGTTTCTTTCTTGGTCTACAAATTAAACAAGTAGAAGATGGTATATTCTTTAATCAATCTAAATACATAAAGGAGATGTTAAAGAAATTCGGTCTAGAAGAGTCGAAACCAATTAGGACACCAATGTCATCCGACACCAAACTCTCAAAAGATGAAGACGGCGAATCCGTAGATAATACTAAATATCGTGGCATGATAGGTAGTCTTCTCTACCTCACGCCAAGTAGGCCGGATATCATGTTTAGTGTTTGCTTATGTGCTAGGTTTCAAGAAGACCCTAAAATATCACACCTAGAAGCCGTAAAAAGGATATTTAGATACATTAAGGGTACAACACAATTAGGATTATGGTATCCTAAGGGCACGGGAGTAGAAACCATTGTATATGCAGATTCTGACCATGCAGGTGATTACGTTGATAGAAAAAGTACAAGTGAGGTATGTACTTTCATGGGATGTTGTTTAACATCTTGGTTTTCTAAGAAACAAACGGCATTAGCAATATCAACAACCGAAGCCGAGTATGATGAGTGTGTAAATACTCATCATTTTTGTACAAAATAAACTGCAAAATCATCTGAAAACACTCAGAAACACATCAAAATGATCAAAATATCACAAATCAGTGTTTTATGTGTTTTAAATGCAAAAATATCAAAATCAGATGAAAAACATATCAAATTTGCAAAAATTGCAGTTTTAGTCCCCCAAGTTTCAAAAATTGTCAAAAATAGTCCCTGAGCCAAAATTTCAAAAGAAAAATCACCAAAGGTCTTTTTAAAATCATAAATTGTCATATTTAGTCCTTTGGTGAGAAATCTAAAAGTTTTGAGAAAAATTATAATTTAGTCCCTAAAAATCCAAAATTGGTCAAAACTAGTCCTTGGGAATTTCAAAAGTGTCAAAAATTGACCCTTGGATTATTTAACTTGGCATGACCAACCCTTGACTACTCTTCATAATTTTCATGTTTGGTCCTTGGATTTCCAAATGTTACACAAATGGTCCTTGGAGTTATTAATCCTAACAAACCAAACGGATCCTAGTATTTCCCCAAGCCCAAATAAACACCTTTGGCCCAAAACCTTACCCGGTCCAAACCCTTGACCCAACCAAACCCAAAACCCAACCATTTAAATAATCAAACCCCGCCCCCTATACCTGTCTTCCCCGACACCATGTCTGCAACCAGCCACCAACAACTTTGCACCCCTACTCCTTTTCTTGTTCCCCCCTCCTCAACACCCATCCAAGGTGCATTTAATGCTCCTTTTACCCTTTTCACTCAACCCACTGGCTTAATAAGTTTTTCCCGCCAAAAACAATGAATGGCCAAGATCACTTTTTTATCATCCAGGGGCCAGGAATGAAGGTGGGATTTGCTCAGACCAGTAAAGAGAAGCTATTGGAGCTATAAAAGAGAAGGAAGAGAGAAGTTTCAGTAGTAGCTAGTTTTTATTTTTAATTTTCTTTAAAATGTCGTTTTACTATTAAATGTCTTAGATTTAGTGATAATGTTGTAATCTTTGTTTTAATGTATTAAACTAAGTTATTTTACAAATGCAATCTAGTTTTAATTGGTAATTCAAGGTTTAGTGCCATTTCATGTTACTTAGCTCACTGTTGCAATTTTAAGTTTCAATTGTGTATGTTCAAATCTCCATCAGCTCACTTATAAGCTTAGATAAGCTTATATAAGTCTATAATTACTTTTTGTAAGCCTGCATTCAAAGTTCATGCAAGTTTGGGTTTCATTCAAACAAAAGTCAAAGAATCAAAAGGTCAATCTATTTTCTGTTAATGTATGGTTTTAGTTTGTTAAAATGATGAGTTTATTGTTTATATAAGTTTTTAACTCAGTCTTAGTTAGAATCTCATCAGGTTGTAGTGGTTATTATGCATTTTGGAAGTTAAAGGGGTGTTTGGTTTGATCGATAATCTGTGTTGGAGGTTTGTTAAATGGATTAGATCAGTTGGTTTGAGTTTGATATAGTTATATGCATTCACATCTGTCTTTGTTTCACTTTCATTTGAGCTTTTAGTCAACAACTCATGTAAACTGCTCCTACTTTCAAATCTGTCAAAATCAGCTTCTGAATTCAGTTCATTTAGGTTTAGATTGAGTTAAGCTAGCTTGTTTCAGTTGGATTTTAGCTTATTACATCCTTATCAGTCCTGCATTTGAATTTGAATCTCAGATTAGTCAAACTAGCAACCATTTTAGAAAGTCAAATCTGTCTAAATATCAGAGTTTTGCAGAACTTTGATCATATGCACACTGTTCATTTCAGCTTCTCATGGTCTCAAATTTGGTGTAGTCATAGTCTGCTAGGTGGTCTACTTATGTCAACTTTTGGTTTTTGTTTTAGCTTATTAAATAAGCAGTTTCATTAGCTTGAAGTTAGTCCCTGTTTACTGTTTCTGCTGCATCAGTTAGTACTGTCGATTTTTAGCCATTTTGCTTGGTCTCTTATTGCTTAATTACTTGACCTCAGTAGCTGAAATTTGGTGCATATGGTCTCTGGTTGGTGGTGTTTAGAACCCTACCTTTTGTTTTCAGCTTAGCTTATTGAATAAGCCAGTGCAAGTGCTTAAACTTAGGGCCATTTTCACTGTTTTGGTATTGTAGCAGTTAGCTCAAATCTTTGTAGATGCTTATTTAGGTGATAGGAGTAGCTGAATTAAGTTGCCTTATAGTAGTTTTAATATAATTCAGGCCCTGTAGAAGTTTGGTACCTTTTAGAGCTTAATAGCTTATCTTAAGTGCTTATTTTCCCTACATTTACACTACAACCTTAGATTCTTCCACATAAGCATCAGTTTTTTATATTTTTCCCTGCTTTAGAATAATATTTTAGATTTTCCCTGAAATTTTCATAATTTTTGGATACTGTTTGCCATTTTTCTTAAATAAAATAGTTTTTAATCATTTTTAAATAGCCTTTAATTGCAATTAATTGAGAAAAAGTTCAAAAAAATAATTTTTCAATTTTAATAGTTTAAGATAAATATAAAAAGCATAAAAAACATTTTTCCCTATTTTTTCTCTCTTTATTTGGTATTTTTCATAATTTTAATTAGATTTAAATAGTATTAAATTCATAGAAAATAGAAAAATAATCAGAAAAATACAAAAATAGTTTTGAAAATTCTATTTTGATATTTTAGATTTTTCCATTTCATAATTTTATTTTTCTAGCTTTATTTCCTAATTTTTTGTATTTTAGGTACTTATTGAATAGTTGAAATTAGTTTTTAATTAATAATAATTAATTAATTAGTTATAAAAATAGTTTTCTTTTTCCATAAAATTTCTTTTATCATTAGGATTGTAAAAATGTATTTTTCATATTTTTAGGATTTATATTGTATAAGTTTCACTTTTTATTTTGTACGTTTACGTATTTTAATTTAAACGTAAGTTTTTAGTTTTAAGATTTAAACGTTCATCAATTGTAAAAATAGTGATAGCGTTTATTTAATATTTTTAATCTTTTTAATTTCTTTTAATTTTCATTTTAGCTCTTGTAGTTTATGTCCTTTTTCCGTAGTTATAATAATTCCAATCCTCTTTTCCGTCCAAATCTCCCGATCACTAAACGTTTGATAATCCATTGCATAGCTCGCTGGGACATAACGACCCGGGGAGACCCTATACTCCTCAGATCTTCATTGATTTCGTGCTGAAGCTGTTTTTAGTTTTCTTACGCTTGCGTGAGAGAACTTGACGGTTTTGCATGCATCAAATTTTTGGCGCCGCTGCCGGGGAGCTGTGTGTGCTGATTGTCTTACGTCTAGCAGATTAGTGATTTGGATACTCACTCTTTGTTTATACCATCTGTATGTGTTTATATTTTCTTTTAAAAATCAAAAACCCAAAAAGATTTTCATTCTTTGTTTTTGCGAAATGTTTTTCAAAAATACCAAAAATATTCATCTTTACCCTCTCACATCTTTGATTCTTCATCCCTACCCCTCTGAAAACCTTTGATTCTTTCTATGTCTTATCCTCACCCTCTTGGTTGTCAATGGTGTGGTGGTCCTTATAATGGTGGCAATTGCCCCAGTTGTAGCATGGTGGAGTCAGGAAACGGGTCTGTCTATAACCAGGATCCCTATTCCTACCATAACACGACTGATCTATTCCATCAGCTACCACACTGTGAGACTCAGCAGTTTTACTGTTGTGAATACTGTGGTGGTTCACATTCCAGTTCTGATTGTCAATCAGGAAACACGCTTGTCTATGAGCAGGTTCCTGATAACGATTATGACTACAACACATACCACTCACAGCCACATCAGTTTTACTGTTGTGAGTATTGTGGAGGTCCTCACTCTAGCTCGGATTGTCAAACAGAGAACCCAATTCCTTGTAACAATTACGACTCTTCGTATCAAGACCAACCTCCACAGTACCAAATGATTCAAGCGACTCCTCATGAAACTACGACAGACCTTCTACTGAAGACTCTGGAGTTATTAAAAGAACTTAAGGAGGAGTCGGCTATGTCCTCCCAAGATAATCCAAATGAGAAATCCATGGAAATTTTGTTAGCCGAAGAGCGGGCCGCTAAATTAGATTCCCAAATTGCCTTTGAACAATCTGTTAGGGAATCAATTGCAAAAGAAAAAGCGGCCAAATCTAGCTCTCGATTCCGTTTCATTCCTGATGACGATGATGATGAAGATATCCTTGATATCCTACAATTTTATAACGGTTCATCAAGTTCATCAGTTGAAACTCCTTCCATGAAAAATCAGGGAGAAAAGACTATGATGGAATTACTAGCAGAAGAACAAATGGAAAGTATAAAACATATGTATGCTAGTCCTTCTAAGCTCCCTCAGTCTGTTGTTATCACACCCGAAGCTCCCACTCACTCTCTGAACATGGGGGATGAGCATCTTGACACTGTTCCTGAAAAGGAATCGGACGAATTCATAAAGTCTAGTGTTGAGAACCTTGTCCCAATCCCAAGAGAGTCACAGGGAATTCTCGAGCATCTGTGTGATATTCCTTTCCCTCTTGAGTGTTCTCAAAATCATTTTGAAACTTTCTCTGATCTTAGCGACGATTGTGCTTCCTATGGAGACATCGAGTACGTTGAGGCATCACTTCCACAATCTGATGCTGATCCCCTTCTTGAGGAGTTCTCCGGTGAACTCACTCACATCAATCCACTCTTTGATTTCGAAGCCGATCTGGGAGAGACTGAAAGTCTCATTGATAATGATCGTTCACTCACTTCTTACTCCAACAATCCAGTAGAGAATGTTGATCATTTTGTTCCCGAAGCATTCAAAGCTACTTTCACTAATCCTCTATTGGAATTCGAATCTGAATTCACTTCAATTTATGAGAATCCACTCTTTGATACTCAGACTGAGGATAGTGATGGGCCCACAATGGAACAAGAGTTCACAAATTCACGTCATGTGATTGATTCTCTTCATGAGGAGTTCTCCGGTGAACTCTCTCATATCATATCTCCGCTGGAGTATGATTGTTTGGATGGCAAAAATCATGATCGGGGGGAGAGAATCTCAATTTGCATAGTTATTACAAATCCTCCAACCCTCCCTCCCGAGATGCCTTCCAACCCAAAGAGCTCAACCAATAAAATCCAAATAAGTGCAATTGCACTTAATCCCGAGGAAGAAGATCTAGTTATGATTGTTATCATGATCTTCCTTCTTTTCTTCACCTACTCGGTGACTTCCTCTCTTCTTCACTCCTTCGGGAATGAAGACACTATCTTTTACCCCGGCATTTTCATTTATCATCTTTGAGCCGGTTCTATGTATATCTCATCGGTGTGGAACTTTCACGTGCTTCAAATGTTTGTCCAAACTTGATACGTTTAACTCTAAGAGAGGGGGGCTAGTACTAAAAACGGTAGGTTTGTTAGTATGAGGTCGCCTCTATACTATACTCTCTCAAGTGGCCTCTTGAGGAGTACTTCTCTTAGTTAGTGTACTGCACTTAAACACTTGAGAACAAGGTAACACCCGGGTAGTGATAGGAGTCAGACTCATAGTTTCTCACCTAAGAGTATTTAACTTCACTTAAGTCT
>BPTQ01000001.1:140130555-140182910 GCA_019973895.1 Chrysanthemum seticuspe | reverse complement strand
GCAATTTTCCAAACTGCAACTGATTTTACCACTGATTTTATTTGCACTGCAGAGCCAAATATTGCCACTGCAAGTGAAGAATTTGATAAATTGAAGACAGACAAGGGTAAAGCAGTTATGGAAGATGTACAGCAACCTGAAAGTAAGATTTCAAAGAAAAGACAAGTTTAGATTGATCTTGATAGAGAACTTGCTAAGAAGATAGCAGAAGATCAAATTGCTGAGAAAGTTGCTGAAAAGAAAAGTTTGAAAGAAATAGAAGTTGTAAGCTTTTTGGAAGCTAAAAGATTGGATAGAATGGAAAATACTGATTCAATTTCCACTGTTCAACCTACAATTATTAAAGTGAAAGCTCCAGAGTTCAGTTATGTTCCTACTGAAGAAGATATTCAGTTTCTGGTGGCTAATAATCCAGAAATCAAGAAATAGGCAATTGACCTTGTTGCTGATGCATCCTTAACTGAGGATCAAAGAACAGCTCAGTTGAAGGATTTTATTATAATGAAGAACAATCAAGCACTTGATGATGTGATTAATTCAGTCAAAAAGGGTCAGAAGAAACAAAGACAACCAACCAAGGCACAAATACTTGCATATATGAAGACTTATTATTGTCATGTTGGTAACTGGAAAAAGCATCAACTTAAAGGAATGCCTGATGATCAAGTTGAAAAGGCTTACTACAGAACTGTAAAACAAGATAAATCTTTTATTCCAATGGGTTCTGAAGAAGAAGAAAGAAGGTTTCCTAGATTGAAGAGAAAGGCCAAAGTAAGTGATTCTCAAACTGTTAAGAAGACTAAGGTTGATGAAGATCATACAAAGTCTACTGAGAAGGAGGTTCCTACTGAGAAGTACACTGAAGAACAAATGACTAGAATGATTATGATTGAAGACAGAGATTTTTATCCAGAACCACTGCAAATTCGACATCCTATTATTGATTGGGAAGTTTACACTGCTAGCAATTTTGCTCCAATATGGAAGATCACAAGGCTGGGAGGTGAAACTTCATCATTCATGACATTTGAAGATCTTATTAAAGCTTTTGACAGGGATGACCTTAATACACTATGGAAATTAGTTCAAGAAAGGTTTAATGTTCAAGATCTCAAAGATATAAAAGAGATGCAGTTATGGGTAAATCTTAGAAGGCTTTTTGAACCAAATGCTGATGATGACTATTGGAAAACCTTATTTACATGTTTTGGTACTAAATGGTTTTATTATGATTCATGTGAAGTTCATCATGTCTCTACAGCTAATGGAGAAGACTTTTTCATGTTTGCTGAGAAAGAATATCCACTCAGAGCTGGAGCTATTACAGTAATGTTAAGCTTACACATAAGAGTCAATGAAGACAATGAGAAAGTCAGAGCATTGTTACAAAGGCTTCAAGATCAATGTTCAAGAGCTATACAAAAGTTAAGAGAAAAGAAGTGAAGTGTTTGATTGAATTCCCCAAATCCTTGAAGTTAATGCATATTGAAGAAACTTATTGATTTGCAGAGAAATCATAAGTTTAGGGGAGGATTGTTGGGAATAATCTGTTACCACGGATAGTTGTGGTTTACACTGCATGGATTAATACTAGCAGTGGAAACGTATTCCCACTGCAAGTTCTTCATTACCACTGCTATCAGTTTATGATAGGGATTAACGCGTCTAGATAAGTATAGAATAGATCTTGTGTATATTCTATTATGTTAGCTTTATACTTATCTTGTAAAGGACTCCTTGTTGTATAAAAGGAGATCCTAGGTCATTGTCTTAGGTACGTACAACATTACATTATTACCTACGAAAGCTTCAAGGTGTAACCCTAGTGATAAGTTAAGATCACTCGTATTATTCATTAATAATATTGGAGCTTGAGTTTTGTGTTAACTTGTGTTTATTCTCATACATCATATAATTCGTCTTCTAAGTATTACTTAAGTAAATTCCGCTTGCTTGATAATATCATACAAAATATCATTGACACAAAGGAGAGTGTCCAGATCCATCAGATCTTGTGACTTATTTGTATAATTGTTATGATATCCATGATTATACATGCATGTTAGTCATGGATAAGTTGCTTTGATAATTGTTTAATTGTTGAGACATACTTAATTACGATAAATCTTGAATTGGGGAAGACTCCAATTATGTATATTAATGAATCAATTATGTGCAATTTGGTATATTATTAATTATGGGTTTACGCAATCGATTCGTCGATGTATGTGGCTCACTCTCAATTGAGAGAGTGAAAGCCCTAATTAATATATACATTAATTTTAACCTAGATATTGATTGTTAATAGGGTTTTATCGAATAAGTTGCATGTGGCTACTTGTTTACACGTATAAATTGTTTATTATGTGCGCATTGTTTTTTAGTAGTTTATTTTTTATTTGTTACTTGTTTGTTTATTATGTTAGACAATTTTAAGCAAAGGGTAATTTTGAATAGAAAAATAATACGGACTAAACAATGGCGAAATTTGATTTGTTTTGGAAGAGTTAAATTTTCAATAGTTTAATTGATTGGTGACTTTGGTACAAATGGTCTAAACGGCTCACCCACTAGAATGAACTATAAAGGGGTTAATAAAGAAGTGCGCACAGTCACACTGAAAGGATGTCTTAGGTTATGCTTTGCGCTTACCTGGTCCTCTGCCCCCTGTAAGTTCGAATGGAGCTACTTAGTGAGCCATAAAATGTGCAAACTCATCTTAAAGGCGAATTAGTTTTAATTCCATGCGCCACTTCGGTGGTAATTACCCGAAACACTAAGTGTTTACACTTATGCAAAAGTACGGTATAATGGACGATAATTAACACTAAATTCCTTGATTGGTGAACCCAATACCTCAGTCAAGACTTTGATAATTTGATCTTTATGAATTGGTAATAAAAAGTTTTTATTAAATTTATGCTACAAGATGAATGAATGACATCTTTGTACATATTTGATTTTACCACATAAAATCAAAACCAGTACCCTTTTAAATTAAGTTATATGCCATCTAATTAAAAGGAACACTTGAAGTTGCAATTTATGTCATGAGAGTACTTGGCTAGATTGTGATGGAGAGGTAAATCTCTATGTAAAGTGAGACCTTACATGGACATATTTGCAGTTCTTTAAGTTAGACACTTAAGTTGAGTAGGAAGTGAGACTTGGACTCAATAGCATAAGATGGGATAAAACATGTTTATATTTGCAATAGCGTTGGAAAATATAAATCCCATAATGATCTAAGAGTTGGAAATTGTTTGCCAATTAATGTTCGACAGATTACCTTATTTTATGCGTTTGTTGCTAGCAGATCAACTGATGTAATGAACCTATGATAATTTGGATCCTAGTTTTCGAGAAAATTATATGGTTATATGTTTATATTACCGTTGGGTATATTTTATTTTCTTGAAAAGTTGTATTATCGAAAATAGTAATACTTGAACTTTTTTCTGTAGAAATGGCTCAAAATAATGATAACACTAACACTGCACCAAGTTTTGTGTTCAAAAGTCTTTTTGATCGAGAAAAGTTGACTGGCTCTAAGAATTTCAATGATTGGCACCGCTCTTTGAGAATTGTCTGTAGAGTTGCTGACAGGTTGAAATATCTTTATGAACCTTGCCCTGAACAACCAACTGGTCCTGATGCTACTCAAGCTCAAAAGGACGCTTGGCAACTTGAGTATAAGCGACATAATGATGTGGCTTGTCTTATGTTGGGAATGATGGAATCTGCTCTTCAAAAGCAGTTCGAACATTATTTCCCATATAATATGCTCAATGAACTTCGAACTATGTTTGAGAAGCCAGCTGCCGTCGATATTTATGACTTGACCGACGCGTTACACAGCTATAGGCAAAGTGAGGGTAAACTCGTAAGTGCTCATGTATTGGAAATGAAAGGATACATGGATCAACTAAAGGCACTTGGCAAAACTTATGATGATGACATGGCTGTGAATCTGATTAATAGATCCCTTAACAAGGATTTTAATGGTTTTGTCAGAAACTTCAATATGCACTGCGTTGGGAAGACAGTTACTGACCTACACGCATTGCTAATTGACTATGAGAAAGGGTTGCCTCAAAAGGTTCCTACCTCCCAGGTACTTGCTATTCAGGGTGGAAGGATTAATAAGCCAAAACCGCAGCGTGCGAACAAAAAGAAGGGGAAGGGTAAGGGAAAGGTTGACAAAGGCAAACAGGTTATGGCCTATCAACCTCAACCCAAGAAGAACCCTACTCCTAGGAAGGATAATCCTAAAAAGGATCAAGCATGCCACCATTGCAAGACAATTGGGCATTGGAAGAGAAATTGTGCTCTCTATCTTGATGAATTGCGGGCAAATAAGATGAAGTACGACGGGTCCTCGGGCGCCGGTTCTTCAGGTAATTTATTTGTCATTGAATTATTTACTCTAAATCATAAAAATTCCTGTGTATATGATACTGGTTATGGTATTCACATTTGTAATACACTACATGGGTTTAGAGTGGAGAGGAAGCTTGCCTATGGGGAGCAATATCTGCACGTGGGAAATGGCGCACATGCAGCTGTTAAATCCATAGGAACTTTTAGTTTAGTATTGCCTTCGGGTCTAGTACTGTTATTGAACAATTGTCATTACGCACCTTCTATAATTAGAGGTGTTGTTTCCTTTTCAGTTTTGTTGGATGATGGTTTTACTCATACTATTTCACGTAATGGAATTGATGTTTCTTTAAATGGTGTTTTTTATTTTAAAGCAATTACTGTGAATGGTGTGTTTGAAATTGATGTGATTGGAAATGAATCTAACAATAATAATAATTCGATGCTTAGCATTAACAAGAAGATAAAGTTAGAATTGAATTCTTCTTATCTTTGGCATTGTAGACTTGCTCATATAAGCAAGGCTCGCATGCATAAGCTGCAACAAGAAGGGCTTTTGCAAAATATCAATGATGAATCATTTGATAAATGTGAGTCATGCATATCTGGGAAGATGATTAAGAAACCTTTTCATAGCAATATGGAGAGAGCTTCTGATCTACTTGGTCTTATTCATACTGATGTGTGTGGACCACTTAGACATGTGTCAAAGAAAGGTGCTAGCTACTTCTTACCCTTTACTGATGATTTCAGCCGTTATGGTTATATTTATTTTCTTAAGCATAAACATGAGGTGTTTGAAACATTTAAGGTTTTCAAAGCTGAAGTAGAACTGCAATTGGGAAAGAAGATTAAAGCTCTTCGATCTGATAGAGGAGGCGAGTATCTAAGCCAAGAGTTTAAAGATTACTTAGCTGAGAATGGAATTGTCCAGAATCACACTTCTCCATATACTCCACAACAAAATGGTGTATCTGAGAGAAGAAATCGTACATTGTTGGACATGATACGATCTATGTTTAATCTTACCACTCTACCTTTATCCTTTTGGGATTATGCTTTGGAATCAGCTGTTCGTATTCTAAATATGGTTCCCACAAAGAAGGTTGATAAGACACCATATGAAATATGGCATGGTAAAGCTCCTAACCTGTCTTATTTAAAGGTCTGGGGTTGCGAGGCGTTGGTTAAACGTGACTCAGCAGATAAACTCCAACAAAGATCTGTAAAGTGTATCTTCATAGGATACCCTAAGGAAACTATGGGTTACTGTTGGATCGATGTACTCTAACCAAACTAACTTAAATAGCTTGTTAAGGTTTAATAACCTCGGATAAATCCTAAGTTATTAACAAAGAAACACTGAGCAAACTCTATTAAGTATGCGGAATTTACTTAACAAAGCTAAGAAGAATAACTTTAACTATGAACGATTTTTTTAATAACTCTAACTCTGCTTATTATGCAGATCTTTAACAACTCTAATAATATCGAACTTCTCTCTAAAACTCTAATAAAAATACGTACGTCTTATGCCAATCTAGGGGTCCTTTTATAGGCTCAAGGATACCCTAGTCGGTTTACAATTTGTATCCTTGTACGTCAAGAATTCAAAAGAAAGGATGAGACATTCTGTGTCAGTGAATAAAACAGGGTGCTTTTTATCACAAATTTGAGAGACTGACAGCAAGTTGAACTTAAGCTCCTTCACATATCTAACATTCTCAAAGTCTATTCGCCCTGCTTTGATAGTTCCTTTCCCTGTAATTCTTCCTCCATTGGGATCATTCCCAAATGCAACTCTTCCTCCACTAATAGATCTAAAATCAGACAGAATATCCTTGTCTCCTGTCATACTTCCAGAGCAACCACTATCTACAATCAAATGATCTTTAAGTTCCTCTTCTGGGTTGCCCTGCACAAAGATTTAGAGAGTTAGTTTCTTTTAGGAACCCAAGCCATTACTGACTTCCCCTTGTGGAGTTACAAACTCAAATTCTTTGAGTATGTAATTTCCACTGTTTTTCAAAACATGATCCAGGATTATCTTTTGATTTTTAGCATGTGGATTTTCAAAACTTTCTGGATTTTCAACAGAACTCTCTTTTGCAAAATCATTATCTTTTTCTTGGATTATAAAAACATCTGATTCACTTTTTGTTGAAAGTACTGTTTGTCCCTCAGCATTACTTTCTCTCTTAACCCATTCAGTTTTAACACTTGGTTCCTGTGATCTAGATCCCCTATGTGAATTGTAGTACCTTCTAGGTTGATAGTAATGAGATCTCCTAGGATTTCTGTGCCAAGTGGTATTCACAGTACCTTGGTTTGACTGAGCAGTACTTTGAGAAGGTACTGGTGGTTTAGAAAAAGGTTATCTCTGGTAGGGGTACCTATGATCTGATGAAAAGTTACTATGATTGACCCTATTAGAATTATTCCAAACTGGTTTGTTCTCTCTAGCTTTCTGGTTGACAGACCTATTCTTTGGAAATTTCCTAAGGTATTCTGAGTGATGTTCACAATCCTTGATTAAATGATTAGGACTAAAACACACAAAACACAGTTTTTCACCCATACTCCCAAAGTGACTTCTTCTATGTCTATGACCAAAACTATTGTGCCTTCTAGGTGAATGATTAAATCTGTTTTGACCAACATTATTCCAAAAAGGTTTAGCAGTACTGTTTTGAAAAGGTTTTCTTAAAGGTACTGCTTATGGAGCAGTACTTTGAGTAGAAGGTACTGCTTGACTTTGAAAATTTGTTTCAACAGTTTCTTTTGGAGTTTCAGACCTAGATTGACCAATAAGCTTCTTCCTAAACTCTAGACTGTCTACACCAAAACGTGAAACATCAGGTCTTATGGGTTGATGACTACCAACTGGATGTGGAACAGCATGATAACCTCTGTCTTTCTTATACTCAGGAGGTGATTCACTAATTGAACCCTCATTACTATCTGTGTCTACATAATTAATGAGTTCATCATCACTAGTGGTTACATCCTCAAAATCACCTTCATCCTTATCACTAGATGTGTTTTTTTCTATGTTATCAAAATCCATACCAAAACCTAATCCAGTTCTAATGTATGCTCTTCTCTGTTTTTGAACATAAGTAACATGTGACAGACCAGATTCTTTCCAAGCATCAAACTTTGCTAACAAATCATCTCTCTCCTTAGTGAGTTTCTCAATTTCAGCAATTTTACAGTTTAGTTTCCATTCACTGAGTTTTAACTGGTAATCCTGTTGTTCATATTTTTCAGCCCAAGCCATTTCATTATTTTCATGTGTTATAATTTTGGCTTCCATTGACTCTAAGGTTATTTGATAACCTGCTACTTCAGACCTAGCCTTAACACAATTATCTCTTTCATAAACATAATTAGTAAGTAGTTTTTGATAAAAATCATGACAGTTAGAACATACCTCAGAGATAGTGGATGAACTTGATGAAGTGGCTGCCATGGTGAGTAGAACAGGTTCTTCTTCTTAATCAGATTTTCCACACAAGCTCTGATACCACTTGTTGGATCGATGTACTCTAACCAAACTAACTTAAATAGCTTGTTAAGGTTTAATAACCTCGGATAAATCCTAAGTTATTAACAAAGAAACACTGAGCAAACTCTATTAAGTATGCGGAATTTACTTAACAAAGCTAAGAAGAATAACTTTAACTATGAACGATTTTATTAATAACTCTAACTCTGCTTATTATGCAGATCTTTAACAACTCTAATAATATCGAACTTCTCTCTAAAACTCTAATAAAAACACGTACGTCTTATGCCAATCTAGGGGTCCTTTTATAGGCTCAAGGATACCCTAGTCGGTTTACAATTTGTATCCTTGTACGTCAAGTAATCTAACATAGAATATTCTAGAATTACAAAACTTTCTATAAGCGAATAAAACAGTTCTTTGATCTTGCAATACTTTGACTTCATATGCAGTACTTTGACTTTATCATTTAGCAGTACTTTGATTAAACTTCAGCACTTTAACTGTTCAGCACTTTCATATCCCAACAGTTACTACTTCTACTATCCAACTGAAAATAAAGTAATTGTTGCTAGGTATGGAGATTTTCTTGAAAGAGATCTCATATCTCAAGAATTCAGTGAGAGATTTTATGATTTGGAAGATGATCAAGAAGATGCATTACCTTTTGAAAACACTAACGTACTTCCAGTAGAACCTGATAGTCTGGATTCTCCCCCAGAAGTTGAAGTGATTCCCGTTCGTAGATCCGTAAGGAATACGCGTGCACCTGAACGTCTATGTCTTAAGGTAGAGGTTGAGGAAACTATGTTAGGAGATCTTGGAGAGCCTACTGGTTATAAAGCTGCCATGGTAAGTCCTGATAAGGAAAAATGGCAGGTTGCAATGAATGGGGAAATGCAATCCATGAGAGAAAATGAAGTCTGGGTAGAGGTTGACTTACCTCCAAACGCCAAGGTGGTTGGAAGTAAGTGGCTCTATAAGATTAAGACTGACATGGATGGCAATGTACACGTCTATAAAGCTCGTCTAGTTGCGCAAGGTTTTACTCAAACTTATGGCATAGATTACGAGGAGACTTTTTCTCGTGTAGCGGACATTAGAGCTATTAGAATTCTCATAGCTATAGCAGCATACTATGACTATGAGATATGGCAAATGAATGTCAAAACCGCCTTCTTAAATGGTCGCTTAGATGAAGACATCTATATGAAGCAACCTGAGGGGTTCGTGAATCCACAATTTCCAAACCGTGTATGCAAACTTCAAAGGTCCATTTATGGATTGAAGCAAGCATCAAGGCAATGGAATAAAAGATTTGATGAAGAAATCAAAAGGTATGGATTTATTCAAAATCTTGATGAGCCATGTGTATATCACAAAGTTAGTGGGAGTGATGTAATTTTCCTAATTCTTTATGTCGATGACATATTAATTATGGGAAAAGACATTCCAAGTTTGCAAAGTGTTAAGGCATATCTTGGGAAGTGTTTTTCCATGAAGGATTTAGGAGAAGCTGCATACATTCTGGGAATCAAGATCTACCGAGATATGTCAAAGCGGTTAATTGGTTTAAGTCAAAGCGCTTACATTGATAAAATATTGAAGAGATTCAATATGCAAAATTCCAAGAAAGGATATTTGCCAATGGAAGTAAAGCATGGCTTATGTAGCGATATGTGTGCTAAAACACCTGCTGAGGTGGCACGCATGCAGAAAGTTCCTTACGCTTCGGCTGTAGGATCTATTATGTATGCTGTGAGATGCACAAGGCCAGATGTGGCGTTCGCTCAAAACATGACCAGTCGATATCAACAGAATCCGGGTGAACTTCACTGGATTGTTGTTAAACATATTCTGAAGTATCTTAGGAATACGAAAGATATGTTTTTAGTGTATGGAGGAAATCCAGAGACAGAACTTGGTGTTACAGGTTACTGTGATGCGTACTGGCAGTGTGATAAAGATGATACAAAGTCTCAGACGGGTTATGTCTTTGTCATCAATGGAGGAGCAGTTGACTGGAAGAGCAAGAAGCAGAGTACGATTGCGATGTCTGCGACAGAAGCCGAATATATAGTTGCTTCGGAAGCTGCAATGGAGGCTGTTTGGATTAGGAAATTCATTTCGGGGCTTGGTGTTATGCCTTCAATTGAATCGCCTATTTATATGTATTGTGACAATTCTGCTGCAATCATATTTGCCAATGAACCTAGAGTCATGAAGGGCACCAGACATTTTCTACGAAAGTATCACTATGTTCGGGAACAAGTCCGTGAAGGTGAAATAAATCTACTGAAATTTCACACAGATGATAACTTAGCTGATCCGTTCACTAAGGCTTTAGCTAAAGACAAGCTTATTGGACTTGCCAATGGAATTGGACTTCGTTTAGCTAATAGTTTCATGCATAACTGTGATTAGTATTTGGATAAAAGGATATTGTAAAACATTTATTATTTTGATGTAATAAATTTTGGATTATGTTTATTTTCATTTATAATATTGTTATCCTATATTTGCATGTTTAATCCCTGAATAACTAAGTTATTCAAAATGTCCGTTGTCAATTAATGATATGGGAGTATCATTAAACTAAGACAAATCTGAGAGATGTGGTAGAATATACTTGAAGGTATATTGATGAGAATGCATACCAATTTCAGATGATATTCAATGAATTGAATATAGGACTTATCCTAACTACATAATTTACTTTGTGGATATTGTTATAAGTAAATTATGAATAGTTATCCTCAGACTTGAGATACCAGATAAGTGTCATGAATGTAGTGCATTTCTGTGAAGCAACTTAACGCTATACGTAACTGGTAGTTATAAGGGTTGTTTTCAGAAATGTTACAAAGTTTGTGGGTTATTCTTGTAGTCAAGATAGAATGTGTTCCTTCAAATTTATTTGGATTTTAATACTGTTGGGCCCCTCGTAGGGTTGACAAGATGTTTGTGCGGCCGCACCCAAATCTCCCCTAAATATGTTTAGATGATTCGGTAATCTTGGTCAATCACTTATAACGAGAAACAGAATAGTTTTATAAAGAATGACTTAATTCCATATCTTTATTTAACATGGTATTAGAAACAAAAGGATAATAATAATGAGAAATCCTTAAAAGGTTTTCCAGGAGCCTTACTCGATTCGTACTAGAGGCATCGAAGTGTTGCTAGATGTTAACCGATGTGATCACTCTATTTAGATATATCCAAGTCGGAGCTTATAGTTTTATGGATATAAATTAGTAGACGTGAGTTAGGATCAAACTCGAGACTATGGGATTGCACACTTTACGTATGAGAATTTAAAGTTAAATAATTAAATATAAACGTTGTATTTATTTATTTATTAAATGAAATAACTAACGGACGTTAAGTAATTAATGTAATGGATTAACGGGCGTTAATGTTTATTGGAAAAGGACTGGATTGCAAAGTTTGGAAGTTTCCGAAATCCCTTGGGGATGTGATGCACCGATCGGCCAAGGAAAAAGGAAACAAAGATACAACTTGTTCACCAAGTTTGCTTGGGTATATATACAAGGCTAGGGGTCTTGTTTTTGTATCTCTTGTGCTCATTGCTAAACCCTAAAAATTGTTTTTTATGTTTCTCTTCTCCAAACCGATCGTACAACCCCTTGGGTGTCGATCCAAACCTTTTCCACAAACCAAGTTATTTTGTTTGATAAAACTAGCATTACTTTAATTCGTTTTAGTACGTGTGTACAAGAACATAGTAATAACACACTATTGTTATTATCTTGGATTGAATTACAAAATGGTAAGGGGTAATTCATATAATCCTAATTAAATCAAATTAGGGTTTATCCGTTGCTAGTTTGTGGATTTGATTCTTGTTCGGCTAGAATCAAGAAAAGGTAAGCATATTCTTTTATGTTAATTAATTGTTCATTAATAAATCCTATACACTTCCGCTTGATTACTTTGATGTTTTGTGGTTATTTATTTGAATGTCATGTTATATAATTCCAACACAAACTACATTCTTCTTCATCTACCAGCATATTTGCCCCACCATTTCTACCACCTCTGCATGGTCCTCTACTACCTCTGCCTTCACCCCTAACGCCTCTGCCAGCACCTATATGAGGAGACTCACCTCTTCCATCACTTGCCTCACTTGTGCCACCACTTGGACCAACTCTGCCTCCTCTAGACACTATACCACCACCTATATTTGATGTAAAACTTTGAAAATCTGGTACTCTTCTTCTACCAACAGGTTTTTGGACCTTTGGGTGGGTTGGGAACATGTCCTTATCACAGATTGTTATGGCCTGTAGACCGACAATTGCTACAAGTCATTTTTATCCCAAGCCTCCTAACGTGTGAATTGTTTTAAGAATGTACCTTCACACTTTGTTTCCTTGGTCTGCCTGGCATCCTCCTCATTATAGGTGGCAACAGTGGTGGTAAGTTTGTTTTTTTCCACATGTTACTACCATATGCAGGCTTTATACTAAACTAGTACGCCTGAAACCACTTCTCTTAGCTGTACTAGTGATCAACACCTTCATCCGGGTCTCTATTCATATGCATATAACCTGCCACAGAGTGGCCACAAGGAACCTCAGACAACTGTGACATCCTACACATACATAATCTCAGATGGATATTCACACCATATGCTTTATCACCTATCCTAACTTCTAGTTCTTGAAAACCATTATGAATGGTTGTCCAATGACTGTGTGGATGAAAAACTTTATAATTTTTGGAAAAGTATTCATTATCTATTTCCTCTTCATCACTTGAACAATATGCATTAGTAGACCCATCAGAATCATTACTAACTTTCCTTGTGGCTTCCCTTGCAAAGTCTAATGCATCATACCCAAAATGCTCTTTATACAAGTCAATAACCCATTTGTTTTCATGAACAACCCTTAAAAAGTCTTGAAGATCCACATCATTTTTTAGTTCAATTAAACCTTCTATTAAAGGGATGCCTACTTTGCAACAATACAACTTAAACACTGGGGCTTGCACTAAAGGTGTTACTATTACACTTAAATCTTCATAAGACATACCTTCGAAGCTCAAATCAGTTATTTTCTTTTCATCACCTTGAAGATATCCAAACGGCTCAGTTATAAAAACCCCGTCGTGTTTTAGGTTGACAGTAAAAACACAATTTTTATCCGTTACAATTAAGGATTTTACCATTAGGGTGCAGTTAAACAAGAAAACATGACTAACAAAAAAGAACAAATTGAGAAGTACACTAACCTTTAGCCATGATGAATGATTATCGAACCAATAACATAGACTTAATATTAGGGTTTATTTGTGATTTGGGGGTAAAAGTGGCGGGTTAAAATTGGGGATAAATATGGTAAAGTTAAGGTGTTATATACCCTTATTTATTGACATGAAAATTAAAAATAAATGAGTGGCACAAAAAAATATGAGGTGGAAATGTTTTCATAAAAAGAATGACCGGCTAACATGCATATGAGTGGTAGGAATATGTACTTGTCAACCGGCTGTAGCAGGTAACATTTGAGAAAATTGGTGGTATTTGAAAAGAATGTAAAGTTTGTTGATGATAAAGGTATTTTAAAGAGTACATTACGCGTATTTGAAAATTTTAAAAAGTTCGGTGGTATTTTAGATATTTAACCCTAATTTAAGTTTGAAATTCATGTTTTAAAGTTCAAGACTAAAGTTACACTCTTTATGAGTAGTATAGATAGAGTCAACTCATAATTAAAATCATGGTTCTGAAAGGCGTGCATAGACCCTTCAAAGGCCATGCAAAGACGTGAGGTTTGGTCATGCTGCCACGCCAGGCGTTATGCCGCCTACTCAATATATATCAAATATGATATAAATATATAAATATTTTCATATTTTGTGGCGCCTTATGCTACGCTTTATAAACGCAATAGCTTCGCTTCAGCCGCTAAAGCGTGAGGCTTGATCATGCCGCTACGCAACGCATCGCGCTATTTATAACCTTGATAAAAATACACCAATACATTTGTTACGAGCAAATATGAAGTTGATAATCTTACGGTTGCACCTTCTTGTTTAAAGAATCATCTCTCGAAAAAAACTAGTCGATAAGACGATGTTAGAGTTCTTACTTCTTATCCACCTACAAATGTGTTAGTTTTATGGATATAAATTAGTAGACGTGAGTTACGATCAAACTTGAGACCACGGGATTGCACGATTTACGTATGAGAATTTAAAGTTAATAATTAAATATAAACGTTATATTTATTTATTAATTAAACGAAATAACTAACGGACGTTAAGTAATTAATGTAATGGACTAACGGGCATTAAATGTATTTGGAAAATGACTTAATTGCAAAGTTTGGGAAGGTTCCGGAATCCCTTTGTGGGATGTGATACCGATCGGCCAAGGGGGACAAACCCAACCCAACTTTGACTCAAACTTGTTCACCAAGTTTGCTTGAGTATATATACAAAACCTAGGGTGTTTGTAAATCATCTCTTGTGCTCATTGCTAAACCCTAAAATTGTTTGTGTGTGTTTTCTTTGTTCTCAAAACCGGTCGACACCCTATACAAGGGATCGATCCATCACTTTTCCATTAAACAAGTTATTTGTTTTATCAAAACTAGCATTACTTTAATTCGGTTTAGTACGTGTGTACACGAACGTGGTAATAACACAATATTGTTATTATTCTTGGATTGAATTACAAAATGGTAAGGGGTAATTCACATAATCCTAATTAAATCAAATCTTCCATTGCTAGTTTGTGGATTTGATTCTTGTTCGGCTAGAATCAAGAAAATGTACGCATATTCTTTTATGTTAATTAATTATTTGTTAATAAATCATATACGCTTCCGCTTGAATACTTTGATGTTTTGTGGTTATTTATTTGATTGTCATGATATATAATTCCAACAGTGGCATCACGAGTCATTGGTTTTTAATGAGTAATTAATTACATAAACGCGTAATAAAACAAATACTTGTATGTTGTTTGATATATTATCTAGGGTTTATGTTTATTATTGTTTGGTCGATTTTTTGTTAATTGGGGCGTACCCCTATTTTTTCTTAAGTCGACACATATATAAATTTTTTAGGGTTTTGAAAATTGTTTGTTAACCTTATTAAAACCTAGAATTAATATATTACTTACGTGATTAATTCATGAATAATTTGTTATGTGTCATGGAATTTTGATATGCGATCTTGTGACTATTTGTATAATTGTTATGATGTATCCATGATTATACATGCATGTTAGTCATGGATAAGTTGCTTTAATATTATTTAATTGTTAAGATGTATTTATTTACGATAAATCTTGAATTGGGGAAGACTCCAATTATATATATCAATAAATCAATTATGTGCAATCTGGTATATTATTAATTATGGGTTTACGCAATCGATTCATCGATGTATGTGGCTCACTCTCAATTGAGAGAGTGAAAGCCCTAATTAATATATACATTAATTTAACCTAGATATTGATTATTAATAGGGTTTTATCGAATAAGTTGCATGTGGCTTCTTGTTTACACGTATAAATTGTTTATTATGTGCGCGTTGTTTTTTAGTAGTTTATTTTTTATTTGTTACTTGTTTGTTTATTATGATGACAGTTTTAAGCAAAGGGTAATTTTGAATAGAAAAATAATACGGACTAAACAATGGTGAAATTTGATTTGTTTTGGAAGAGTTAAGTTTTCAATAGTTTAATTGATTGGTGATTTTGGTACAAATGGTCTGAACGGCTCACCCACTAGAATGAACTGTAAAGGGGTTAATAAAGAAGTGCGCACAGTCACACTGAAAGGATGTCTAAGGTTATGCTTTGCGCTTACCTGGTCCTCTGCCCCCTGTAAGTTCGAATGGAGCTACTTAGTAAGCCATAAAATGTGCAAACTCATCTTAAGGGCGAATTAGTTTTAATTACATGCGCCACTTCGGTGGTAATTACCCGAAACACTAAGTGTTTACACTTATGCAAAAGTACGGTATAATGGACGATAATTAACACTAAATTCCTTGATTGGTGAACCCAATACCTCAGTCAAGACTTTGATAATTTGATCTTTATGAATTGGTAATAAAAAGTTTTTTATTAAATTTATGCTACAAGATGAATGCATGACATCTTTGTACATATTTGATTTGACCACATAAAATCAAAACTAGTACCCTTTTAAAATTAAGTTATATGCCATCTAATTAAAAGGAACACTTGAAGTTGCAATTTACGTCATGACAGTACTTGGCTAGATTGTGATGGAGAGGTAAATCTCTATGTAAAGTCAGACCTTACATGGACATATTTGCAGTTCTTTAAGTTAGACACTTAAGTTGAGTAGGAAGTGAGACCTGGACTCAATGGCATAAGATGGGATGAAACATGTTTATATTTGCAATAGCGTTGGAAAATATAAATCCCATAATGATCTAGGAGTTGGAAATTGTTTCCCAATTAATGTTCGACAGATTACTTTATTATGTGCTTTCGTTACTAGCAGATCAACTGATGTAATGAATCTATGATAATTTGGATCCTAGTTTTCAAGAAAATTATATGGTTATATGTTTATATTACCGTTGGGTATATTTATTTCTTGAAAAGTGTATTATCGAAAATACTAATACTTGAACTTTTTTCTATAGAAATGGCTCAAAACAACGATAACACTAACACTGCTCTAAATTCTGCGTTCAAAAACTTTTTTGATCTAGAAAAGTTGACAGGCTCTAAGAATTTCAATGATTGGCACCGCTCTTTGAGAATTGTCTGTAGAGTTGCTGACCGGTTGAAATATCTTTATGAACCTTGCCCTGCTGAACCAACTGGACCTACAGCTACTCAAACTGAAAAGGACGAGTGGAAACTAGAGTATAAGCGTCATAATGATGTGGCTTGTATTATGTTGGGAACGATGGAATCTGCTCTTCAAAAGCAGTTCGAACATTATTTCCCATATAATATGCTCAATGAACTTCGAACTATGTTTGAGAAACCAGTTGCCGTCAAGATTTATGACTTGACTGACGCATTACACAGCTGTAGGCAGGGAGAGGGTAAACCCGTAAGTGCTCATGCATTGGAAATGAAAGGATACATGGATCAACTCAAGGCACTTGGCAAAACTTATGATGATGACATGGCTATGAATCTGATTAATAGATCCCTTAACAAGGATTTTAATGGTTTTGTCAGAAACTTCAATATGCACTGCGTGGGGAAGACAGTTACTGACCTACACGCATTGCTAATTGACTATGAGAAAGGGTTACCTCAAAAGGTTCCTACCTCCCAGGTACTTGCTATTCAGGGTGGAAGGATTAATAAGCCAAAACCGCAGCGTGCGAACAACAAGAAGGGGAAGGGTAAGGGAAAGGTTGACAAAGGCAAACAGGTTATGGCCTATCAACCTCAACCCAAGAAGATCCCTACTCCTAGGAAGGATAATCCTAAAAAGGATCAAGCATGCCACCATTGCAAGACAGTTGGGCATTGGAAGAGAAATTGTGCTCTCTATCTTGATGAATTACGGGCAAATAAGATGAAGTATGATGGGTCCTCGGGCGCCGGTCCTTCAGGTAATTTATTTATCATTGAATTATTTACTCTAAATCATAAAAATTCCTGGGTATATGATATTGGTTGTGGTATTCACACTACAGGGGTTTAGAGTGGAGAGGAAGCTTGCCTATGGGGAGCAATATCTGCACGTGGGAAATGGCGCACATGCAGCTGTTGAAGCCATAGGAACGTTTAGTTTAGTATTACCTTCGGGCTTAGTACTGTTATTGAACAATTGTCATTACGCACCTTCTATAATTAGAGGTGTTGTTTCCTTTTCAGTTTTGTTGGATGATGGTTTTACTCATACTATTTCACGTAATGGAATTGATGTTTCTTTAAATGGTGTATTTTATTTTAAAGCAATTACTGTGAATGGTGTGTTTGAAATTGATGTGATTGGAAATGAATCTAACAATAATTATAATTCGATGTTTAGCATTAACAAAAAGATAAAGTTAGACTTGAATTCTTCTTATCTTTGGCATTGTAGACTTGCTCATATAGGCAAGGCTCGCATGCATAAGCTGCAACAAGAAGGGCTTTTGCAAAATATCAATGATGAATCATTTGATAAATGTGAGTCATGCATATCTGGGAAGATGACGAAGAAACATTTTCATAGCAATATGGAGAGAGCTTCTGATCTACTTGGTCTTATTCATACTGATGTGTGTGGACCACTTAGACATGTGTCAAAGAAAGGTGTTAGCTACTTCTTAACCTTTACTGATGATTTCAGCCGTTATGGTTATGTTTATTTACTTAAGCATAAACATGAGGTGTTTGAAACATTTAAGGTTTTCAAAGCTGAAGTAGAACTGCAATTGGGAAAGAAGATTAAATCTCTTCGATCCGATAGAGGAGGCGAGTATCTAAGCCAAGAGTTTAAAGATTACTTAGCTGAGAATGGAATTGTTCAGAATCTCACTTCTCCATATACTCCACAACAAAATGGTATATCTGAGAGAAGAAATCGTACATTGTTGGACATGATACGATCTATGTTTAATCTTACTACTCTACCTTTATCCTTTTGGGATTATGCTTTAGAATCAGCTGTTCGCATTCTAAATATGGTTCCCACAAAGAAGGTTGATAAGACACCATATGAACTACGGCATGGTAAAGCTCCTAACCTGTCTTCTTTAAAGGTCTGGGGTTGCGAGGCGTATGTTAGACGTGACTCAGCAGATAAACTCCAACAAAGATCTGTAAAGTGTATCTTCGTAGGATACCCTAAGGAAACTATGGGTTACTACTTTTACTATCCAACTGAAAATAAAGTAATTGTTGCTAGGTATGGAGATTTTCTTGAAAGTGATCTCGTATCTCAAGAATTCAGTGGGCGAGTTTATGATCTGGAAGATGATCATGAAGATGCATTACCTTCTGAAAACACTAACGTACTTCCGGTAGAACCTGATAGTCTGGGTCCTCCACCAGAAGTTGAAGTGATTCCCGTTCGTAGATCTGTAAGGACTACGCGTGCACCTGAACGTATATGTCTTAACGTAGAGGTTGAGGAAACTATGTTAGGAGATCTTGGAGAGGCTACTAGTTATAAAGCTGCCATGGCAAGTCCTGATAAGGAATAATGGTAGGTTGCAATGAATGGGTAAATGCAATCCATGAGAGAAAATGAAGTCTGGGTAGAGGTTGACTTACCTCCAAACGCCAAGGTGGTTGGAAGTAAGTGGCTCTATAAAATTAAGACTGACATGGATGGCAATATACACGTCTATAAAGCTCGTCTAATTGCGCAAGGTTTTACTCAAACTTATGGCATAGATTACGAGGAGACCTTTTCTCCTGTAGCGGACATTAGAGCTATTAGAATTCCCATAGCTATAGCAGCATACTATGACTATGAGATGTGGCAAATGGATGTCAAAACCGCCTTCTTGAATGGTCGCTTAGATGAAGACATCTATATGAAGCAACCTGAGGGGTTCGTGAATCCACATTTTCCAAACCGTGTATGCAAACTTCAAAGGTCTATTTATGGATTAAAGCAAGCATTAAGGCAATGGAATAAAAGATTTGATGAAGAAATCAAAATGTATGGATTTATTCAAAATCTTGATGAGCCATGTGTATATCACAAAGTTAGTGGGAGTGATGTAATTTTCCTAATTCTTTATGTCGATGACATATTAATTATGGGAAAAGACATTCCAAGTTTGCAAAATGTTAAGGCATATCTTGGGAAGTGCTTTTCCATGAAGGATTTAGGAGAAGCTGCATACATTCTGGGAATCAAGATCTACCGAGATTGGTCAAAGAGGTTAATTGGTTTAAGTCAAAGCGCTTACATTGATAAAATATTGAAGAGATTCAATATGCAAAATTCCAAGAAAGGATATTTGCCGATGGAAGTAAAGCTTGGCTTATGTAGCGAGATGTGTGCTTCAACACCTGCTGAAGTGGCGCGCATGCAGAAAGTTCCTTATTCTTCGGCTGTAGGAGCTATTATGTATGATGTGAGATGCACAAGGCCAGATGTGGCATTCGCTCAGAACATTACCAGTCGATATCAACAGAATCCGGGTGAACTTCACTGGATTGCTGTTAAGCATATTCTAAAGTATCTTAGAAATACTAAAGATATGTTTTTAGTGTATGGTGGAAATCCAGACACAGAGCTTGGTGTTACAGGTTAGTGTGATGCGTCCTGGCAGTGTGATAAAGATGATACGAAGTCTCAGACGGGTTATGTCTTTGTCATCAATGGAGGAGCAGTTGACTGGAAGAGCAAGAAGCAGAGTACGATTGCGATGTCTGCGACAGAAGCCGAATATATAGCTGCTTCGGAAGCTGCAATGGAGGCTGTTTGGATTAGGAAATTCATTTCAGGGCTTGGTGTTATGCCTTCAATTGAATCACCTATTGATATGTATTGTGACAATTCTGCTGCAATCATATTTGCCAATGAACCTGGAGTCATGAAGGGCACCAGACATTTTCTACGGAAGTATCACTATGTTCGGGAACAAGTCCGCGAAGGTGAAATAAATCTACTGAAAGTTCACACAGATGATAACTTAGCGGATCCTTTCACTAAGGCTTTAGCTAAAGACATGCTTATTGGACTTGCCAATGGAATTGGACTTCGTTTAGCTAATAGTTTCATGCATAACTTTGATTAGTATTTGGATAAAGGATATTGTAAAACATTTATTATCTTGATGAAATAAAGTTTGGATTATGTTTATTTTCATTTATAATATTGTTGTCCTATATTTGCATGTTTAATCCGTGAGTAACTTAGTTATTCTAAATGTCCGTTGTCGATTAATGATATGGGAGTATCATTAAATTAAGACAAATCTGAGAGATGTGGTAGAATATACTTGAAAGTATATTGATGAGAATGCATACCAATTTCAGATGATATTCAATTAATTGAATATAGGACTTATCCCAACTACATAATTTACTTTGTGGATATTGTTATAAGTAAATTATGAATAGTTATCCTCAGACTTGAGATACCAGATAAGTGTCATGAATGTAGTGCATTTCTGTGAAGCAACTTAACGTTATACGTAACTCGTAGTTATAAGGGTTGTTTTCAGAAATGTTACGAAGTTTATGGGTTATTCTTGTAGTCAAAAATAGAATTTGTTCCTTCAAATTTATTTGGAGTTTAATACTGATGGGCCCCTCGTAGGGTTGACAAGATGTTAGGTGCGGCCGCACCCAAATCTCCCCTAAATATGTTTAGATGATTCGGTAATCTTGGTCAATCACTTACAACGAGAAACATAATAGTTTTATAAAGAATGACTTAATTTCATATCTTTATTTAACGTGGTATTAGAAACAAAAAGGATAATAATAATGAGAAATCATTAAAAGGTTTTTCCAGGAGCCTTACTCGAGTTGTACTAGAGGCATCGAAGTGTTGCTAGACGCTAACCGATGTGATCACTCTATTAAGATATATCCAAGTGGGAGCTGTTAGTTTTATGGAAATAAATTAGTAGACGTGAGTTAGGATCGAACTTGAGACCACGGGATTGCACGATTTACGTATGAGAATTTAAAGTTAATAATTAAATATAAACGTTATATTTATATATTGATTAAACGAAATAACTAACGGACGTTAAGTAATTAATGTAATGGACTAATGGGCGTTAAATGTATTTGGAAAAGGACTTAATTGCAAAGTTTGGGAAGGTTCCGGAATCCCTTTGTGGGATGTGATACCGATCGGCCAAGGGGGACAAACCCAACCCAACTTTGACTCAAACTTGTTCACCAAGTTTGCTTGAGTATATATACAAAACCTAGGGTGTTTGTAAATCATCTCTTGTGCTCATTGCTAAACCCTAAAATTGTTTGTGTGTGTTTTCTTTGTTCTCAAAACCGGTCGACACCCTATACAAGGGATCGATCCATCACTTTTCCATTAAACAAGTTATTTGTTTTATCAAAACTAGCATTACTTTAATTCGGTTTAGTACGTGTGTACAAGAACGTGGTAATAACACAATATTGTTATTATTCTTGGATTGAATTACAAAACGGTAAGGGGTAATTCACATAATCTTAATTAAATCAAATTAGGGTTCTTCCATTGCTAGTTTGTGGATTTGATTCTTGTTCGGCTAGAATCAAGAAAAGGTACGCATATTCTTTTATGTTAATTAATTATTTGTTAATAAATCCTATACGCTTCCGCTTGAATACTTTGATGTTTTGTAGTTATTTGTTTGATTGTCATGATATATAATTCCAACAAAATGTTCCATTGACAAGCCCCAAAAAAAAAAAAAAAAAAAAAAAAAAAAAAAAAAAAAAAAAAAAAAAAAAGCAACTTGACAACATGTAAATGGTACGCTAAAAACCACATTAATACGTCCAGTAGTTTCATTTGTGACGGAGATAATTCACTTACAAAATTACGTTTAGCAAATACTGTCACTAGATATTACATGAAGAATTAAGGACACACCTAATATTTTGAATTTGATTAAAACATTATATCCACAAAAAACTTATCTCCTGAAAATTGCGTATTGATGTCTCTGTTTTTGGATAAGAAGAGAGTTAGGCGGCCAGATGTGTAGTCGTTAATACCAAAAGAAAAAATAAGAAAAAAGAACAGGAATAACAATTTGGGAAACGATGATCAAGTCTAATTAGGTCTAATAATCATGTACGCATCAAACAGTTACATAATTAAAGAGGGAATAAAGAACAATACCTTGAATCAATTTAAGAAAAGAGAGGCGGTAAAGAGTGTGCTGAATTCTAGATACAGTCGGCTTTGATAGTGTATCTATCATCTTCTAGATATATCAAAGGCGGTGAGGCAGCAGCTTCTGGGCCAAACCAAGCGAAGAAGAAGCGTCTTAGCCCTTACAATTGGCCCAGACCTTATACTATAATAGTGCATAGTCGAGTGCGATCTACCTTGAGGCGTAGAAAAGGTGACATTAATTAGAAGATGCCTTCGTTTCGGTGTTTTGTTTGCATTTCGTCAAGAATCTTACGAAAGGCTGGGCCAACCTTTCTTGTTCCCTGTCTTAGTTTTTCCTCTTGAGTTAAACAATCGGCAAAAATATATACCTTTGGATTTTGTCTTGGTCACCTTTGGATGTTTACTTGCATTTCTTCCACAATGAAAGAAAGATCACTCTTCTGTTTGCCTTTGCCTCAGGCTTTTCACTTCAATTTCTTTTAAAAACGTGAACTTATGTTTTCTTGTGCCTTTAGGTTTTTCCTTCAATCTTTGTAATGAAGGATTAATACAAAACCGGTTCACTATATATTCAACTTTTCCAATTCATGTTTTCACACAAGATAAAATGAAGCAATCCACTATTATCTTTCTCATTCTATTTTCTCTTCTTATTACTTTATTCACATCACGCGTCGACGCTCAATCCGACACGTATAGTGAAAATTTGAGAGGAAAAAACGATCATAGCAGACTAGACAAGTTTCACAAGATATACAAGCGCTCACTCCTTGGGTCAAGTGCCACTTTGGCGATCACCGACTATGAGGAGGGTGGAGATAGTGGACCAGCTGCTTGTGATGGTAAGTACCAATCAAATGACGCCGCTATCGTGTCAGTGCCCCCTAATTTGTACAATGACGGGCAAAATTGCTTTAAATATATTATCATATATTACCAACAGATTACTCTACTAGCTATAGTGATCGATGAAAGTGATGCTGATAATACGATAGTTGCATCCAAAGCAGTTTGGAGAGCTTTTGGTATTCCTGAAAGTGAATGGGGAGATTTAGACGTTACATGGTCATGGCCGGCATAATTAAATTAGGTGTATCAGTGTATGATATGTTTTGGCATACTTGCTATCAAAATAAAGTGTTCTCGTTCTATTCGAAGTTTCGATATGTGTCGTAATGTAAGCATTGAGGTAATGTACAATCAATAAATGAGACATAAAGCTTCTTGTTAGTCCCGAAAGTTTCTTACTTGAATTAACCAAAAACATTCCAGAGTTCTTCTCATATACCTATATCAGAAATGACTAGCTTGTATATAAATTTCAATTAAAAAGAGGTACTCAGATATTATACTTATTAAACTATTAGGCTAATTAGGTGCAAAACGTTTATGCATTGTCTCAATATCAAAGGCTTTGCTCAACATTGAATGTTAACATATTTATTAAACTTAATATACAAGAAAAGTAGTTGTTATGAGAACTATTAGAGATGGTCAATCTCCCAAGAAGTAGATACGAGATGAGATGGATAAGGCCCTTCACTACAACATAACAAGTCAGTAGCGACAGATTTTTCCGTCGGAATTCCATCAGTAACAGTTGTTTCCTACAGATTTGTGACGGAAATAGATCGTTGATGATTCATGGTCGGTAATTACTATCCATCGGAAATCTGTTGGAAACACGGACAGAGAACACGCGTCAGAAATCTGTTGGTAACTTTCCGTCAGAAGTCTATCGGTAAATTTTCTGTAGGAAAATCGTCATAAATGAATCTGTCGGAAATCCATCACTAAAATGTAGTCGGTAAATGGCCACCATTCTGTCAGAAAAATACAAATTGCTTCACTCACTAAAGCTCGCATTTATTTAATCCTGCATCTACAATAACTAAAAAAAGAGATAATAAATCAAATGGATAATTCTAAATTTAATAGTTCCACAACAGAAATTTAACATTCAAATCACAAAAGTTATAGTCAAATCGAAACATTCAAAACAATCAATATGAAACTAGAGTATTTAATCTATATATTCAAAATGGTAAGCTTCTCTAACACCGATTTAATGTCATTCATCCTTTGTTGTCATTCTCTCTCTCAAGCTTGTTCACGAGCATTCGCCTCCAATTCTCGTTGTTGCATGTGTTCATGCACTTGATGCTCCACTTGTCGTTGGACATGAATTTGCATCTCTCTTTTGAATTGTCTCTCTTATTTGTTGTCATTCTCTCTCTCAAGATTGAATTGTGAAGGAATTAGAAGCTACAACTAGAGGAGGCAATAAAAGACGGGTTATGTAAGGTCAAAACAGATCATTACTGTGACAGGTCGAAATGGATCGGGTCGAGTCAAAACAGATCATTCTTATTCAGGTTAATATGGGTCAGAAGCATTCATTCCTATTAACACTAAAGTGTAAAATATGATAACAAATAATTTAGGATAAAAACACATTTTGGGCGACATTCGACCCATTTTACAACTCTTTTATTTTTAGCTAATTACAATTTTTAACCAATTTGAAAGATTATTGTAAAAACAAAATGTAAGTCTACCCATGTAATCACTTGCCACCTCAAGCTACATCTTGTAATTTAACCCATAATATAATTGATTTATATCCTCACTATTCACGTCTCTAAATCTCTAATCATCAAGTTACATTATCATGAATCAAAAGTATCTTGCTATATCAATATAAAGACTAGTTTTATAATGATAAGCTTAACAGTTTCCTTTTCTTTTTAAACTACTACTTTAAGATTTTACTTTATTCATGAACATCTATATCTATACTACATATAATGCACGAAGGCACCTCACTCTTAATTTTAAGATATACACAAAATTAAGCATGGTTTACAACACTTTAATGCACCCAATTTTCAGAATTACAACAAAGTAAGCATATTGTACAACAAAATAAAGCATGCTGTCATTTTAAAGCTAAAATTTTATCAAACAACATTAATGTTATTAAAAACACCCCTTCACCAAAAATTACAACCATTTAAGCACAATGTACAATAGTTGCAACCAATTTTCAGATTTACAACAAAATAAGCATAGTGTACAACAAAATAAGCATGATGTAATTTTCAGACTTACAACATTAATGCTATTAAAGTGGTCAATGTTATTAATGAATATAATGACTACTATTTACAAGAAAAAAACATAGTATACAACACTTTAATGCACATAATTTTCAGACGTACAAGACAAGAAGCATAGTGTAGAACAAAACACCACGTTAATGTTATTTAATGTAGTCAATTATTTAACTAGTCAATAAATACAATTAATACAGTTATTAAAACACCCCTTACATAAGAAATACAAATTATCAAGCATATTGTACAACTAAATTAAACACAATTCATGCATTAAATTTCACTACCACAAATAATAAAGCACGTTATACAAATATTCAAGCGCGAATGGGCAACGGGCCAAATGGGCTTGAGCCCGAACGGGCGCGGACCAAACGGGATCGAGCCCGAGCATACGAGGGCCAACGGGTCGAGCCCGAACGGGCACGGGCTATACGAAATTCTTAATATCTGTAAATTTATTGTTAAAAAAACATAATAAACAAAAATATATTATTTATCGAAAATTTTTATTTCAGGGTATCCGCCGCTGCAACGCGCGGGTACCCTGCTAGTAACAATTAAGTAATCAGTTATTATGACTAACAAACTGAGACAAGTTGTTAAAGTACAACAAAATCTAGAGAACTAGAATTAAGAACATACATACATAATCATGATACAGCATACAAGTGATCAAGTTTATAAATATTTAACCTAACATTACATATATGCATTCAGTTGACTTAGATAATACAGTAACACATTCAAGAATTCACGTAATCAACTTTGAGAGATGATTACTTTATTCTAAGGGTTAAAAAAGAGACTCACCGGAGAGCAACAGTTCCTGGGCGATAACGATGAGGCTTCTTCACTCCTCTAGTTGTCGGAGTAGATTTTTAGCAGCCCAATAATTATCACTATCACTACACAAAACCTGGTTTTAATGCAAAATGCAAAAACATTACTCAAACAAAGTCATTATCAAATGGACTATCTACTTTAGAAAAGCCAAAAAGTGGTCTGCCGTTTTACTAGAGCAAAAGTGCAACTTATTGATTGTGATTATTGTTGTTAAAAAGGGATTTACCAACTGAAAGCAATCTCTCCCACCTTGGACATAGACTTAGAACTAGCCGTCACCATTCACAACCACCAATACCTGCTGAGAGCCTGAGACAACATACATTTTCAACAAACTGTTAATAAGTTAAGCAGTTTTAGTCACTAGACACGTATAAACCGTCAATGGTGATATACTAATCTAACACCACCAACTAAACAACAAATCGAGAAACACATACCATGATAACATGATATGATCATTTATGGTATCCTTTTTTCCCATTGATCAACCCAATATTATGAAGCAAACAAGAGGCTTCAAGATATTTAAGATCCTTATCATCCAATAAAACTTCATTTCGCTCACCAATCTCGCTCCATTATCTTAAACCTGTTTTTATCCCCTGTATAACCAATCAATCCTACTGTCTTACTTAACTTGTCACATTATGTTGAAAATAAATATAAAAAACAATACCTGCATTATAAAACAACAAGAAGCCGCAGAACTCAACCTCTTCTTGTTACAAAGTAAAAAATTGTCGCTGTTGTAAATAACTTGTTACGTGAAACTAGAATTTTATGTGTAGAAGCCAGAAGGTCAAACCTGTCTACCTGGTTAACTTTTCCATTTGTTAGTTATTATCTTCTATACTCATATTGCTTAACCAAAACAAACTTTCATTCACCCACTTTCTTGCTTGCTCTCTCTGCAACTTCTTCCTTTCTCTCTCTACAACTCAGTCAACATCCATTATTTTCCTGTGAACCAAGGCACATATATGCACGGCACCACCTGTCTAATACTTGAACTCATTGCTATCACTTTTTTAACGACTTTCCACGAACTCGATCATGTAAGTTACTTTTAGGTTTTGGTCTTGTTTTTAATTTGAGATTTTTTGTTGATGTCTTTGCAGCAAATACATGATTTGGGTCTTCAACCTGAAGTAAGATGTTGATGCACTTGGAAGAAAAGAGATGATAAAGCAAAGGTAAAATTCCTCTCCTACTGTTTGCTTATTTGGTTGATGTACGGGTAGATCAACAAGAAAAAAGGTGATTACTTTTTCTCTAATGAGATTTGGTTTTATATTTGTTGTTTTTGTGGTGGTGCTAGATTTGGATACTTAGGGCCCGTTTGGTTTGTTGCTAGGAATGACAATGGGTATCGGATTTGGAATGAGATGGAATGATAATGGGTATGAAAAAGTGTATGATTACGATTGTTTATGTTTGGTTGATAAAATATGGTATGAAAAAGTGTATAGATATTTGAATTTTGTAGTGGTAAAAAGATGGCCCCACGGGAATGGATTTCATAGACACCAAATTGGTGTGTAATGAATCTATAACTATGATATACCCATTTCATTACCGGGCCCACAAAACAAAACAAAACAAACACCTACTATGACTTTGAAAGTCATAGATTCATTCCCATTATGGGGAACCAAACGGACCCTTAGTAAAATAACAAGGTATTTATTTGAGAACTCCCTTTAAAAGTTCTCTATGACTCGTATCTTCTATTAACTTGGGCAATTTTTACTTTTATTTTCTTATGATACTTAGTAGAAATGTCAAGTAAAAATCTTTATTGTTGTGCTTCTACATCTACATTTTTTTTGGTTGATATTGTTTGTATTCACTAAGTTTATAATTTTTTTATGTGCGTATCTTAAATTAGTTATTGGTATTTTTTTTTTCATTACACATGTTCTTTGAAAGTGAGAAAAAGAGTGATGAATGATGAATGATGAATGGAGAATCATCGTATTTAAAATTAAGATGATGATGGACGCCTTCAAATATATACCTAATGGTACGTGATCATTTTTTCAAGAAAACATGTTAAAATGACTATACATGGCCACTTTCCTCACTTCATTCTTTGTATAAAGCTTCTTATTAAATTTTGATCCATACCTTCTTCTTCACCACAGTTCTCTCATTTCTCATTTTATCCATTTACTTATTTGCTAAGATGCTCTTTTCCTATGGTTTATTTAGCTTTAGAGATTTTCTATAACTATCTAGGCTGCTGCTTGCGTTGGTTTTTATGATGTGATGCAATGACAGCGGGACTTGAAAAAGAAGAAACTAGATAGTCTTCAAAGAAAGAAGATAAACTTGATTTGTTGGTTGACCAAAAGTAGGAGACGTCATTTCATTTCTTACTTCTTTTTTCTAAGCCCAACATCATATACTTGCTTAAATCACAAGGGTGATGGGGGCCGATGCCAATTTTCTTTTCATGCCAAAAATTGGCATCCTCATCCACCAATAGTATTATGTCACATAACCACTACCATTTCCATGCCAAAATGAAGAGAATTAATGGGGGTGGATGCCAAATTTTGGCATTAGTTGCCAAATCATTTTTTTTTTTTAAAACCAAAAACTAACATTTTAATAAATAAAAACCTACAAATAAACTTAGATTAAAATTAAACTAAACTTAGATAAAAATAAAAATACAGTTAAACTAAAATTAAACTACAGGAGTGGTTCGGGCCAATCGTATTTTGCCGCCATCTTCACCACTCCACAGGATATTTTTGGCTCGACCACCCGAAGCTTTAACGGTCCAAAAGCCCAATGGTCACAAAAATTTAAAGCCCAACGGTAATATACATCGGCATATGTATGCCGAAATTTTGTGTTGATGCCGATGCCAAAAGTTTGATGGGGGTGGTAAATGCCAATGCCAAAATTCGGTACCCGATGTCCCATGCCAATGACCCCCTCACCCTAAGAACATAAAGTGTAGTAAACTTTAAATTGTAAGAGCATAAGGTGTAGTAACACAAGTTAAACTTTAACACAGTTTCACGTCAGTGTCACATTAGCTTTAACATTTTAACCTTAACTCACCAAAAAAACACCCCTTAGAGCACAAGGTATGCAAGCTACTAATAACATGTTATTAGTATGCCACATCAATGCCACATCATACACCTTTCAATAACACACTAATAACTAAAACACTCTTCCTCATAACACACCACTAACATGTTATTGGATCCCACAAAATACCCCACTAAAAATATCTACTCACTCACAATACAAAATATAAATAAATAAATAACACAAAGAAAAACCATTGGCTTGAGCCACTCTAGTAACTCAAATGCATTTGACATAAATTTGGCATGTTGAGGTGGTACGGCAATGGCATGCCATTGGTATTTTTTTTTCCTCCCTTTGGCATGTTATTAGTAGCCATACCTTGTGCTCTTATCATAACTTACCATAACTCAACCATTTTAGACCTCACTTTTCTTTAAAAAATAAATTTACAAATTCAACCCCTAAACTAATACTTTATTTAATAAACAACATAACATTTAAAAAAAAAATACAAATAACATTTAATAAAAATTATAAAACTTCAAAAAAATACAAACTAATACTATATTTCATATGTTACCATGATTACAAAAATATGTTACCATTTTAAGCAAATACTCCATATTGACATTTTTGTATCAGTTATAAGGTTGGTCCCAGTCGCGACCTGGGACGACCTGGGACAACCTGCGCCACGTCAGCTTTCTCTCTCCAGCGACCTGGCACAACCCGGGTGCCCCAGTCGACGACCCAAAGATTTATTTTTTTTTATTATTATTATTTTTTTTTAATTCAAACATTTTTATCAGCAAATATTCCAAGGTGTTTTTGCACTATTTGGTATTAAATGTGATGCGTTGGAAAGGAGAACATGCGTCAATATCGAGTGAGAAAGGAACCGATATTCACAAAATGAAACGACGACCGATGTGGCAACCGGCCACCCGCAGTCGTGCCCAACCGATCTAACATCGGTCGAAGTTCCAAAAAAACGTTGCCCAACCGATTTCAAAGCTTCGAATGCGACCAGCCTAAGCCATCCAAAAAAATATATGTTACCATATCTCTAGCCCAGCCCAATAGCAGCAAAAAAAAAAAGGTTTCTTCTTCTCCATCGTTGTTGCGCGCGCGCGCACACTCATACACAAACAGTTAACACGCATACAATCAAACGATTAACAAGGGCAAAAAATGTAACGTTATAAGGGGGCGAAGTGTAAATTACCATCGCCTTAACGCCGCGTTATGTTGCTAAAGCCACCATGTTAACGTGGCTTTAACGCCACCTCCGGTGTGGGTTACGGGGGTTAACGCCCCGGCGTTATGGTTTAACGCGAGACACACGTTATTATACCGTGTGCTCTAAGACAAGACTCTTTACTTTTTGTTTTTGCAATTCAATTAGTTGTATGTTGGTTTGGTTGTTTGCAATGATTCCTATCTTTCATTCAACAAATATAGATCTTTATTTTTATTTTTTTTTTCAAAAGCGATTGATTTATTTAAATCATTGTTTGAGCAAATATTCGTAGATGCTCTTCAACCCTAAGCTTCAGGAGACTCCGCGGTAGCTCCTTCTTCTTGTAGGCTGAAATAAGAGAGAACACCGTTAGCTCGCCCCGGGTTTTTAGTCCGAGACCAAGCTCCGGCGTGAGAGTAAGTACTTGGTATAAGTGAATGATAAATAATAAGTGATAAGTAAAGAGGAGTAAGGGTAGAGAGAAGTCTCTATCGGAGTATGTGTGTGGGAAAAAGGTCCCCTTTCATGTGTGTGAACCATTCCTTTTATACTACCTGAGATTAGCTCCATGACATATCTCTTTTGGAAGCTAAGTTGTCTTTTAGGGGAAGCACATAAGGCGCTGACGAGCACTAGGCTTGGTCCTCGGGGTCAAAGTTGTCTTCATGTTAGTTGTGGACCAGACGCCTGTGCCATTCGTACATTATCGTACAATGTGTGTCAGTTGTCAGCGTACTAGTTCTGATGGAGATAATGTTCTACCTCCTGAGTAGACACATTCTCCTGAGTAGACAATGCTTCCTGAGTAGACATGTTCTCCTTAGTAGACAATGCCTCCTGAGTAGACATGTTCTCCTGAGTAGACAATGCTTCCTGAGTAGACATTGCCTCCTGAGTAGACATGTTCTCCTGAGTAGACAATGCCTCCTGAGTAGACATGTTCTCCTGAGTAGACAATGCCTCCTGAGTAGACATTGCTCTCCTAAGCAAACAATGCTCTCTTGGGCAGACATTGCTCTCCTAAGTAGATATTGCTCTCATGAGCAAACATTGCTATCCTGAGCAGACAATGCTCTCCTGAGCAGACAGCTCTCCTGAGTAAACATTGGTCTCCTGAGCAGCCAGCTCATGTGAGTAGACAATTCTCTTGAGCAGACAGCTCTCATGGGCTGACAACTCTCCTGAGCAGACAATGCCTCATCATAGATTGGTTTTGTATTAGAAACATTTGGAGTTAATTGTGATTGTCTCCTCCAGAGTATCCGGAGGAGGACATACCTCATCAATCATATTTTAGCTAATTAAGCATAATTGTTAATTGATTTTTTTTTTTACAAAACCAATTGGAATGTAATAATTGTACGTTGGCATGATGAAATAAAAAGATGTCTCTATCTAGGTCCACTATAAGACGTCTTGATTTTAAGTGATGAGTCTAGGTACATATTGCGCAATATATTTTGCGTGTGCAGGGTCAAGGGATGGCCTGTATGAGAATACACAATGTGCACAAAATCATGCTATATCGATCCCATTACTTTTTCAATAGAGTACAAATATCACTATTACTTCATTTTATGCCATACTTTTTACAATTGACATGGAAATTTATAGATATCACATTATTAGCGTACATATTGTTATTTACTACACTAATTGGTAAAAATTTGGATCGTGTCTAAAGTTTATAATTAAACTTTATAAGACTTTACAAGACTTTTAAGTGGCAAATTTAATATGTGACGATTAGTAGTGTGAAGAATGTGATTGTATATAGGTGTTCGATCCTCTAAAATGATGAAAACTTTATATAAGGTCAAAAATTACAAATCAAGTAGACAAGCAATGATGGTTTATACAAGCATTACTCAAGTGTGAAATAGTAGAAAGCCTAAAAGGTGAAGTGGGTGACAAAAGTATGGGAAATGATTCGTACACTTAATATTTTGATTGGGACACTCTAACTTATGCATTAACCGGTTGTACTGTTTATATATTTAGCTTTAACTACTTGTACATATGAGTGTGCAAATCAAATCTGAATGTGTACAAATCATCACCCAAAAGTATGGGATGCAAATGTGTTGTCCACTCAACTAGGTATCTATTACTGTAAAGGGTTGGGTTATTTTGACCCCTCCTAGTTTTTTAGATTGACCCCCCCTATTATTTTTGAAATTTTTTTATTATTTTATTATTTTTATAATTTTATTTATATCAAAAAACTATAAACCTGAAAATACGGAACAGTAAATATAAAGTTTAATAAGTCAAACGCTTAAAACTGTCAGAAATACGGAACATAAACTGACAAAAAACTGTGTTGTACTGCAAAAAGTGAGAGACAAAGGGAATATTCCCCTATGATGTGACATCATAGGGGGGTTACAATAGTGTATCCCTACTGTAAAATACGAAGTGCCGAATTTTAAAATTTTAGGGACAAAGAAATACTCCCTCCGTCTCAAAATTATTATCAGGAGACAAGATGCACAAATATTAATAAAAGTGGGATCACTATAACTCTCAACCACTCAAATAGAATATTCCCTCATTATATTCTTTTTTTCTTACTAAAATAGGAAAGTGGACAATTAATTTGAGACATCCATAAAAGGAAATATGGACAATAAATATGAGACGGAGGGAGTATATGTTGTGCAAGTCAAGATTTGTCAAATCAAGTAACCACTATTTCTATTCACATTTGTAGATGTAGTCACACAGAGAAGTAGGAGTGTTCAATTTGTTCAAATTTAAGAATGGGGTTATTCATACGGTGGCTATAATTTTAGATGAACGGGGTCTACTCTTTAGGCATGGGTCCCCTTTGTCCTCTCTCTTCCACATGGGTCCCCCTTTGTCTTTTTTTTTTTTTTTTTTTAATTGTATATAGTTTATTTTGTGTAGTATATTTAATTTGTGTAGTGTTTTTATATGTATAGTGTATTTATTTGTGATTATATATTATTTGTGTAGTGTTTTTATATGTAGAGTATTTATTTGTGTATTGTTTTCATTTAATTAAACAATAGCAATAAAACATTTTATAAACTTTTTTTACGTTACTTTTTATAAACTTTTTTTATAAATTTTTTTTATAAACTTTTTATAAACTTTTTATTAACTTTTTTTTATAAACTTTTTATAAAAAAAGTTTATAAAAAAAAGCTTATAAAAAAAGTTTATAAAAAGTTTATAAAAAGTTTATAAAAAAAAGTTTATAAAAAAAGTTTATAAAAAAGGTTTATAAAAAAAAGTTTATAAAAAGTTTATAAAAAACGTTTATAAAAAAGTTTAAAAAAAGTTTATAAAAAAAGTTTATAAAAAGTAACGTAAAAAAAGTTTATAAAATGTTTTATTGTTATTGTTTAATTAAATGAAAACAATACACAAATAAATACTCTACATATAAAAACACTACACAAATAAATACACTATATACATATAAATGCACTACACAAGTAAAATATAACACACAAAATAAATATACACAAATCAAATCAAATAGAAAAACAAAAAAAATAATAATAAAAAAAATGTACAAGTGGGGACCCACAGCCGGAGAGAGAGTGAGGACAAAAGGGGACCACGCCTATGTGTTTGGCAGGGATAGACCCCGTATGAATAGTAGGTCCCAAATTTAAAGTCAAATCTTATATAGCTGGTAATTTTAACCGGATGAAATATAGCTATATATAGACATCTTGCCCCGTCACATGTACTTTTAATCCATATCGACAAAATGTTTTATTTTGGCAAAATAAAAATACAATAAAATTTCTATTTATGCTTTGCTACTTGTTGAGAATAATAATCTAGTGCTTATTATGTATTTGATATATCTTATTGTTGATGTTTTTATGATTGCAGAATAAGTGATTTGAGATTATTTGATGATATAAGTTGTGGAGTTGGATATTGAAGTTTAGAGTTTCTTGAGGGACTTGAAGTGGAAATATATTAGTCTTTGTTTGGGAGCTTATTAGCAACTTGGTCAAAGTTGGAGGTTCTAATCAAAGTGTTGCTGCTATATATAGAGAGAGACAAAGCTGGATTTCTATTATTCTGATATAAACGCTTTCTCTCTCTACAAACTCTCTCAATAATATTCTCTCTTTGTAACCCTATTTTGTGTTCTTGATTCTCTTGATCAAAACACTTGTTTCTACTGTTGTTCATACTTGATTAAGATCAAGTATATTGTTGACATGTTATTAACTATTTGAGAACCGTTTCTGGTGATTGTAATACTTTGTTCGTGAGTAATAAAAGTGTTTTGATATCAATTGAATCTTTTTTTCTTCATGGTATCATAGACAGGTTGCTCTGAAAAACTTTTTTGAAAAATTAGGGTTTCGTTTAAAATTGAGGATTTTTAATTCTTTCTTTAATCTGTCAATTAATTTGTGTTAATTGATAGATCTTGTGGTTGATTTCATAGATCTTTAACGTTTTCTGAAAAACGCCTATTTTTTGAGAAAATTAGGGTTTGGTGAAATTTGGGGCTTTTTGATTTAAAGGCTTTTGAGATCGATTAAGTTTCTTTAGTCGATAGATTGGTGATTTTGTTAAGATTGCAAGTGGTTCTGGTGATTTGCCCTAATTCTGAAAATTAGGGTTTGGTGGTTCTTGGATCTTGGTTCTAGGTTCTTGCTGTGTATCTGCTATATCCCTAGACTAAGTGAATCTAGGGTATAGTAGGACTGATATTCCACTGCTGAGTTTTTTTTTTTTTGCGTGCTCTGTAACACCTCTTACACCCTTCTTTTTAATTTCAGTTCTTACTTTTCTGTTGATTTGGGATTATTGGAAGTTGTGTTGTTGGTGGTTGAAGTGTTAGTGTTGGTTTCTGTTATATTTGTTTTTTGTTTTTTATTTGTTGTGTGCTTGTGTGCGCTCTTGACCTAACACTTTAGTGGCAAGGAAAGCCTGAGAACTCCTTTCTCTTCTCTTTCTTGTGTGCTTGCTTTCTTTTACTTGATATAATGTCTGTTCATGGTTATACTGGTGATGAGTATGAACCTGATAACCCTGTCACCCTAAGAAGTAAATTGGACTTAAGTCATCCTTTACATTTACATCCAAATGATTCTGCTTCTTTAACTGTTGTTTCAATAAAACTCTAAGGGACTGAAAATTATAATGTCTGGTCTTGTGCTACGCTTTTAGCATTAGAGGGAAAAAATAAAACTGGTTTTATTGATGGAACATGTAGGAGGTCCAACACTGATGAGGTTTTGGGTAGACAATGGGACAGGGTTAATGCTATTGTTTTGGGATGGATTTTAAATTTCCATCTCTGAAGAATTGCATCTTGGGCAATTTTTTTCTAAAAGTGCATCTGCTGTTCGGGATGAGTTAAAAGATACCTTTGACAGGGTTGATGGTTCTGTAACCTTTAACTTGCATCATAAGATAAATTCATTGACTCATAATGATACTACTATTGCTGAATATTTTAATAAATTGAGTACTATGTGGAAACAATTTGATGCTATGGTTCAATTACTTAGATGCACTTGTCATGTTGTTGATGATTTTAAAAGGCATAATCAACTTATAAAATTAATGCAATTTTTAATGGGTTTGGATGATACTTACATACAAATAAGAAGTAATATTCTTTCTAGAGATCCTTTACCTGATGTTAAAGGTGCTTATGCTATCATTAGTAGTGAGGAGAGTCACATAAATGTTGTGTCTGGAAGTACCAGTAGAAATCATAATTCTGCTTTTGCTTCTAGAGTTGTGAATCAGTCTACTAATCAGACCAATCAACCTGTTAGACTTGTTAATCAGAATGCTCAAGCTAATAATCCTACTGCTAACTTTAATAGAGTGTCTGATAATAGGAGGAATACTGGTTCTACTGTTGTTTGTGAAAATTGTGGTTTTAATGGCCATACTCAAGAAAGACGTTTTAAATTGATTGGGTATCCTCCAAATTTTTGAAAAAGGGTAACGATAATAGATCTCAGAATAATAACAAAAGATTTTCTAATACTAATTTTGTTAGGTCTAGTTCATCTTCTGGTTTTACAGATGAACAACTTACTACTCTCATTTCTCTCATCCAAGACAATACACTCAAAGGAAACAGTGTGCAGGCCAATATGGCAGGTACATATTATAATAATAGCAGAGTTTTTAATCCGAATTTTCATAAGTTTTTTTCAACAAATTGCAATTTGAGATCTAAACTTACTTCTGATGGTAAAATTGTGGATTCTGGTACTAACCAGCATATGACACATTGTGACAAGGAATTGATTAATGTTTTTGATATTTCTCATCTTAAGATAAAGGTTGGTCATCCTAATGGCACACAAACCTTTATTACCAAGACTGGAAATCTCAAATTAACTGACTCTTTAATATTGTATGATGTTCTGATTATACCAGAATATTGTGTCACATTAATATCTGTTCATAAACTTGCTATAGATAATAAAATTGTGGTTGCCTTTGATGAGAACAAATGTTATTTCTTGAATCAGGATTTGAATCTGGGAAAAGTTCTAAGAACTGGTAATCAGTCTGGTGGTTTATATTATTTCAATTCTGGAGGTATTCCTTTTAAAAGTAATAATTCTCTGTTTCAATCTTTCCTTTCTCAATTTGACTGGCACTGCAGGCTTGGTCACCCTGCAGACCCTGTTCTAAATGTTTTAAAACCTGATTTGAAATTTAATTCAAAATATCAAAACATAGTTTGTGAAATTTGTCAAAGAGCTAAGCAAACTAGAGAACCTTTTCCTTTAAGTGATCATACTTCAACTGTTTTAATTGAACTTGTTCATTTAGATCTTTGGGGGCCTTATAAGGTTGCTAGTAAAGAAGGTTATAAATATTTCTTGGCTATTGTGGATGATTACACTAGGGCTGTTTGGGTATATTTAATCAAAACCAAAGATGAAGTAATTCATTATATCACTGTTTTCTATAATATGATTGCAACTCAATTTGATAGAAAAATTAAGAGTTTTAGAAGTGATAATGATACTAAGTTTGTTAATCACACTTTTTCTAAGTTTCCCAATCAGACTTCTTGTACATATACTCCACAGCAAAATGGTATTGCAAAAAGGAAACATAGGCATCTTTTGAATGTGGCTAGATCCCTTCTATTTCAGGGGGAATTCCTTTTATATTTTGGACTGAATGTATTCTTACTACTACTTTTCTTATTAACAGATTGCCTTCTTCTGTGCTTAATGGAAAATATCATTTTGAAATGATATATAATAAAAAACCTACTCTCTGTGATTTAAGGATGTTTGGTTGTTTATGCTTTGCTACTACTGTTAATAATAATGACAAATTGAGTAGTAGATCTGAAAAATGTGTGATGATGGGGTTTTCTAATTCTAAAAAAGGATCTAGGTTATATAGTCTTGATAAGCATCAGTACATTTTTCTAGAGATGTCAAATTGTTTGAATCCATCTTTCCTTTTAAGGAGTCTGTTACTGATAAGAACAATGATACTTCTGAAAATGTTTTTCAAGACTTAAATCATTTGAATTTTTTTGATGTTGAAACCCCTGAACTACCCAATGATGAAAAGAGAGTAGACCCTAAGCTGAATAGTGACATTGAGTCACCAAGTGAAGGTAGCTACTCTCCTCTATCTGGTAGAGACCTTGTCACTGATCATAACAGTGATAGTAGTGTTTTTGCTGATGAGGATGAGATGGTTGCTACACTTGAAGAAACAAATAATTCTGAGGGTAATTTGAATCAAAATTCAAATTCTCCAGTTCAGGAAGAAGTGCCTTTGAGAAGGTCTTCTAAACCTTCTATTTTTCCAAAAAACTATAATGATTTTGTTGTTGAGTCTAAGGTTAAGTATGGAATCGAAAAATTTGTGAATTATTCTAAACTTAACTCTAGAAATTACTGTTTTACAGTTTAGTTGAATAAAAGTCATGAAACAAAAAACTACTTTGAAGCTTCTAAATCTATCTATTGGACTGATGCTATGAATAATAAAGGGCTAATAACCGATTAAAGCATCATAATTGTCACAAATATCAGTTCGATGTAGCGAACAAAAAAAATAGCTCTTCTTGACATTAAACTTGACATTCTTGTCTTCAATTGAGTAAAATAAATTTGTGATGACCATTTTACCCTTAAATTTATAAAAATTGCATCCTTTGTCCCTTGTATATAAATAACCCTTTTAACTAATTTTAACACACAATTAAACCTACACCTCTCTTCAAAAATTGCCGTCATCTACCTTCTCATCACACCTTTTGGGAATCGTTAGTTATGTGAATCCAGGTACCAAATTTCCATATTGCTTTTTTGATTGTTAATATTTTAAGAAAATGGTGTTTATAATTTCTTCGAATTAATTGTAGAGGCTGATGGAAACCAAAGATATGCAATCCACTGGGAACCTCCTCCTGAACAAGCATATAAATGGATACATAAGAAACCGAAAGTACCAAAATCTTTTTCAATTGTATTAAATGCAATCCACTGGGAACAAGCATATAAATGCAATCCACTGGGAACCTCCTCCTGACCCACAAAAGATTGTTCAATTGATAAATTTTGGGCTTTATCTTTCGGTTTAATTGATAAAATTAGGGCTTTTGTTTTTTTTGTATTGTGTGTTTGGTTTAATTAGAACATTTGATTGTTGAAATGGTAGAATTGGGTTTAGTTGCACAATTAATTCCTGTAGCTGAAATTAGGGCTTTTTCCTGGAAGCATGGGAATATGGGATGCTAAATTGCTAATGTGTTACAAACGAAATTAATTGTTGGCTATTCAGGTTGCAGTTTTAAAGGAACAATTTGCACCATTCGGGGATCTTTCTAAGGTAGAACCAGATGATCAAGAGCCTGCTGATGGAAATAATGATTCTGAAGCAGCCAAGTACTCAGCCCGTGTATATTTTACAACTCGACATGCTGCTAAGAAGGCATTTACGAGTGGTAAGTGCTGGAACGGTCACAACTTGCGGTTTTCATGGCTAAAATCTAATAATCGTGAAAGTCCGTTACCTGCCTCTAAAGGAAATTCAGATGTTTGAACACTGCTCTGAGTTAGAACCGGAAAAAAAGTTTCAGTTGGATTTAGGTGACATAAGCTTGCATATAGGTTTAGGAATCTTTAGATTAGCTTAATCTAGTTTCATGATAGCTTAATTCATCACTTACAATCTGTTTTGAAGGATCAAAATTCATAAAAGTCAAACTGCAACTATTTTCAAAAAGTCAAAAATTTTGTTCTCAATCTTAATTGCTGATTTTTCTGGATTTTTAATTCACTCATTTCTGATTCAGATCTGTTGAAATTTTGGATTCAAGAACTCTTGTTGGTGGTTATTATCAAGATATTTTTAGAATTATTTTGGGATTTTTCTAAATCTATTTAAATGGGGCTTGAACATGGTCAGTTTTGTGACAATTCGTATTTTCAGGTCATTCTCAAAATATTACTCATGCTTCATTATTTATCATTTATAGTGAACTAGGTTTGCGAGCATCAAATTCACGTAATCGTAATGGTTTAACTGTGAATTCATGATCATATCATCGAGGTCATTTCATATAGACTAAGTTTAGTCTACATTTCATTAACATCATTGTCATCATATTAGTTCATGCATGGTTTTGCATTTTTCATTAAACGTATAACTTTTATTAAATAAACGTTATCGCGTAATTAATTATTTTGAACAATTGATCCATTACTTCCAAAAATTATCCCGATATATTTTTATACTCATATTAAGTTTATAAAATAATATTATGAGTTTACCCAGTGTTTTAAATTTATTTTGTAACTAAATTGTTGTATTTATATAATTACGACGTTTTTCTTAAATACGACACGATTATTATTATTTCACTCAAATTTTGCAAGAAATGTATTTTTATAATTTTTATGACCTAAATATATTTTATCTTGACCCGTGAAAATTTATTTTTATCTAACGCTACCTTAAATATTCAAATGGGTACACAAGTTACCACTTAACTTCATTTAACCTCACAAAATCTTACACTTATACTTATAAAAAAAAAATACAAAAAAAAGAGATGACAAACCTCCCTTGTCGACAAGGGAGGGTGAGTCACAAGGATTTTTGCATAATATCTTAAGTATACTAGTATAATATTACTAACTTAAATCATTTCATTCATTTCATTTCACAAACACAAAGATCAAAATTATCTTTCTCTTTTCTCTCTCAAAAATTTGGCAGCCACAAGGATCCAAGGAAGATCATCTCAAAAATTTTCAAGACAAGGTTTTAACAATCTAGTATCACTTGTCGTATAGGTTTTGCCATAAAAACCTCAAGTGATTAGGAAAAACTCATTGTCCTTAAACCTCATCATATTTCTTGTAAGCATTCATATTCATATTTTAATTTCATATTCATTGTTATGATCATATCATTTTATTTGAGAAACATGCAAGTTATGTGATGTTTATACCACTTTTTAAGGTTTTTAAGTGTTAAATATATATAATCCATCATATAAATTACTCCTTGTTATATATTAGTTTGGTGATGTCTAGGAAACCATGACACCCTAAGAAGGTGTATGGTAGGATTAGAATAGCTTTGGAGTTGTTTTGAATGGGTTAGAATAGGTTTGGCGCGAGAAAAACTCATTTCGACAAGTTTGCAAAATGGTATGTCCTTATTTTCAAAATCTGGAAAATTCGACAGTAGGTACAAATTTTTGGCCTAGATATTTAGAAAATATACTTTAAAACGAAACTGTGGCCGCTTGAACGGATTAAAACGGAGCTATAATTAAGAAGTTATGAATTTTTCAAGTTGACGACGAAAAATATAATTTTCTGGAATTTCAGCAAGCGTTGTTTATTTTGTACGAGTCAAAAACGTGGCTTAGACGTTATAAAAAGTGTCGACTTATCGAAAATATATATGTTATTTTGATACAGAAAGTTTGGAGAACAAACCATTGGGGAACTAAATTTGGAGAACAAAAGAATTGGAGAACTATATTTTGAAGAACTAAAAGTTTGGAGAACAAATATTTGGAGAACTAAAAATTTGGAGAACAAACATTTAGAGAACAAAATATTTGGAGAACAAACATTTGGAGAACAAAATATTTGGAGAACAAACATTTGGAGAGCAAAACATTTGGAGAACAAAATATTTGAAAAACATTTGGAGAACAAAATATTTGGAGAACAAAAATGGAGTACATTTTCTTATAAAAGTGATGTCTTCTAGTAAGGTAATTTAAAAATGGTCAAGACGTTAAAAGATTATTTTCGACGAGAAGTATTGTTTTCAAAAATTCATAAGTGGTATAAATATCATCCGAATTGCATGCATAACATTACATCATGACTTATTACATATCATATCATTCATAATAGGTCAGTTTCGAGATTCACGCTACATTTCGGTATACTCACTTTTGTCATCGCACCAATTCATCAAGTGAGTTTTCATAGCCCCGTTGTATACATTTAATACTTATTTTCAAACTTACGGGGGAGAATACATTGCACATTATTTTTATTACGATACCAAGTATATCAAATTCATTACATTGCTTAAGTTACCTCATGCCAATTGAATGTCCCCATTAGATAACATGAGCCGTTAATTTCATAGAAGCGAGGGTGAGTGGATAGATCTATCGAGGGTGACTCCTCCATCCGGGTTGGTGGATTCCAACTGGTTAAACGGATGCATTTCATTTAATAACATTATTTGAGTTGTGTGGCAAACACTCTGTTGGGGCGAACATCATGATCAGTCTAGTTTCGGTGTCATGGACTTATAGCAATTGTAACATTTTTGTGGCGACATTGTCATACATTATCTATACTTGTGTAGTCGTATAAATCATTTTCATAAACCTATGATTTCTCACCAACATTATTGTTGACCGTTTTAGCAATGTATTTTCAGGTAATTAAGACATTCGCATCATGGCACGAATAAGGAACCCTCATAGAGTCACGGCGTCGACCTATCTCATTGTATATTATGGTTTTCTTTTCAAAACATCGTTTGGACTTGTAATAAACTTATATTTTCCGCAAACTTTATCAACTTTTGGGACCTATCTTGTAACTCTGGATGTTTTAAATAAATGTCAAACGATGTGTTTTTAAACGAGACTTTAGGTCGTTCAATATAACTGTGATTGTGATGCTATGACAGTCAATCCCCAGGAATTCTATTCCGCTGCAAAACAGATAATTTGGGGGTGTGACAAGTTTACCACTTAGTGTCCTGTGCACCAACTTAATTCACTAAGACATCTTCTTGCAGAGCTTCTAGAGAGCTCATTATAGCTCCTCTTAGGCTAAAACTTGGTCCAAAAGTACTTTGCTAGGTGATCTTGAGATTCTGATTACTGGATTTTAGGTTTGAGCTTATCTTAGAGCTTATTTTCAAGCTGCAAGTTAGGGGTTCAGTGTTGTTTGGATATGAGCTTATCTTTGTTTTTGTTACCCTGATGTTAGCTTGTGTTCCTTATGATTACGTGACTGTTGATGTCAGTTTTTGTTAGCTTAAGTCCATTTAGTTTTCTCAGTTATTTCTTGATTACTGTTAAATGGTAATTATGATATAGCAGATGAGTTTATGTTACTGAAGTATGGTTTTGTATGCAGGCTACAGTGCTACACCAAAAGCGAATTTATCTGATGAAGAGATAACTGCTCTCACAAAACGAACACAAGATGGTGGAGGCAAAGGCTGGAAAAGGATCTGCTACACTTTCAATGGTGGAACAGAGGTGGTGGAGGCAACGACGGTCAAAGAATTTAAGAATTTCCCGTACTTGTATTCACAAGAAGGTGGGTGACGTAGAAGATTTACTAGATAGATATAAGCATCTTGTGTTAAAGTATGTTAGTCCACATGGTAATAAATTATGTTATTTATATCTATTAGATAGGTATTAGGAATAGGAAGTCTAGTAGGATTGTGATTATAGTCAAGAACATGATATAAGTAGTAACATGATATAAGTGGACATGATTATTGTGACTTGAATGATTTTAATCCGAATAAAATGTTAAGATAATTAGAATATGTTATAAGGGATGATGGACGCAAATTTTTCCAAACGACAGGGATCATTTATGTAATTTAGCCTATGGACGATGGATGTAATTTTCGCAAACCCACAGGGACCATTTATGTAATTTGGAAGGGTAAAATGGTCATAATACTCAATTGAAGACAAACATGTCAAGTTTAATGTCTAGAAGAGCTATTTTTTTTGTTCGCTACGTCGAACTGACATTTGTGACAAGTGTGATGCTTTAATAGGTTATTAGCCGAATAATAAAATTGAGGCTTTATATAGAAATGATACTTTTGAGATCACTGTTTTACCTCCTGGTAGAAAAGCTGTAGGAAGTAAATGAGTGTTTAAGATTAAGTATAAGTCTGATGGAGAAATAGATAGATACAAAGCTAGAGTGGTTGCTAAAGGTTTTAATCAAAAAGAAGGAATGGATTATGAGGAAACTTTTTCTCTTGTTGTTAAGATGGTCACTGTTAGATGCTTGCTTAATATTGTTGTTCAAAATAATTGGCCTATTTTTCAACTTGATGTTATCAATGCATTTCTTTATGGTGATCTTGATGAGACTGTATACATGAAATTACCAGAAGGGTTCTTCCCTGAAGGTGATAACAGAGTATGCAGACTTAAAAAGTCTTTATATGGTTTAAAGCAAGCTCCTAGACAATGGAATGCTAAACTTACATATGCTCTTATTGAAAATGGCTTTACTCAAAGAAAAACTGATTATTCTTTATACACTAAGTCTAAAAATGATGTGTTTATTGCATTGCTTGTTTATGTGGATGACATTATTATTACTGGAAATAATGTTGATGAAATTAACAATTTCAAGGTTTTTCTTAAAACCAAGTTTATGATTAAAGACTTAGGGAAATTTCAATATTTTCTTAGGGAAATTGCAATATTTTCTTGGTATTGAAGTTGCTGATACTGAAAAAGGGATTTTTTTTAAAATCAAAGGAAGTATTATTTAGATCTATTAAGTGAGTATGGTATGCTTGGTTGCAAACCTGCTAAAACTCATTTGCAGTCTAAGCTTGTTATTTCTAATGAAGCTACTGATAATGATCCTTTACTTGATAACATTACTGATTATCAGAAGCTTATGGGAAAACTTATTTACTTAACCAATACTATACCTGATATTTCTTATGATGTTCATTGTTTAAGTCAGTTCATGCATTCACCACTTAAGTCTCATCTCAGAATAGCTTTTAAGATACTTAGGTATCTAAAAGGTGCTCCAAGTTTGGGTATTCATATTACTAAGAACTCTGGTATGACTCTTCTTGCTTATTCTGATGCTGATTGGGCTAAGTGTATTGTGACTAGAAGATCTGTCACTGGCTATTGTGTTTTCTTAAATGGGTCTTTAGTATCTTGGAAAAGTAAAAAGCAATCTACTCTCTCTAAAAGTTCTACTGAAGCAGAGTATAGAGCTCTTACTTCACTAACCAGTGAAGTAATTTGGAATTTTAAAAGATCTTGAGATTACTGGTCTTTTACATGTTCCACTTCACTATGATAATAAATCAGCTATTAAAATAGTTGTCAACCCTGTTTTTCATGAAAGGACCAAACACCTTGAGATTGACTTGCATTTTGTTAGAGAAATTTTTTTAAATGGTGTTGTCAAAACTGTTAAAGTAGATTATGCAAATCAAATTGCAGATATCTTTACTAAAGGGTTGGATACATTACAACATAATTTTTTGGTTATGAATCTTAACATGTTTGACATATATCAGATATCATATTAAGGGGGATGTTGAGAATAATAATCTAGTGCTTATTCTGTATTTGATATATCTTATTGTTGATGTTTTTATGATTGCAGAATAAGTGATTTGAGCTTATTTGATGATATAAGTTGTGGAGTTGGATATTGAAGTTTAGAGTTTCTTGAGGGACTTGAAGTGGAAATATATTAGTCTTTGTGGTGCTGATATTATTCTTTGGGAGCTTATTAGCAACTTGGTCAAAGTTGGAGGTTCTAATCAAAGTGTTGTTGCTATATATAGAGAGAGACAAAGCTGGGTTTCTATTACTACCTCCGTCTCAAAATAATTGTCCTCATTTGAATTTTTAAAGTCTTAATTTTTCAACTTTGATTTTTAATATTTTTGTATGTGTTATATAATACTTGATGAAAATTACACCAATGAAAAACCATTATATAGCCAATCCATTCATATATTTTGCATCAATTATTATATAACATAAACAAAAATATATAAGATCAAAGTTAGGAAATTAAGACTTTAAAAAGTCAAATGAGGACAATTAATTTGGGACTGAGGGAGTATTATGATATAAACGCTTTCTCTTTCTACAAACTCTCTCAATAATCTGCTCTCATTGTAACCTTAATTTGTGTTCTTGATTCTCTTGATCAAAACACTTGTTTCTACTGTTGTTTATACTTGATTAAGATCAAGTATATTGTTGACTTGTTATTAACTGTTTGAGTTGTAATACTTTGTTTGTGAGTAATAAAAGTGTTTTGATATCAATTGAATCTGTTTTTTTCACCACTCTATTGTATAATGATCAGATAAATCTTTTTACTTGACTGGCTCAAATGCATTTTTAGAATCCAACACATGTTAGTTTTAACATCGTCCAATATAACCTCATTTGGGCCGTGCTTAACACGGCCTAAAAAAACTACCTAGTCCACCTACAAATGTTCCATTGTCAAGTCCGAGAAAAAAAAGCAAGTTGACAACATGTAAAAGGTACGCCAAAAGAACCACATTAATACGTCCAGTAGTTGCACAATACCTATCTGAACTTGAGTTTATAGTTTCATTTGAGAAGGAGATAATTCACTTACAGTTCTACACACACACACAAAATTACGTTTAGCAAATAATGTCACTAGATATTACATGAAGAATTAAGGGCACACCTAATATTTCGAATTTGATTAAAACATTGAAAGAATGCAAAAGTACAATCTGTTTGATCTGAACTGCAACAGATAATTGTAGATTGATCTAACCAAAAAACAAGATTCTTTTTTGCGACAGTCTAATTCCAGAGGCACGTCTGAGCAGCGCCAGCGGTGATTTTTATTGGGATTGCTTTTCTAAATTTGAAAATGAAAGTACTCCAAACGGTTTAAAAGTAATCACCAAAACAGTATGTAGACATGTTGAGTTTGGCCAAAATTGCATAGATTTTTTAAATGATACCATCGCCTTATGACGGCCGCCAACTACGTCCTGAGAAAATAGATAAGGAAATTTGACTTGGGGGCCTAGATCCGTAAAGGTGTGAGGATCCTCGGACCCGTTATGATACCATGTTGAATAGTGAAATCCTCGTGGATTAGAATGCATTACTCGGTCACAATGTATAGTACGTATATATGAGAGCAGCCCTGAAATCCTAATAGTCTTACTTAGCCCTTACAATTGGCCCAGATCTTATACTATTATAGTGCATAGTCGAGTGCGATCTACCTTGAGGCGTGGAAAGGTGACATTAATTAGAAGATGCCTTTGTTTCGGTTTTTTGTTTTCATTTCATCAAGAATCTGACGAAATGCTAAGCCTACCTTTTTTGTTCCCTGTCTTTGTTTTTACTCTTGAGTTCTTAAACAATCGGCAAAAATATATACCTTTGGATTTTGTTTTGGTCACCATTGGATGTTTTCTTGTTTTCATTTCATCAAGATCACTCTTCTGTTTGCCTTTGCCTCAGGCTTTTCGCTTCAATTTCTATTAAAAATGTGAACTTATGTTTTCTTGTTCCTTTAGGTTTTTCCTTCAATCTTTGTAATATCGGATCAATACAAAACCGGTTCACTATATATTCAACTTTTGCAATTCATGTTTTCACACAAGATAAAATGAAGCAATCCACCATTATCTTTCTCATTCTCTTTTCTCTACTTAATACCTTATTCCCATCACGCGTTGACGCTCAATCCGGCACGTATAGTGAAAAGTTGAGAGGAAAAAACAATCATATCAGACTAGACAAGTTTCACAACACATACAAGCGCTCACTCCTTGCGTCAGCAAGTGCCACTTTGGCGATCACCGACTATGAGGAGGGTGGAGATAGTGGACCAGCTGCTTGTGATGGTAACTACCACTCAAATGACGAATATATCGTGTCATTACCCCCTTATTGGTACAATGATGGGCAAAGTTGCTATAAGTCTATTAACATATATTTCCAATATGGTTTTATACAAGCTAGGGTGATCGATGAAAGTGACGCTGATAATACGATAGTTGCATCCAAAGCAGTTTGGCGATTCCTTCAGATTCCCGAAAGTGAATGGGGAGATTTAGACGTTACTTGGACATGGGCGGCATAATTAAATTTGGTGTATGATATGTTTGGCATACTTGCTTTAAAATAGAGCGTCTTCGTTCTATTCGAAGTTTCATTATGTTTCCTAATGTAATAATTGAGGTAACGTACAATCAATAAATGAGACATAAAGCTGTTGTTAGTCCCGAAAGTTTCTTACTTGAATTAACCAAAAACATTTAAGAGTTCTTCTCATATACGGATATACCTATATCAGAAATGACTAGCTTGTATTATAAATTTCAATTAACAAGAGGTACTCGGATATTATATTAAATTATTAGACTAAGGTGCAAAACTTTTCTGCATTGTCTCAACATCAAATGTTAATTTATTTATGAAAAAAATAAATAAATAAATAAATAATCTTAAAAGAAAAATAGTGTTGATCGCTCTGCACAACCTGACCCATACATTTTATAAGCAATAACATGTTTAACCAAAGTAACTCAACATGTATATCAGTATGGTAATACTTTCTGTTGGGTTTAGTTCGGGCTGTCAAGTTGAAACGCCCAGGCTAGATTTTTTTTTTATTTTTTTCTTCTTTTACATGGACTGATTTAATACTAACACCAACACTTATATTAACACATAAAACTGTACATAACATATATCATCCGCCTTGACCCGTACATTGATGTTTCTCGCCAATCATACACGGCCGGATATATCATTTTCTTTAAATTTATTAGCAAGATATATCTCATGTCCTACGAGGAGGCATTCAAATGGGATTATGCAAATATTTCGATATCTTCAAGGTACAAAAGATATGGGCTTATATTTTAATAACTCATCCAAAACAAATTTAGTTGGATATGCAGATGCAGGATACAGGTCTGACCCTCATATTGGTCGGTCTCAAATTGGTCATGTGTTCACACATGGCGGTCCTGTTTCATGGCGTTCCGTAAAGCAAACAATCGCAGCCACTTCATCTAATCATGCAGAAATTTTGGTGATCTATGAAGCAAGCCGAGAATGTGTTTGGTTAAGAAATGTTATACTACATGTTGGTGAATCTTGTGATGTTTATGCGGGAAATGAGTGGCCAACAATTTTACATGAGGACAACACAGCATGCATCGCTCAACTGAAGGAATGGTTTATTAAAGGCGATAGAACCAAGCACATTTCACCAAAGTTCTTTTTTACTCATGACTTACAAAAGAATGGCGATATTATTGTTCAAAAGATTCGTTCAAGCGACAATCTAGCCGATTTATTTACCAAGTCACTCCCTACCTCAACATTTAAGAAATTGGCATATGGCATCGGAATGTGGCATTTCAGTGGGCTCAAGTAAAGTGATTATGAGGGGGAATAATATGCACCGCACTCTTTTTTCCTTAGCTATTTTCTCCCACCAGGTTTTTCCTAGCAAGGTTTTTAATGAGGCAGTATCCAAAGCGTATTTTGAATGATGTACAATCAAGGGGAATATTATGAGTATCTATACTACTTTATAATGCATTTAGGCCTTCTAAAATTAGAAGGCTTAAAAATTCAGATTTTTTTACTTGCTTATTATGGAAAGAGTTTTTCTAAACAAAAATTAAGATAAGGAGCTCCAATCATGAGATGACATGTGTCACTTCTTAACAAACTCCAATCCTAACTTCTAACAAACTCCAAACCTAACTCCTAACCACTAAAATTAAGATAAATAGCTCCAATTATAAAATGACATGTGTCATTTTTTAACTAAAAATTCATATTTATTTTTAAATTAAAATATCTTTTTATCTACTTATTTTTTTTATAATCTAATTTCACCATATTTTCTAAAATTTTATGCTCTTTAATTCAACATATATTTTGATATATTTTTATGAGTTTTTAGTTTTTATATTTTTAATGGGTTTATTTTATTTTAATTCAAATTTTTACAACTTTAACCTTTATTTCATTTATTTCAATCAATATAATCTTGATTCGTCAAAATCATATACTTTTGGGGTAGTGTTTGACGCGTAAGAGATTGCGAGGGTATTTCTATATGCGGGAATAATGATGTCGCGGGAAAGCTACGGGAAAGTTACGGGTAACCCAAACAAACACTTACAACTAACACATATACATTCGAAGTGTTGTGAAACGAATTCACTAAACGGGTAAGCAAACACATATAACTATACTTATCGCCGCAGCTGTGCGCGGGTACCCTCCTAGTTTATTATAATGATTGTACACATTTAACAGCACATTCATATTCTCTAACTAGTAACATCCATCTTTATGATTGATTTTGTAACATCTAATATTGTACTTAATACCATTCATGTTAAGGTCCCTATAAATAAAGACATCTAATGTATTGTGTAGACAGACCAATAATAAGTTCTATCTTTCATTTCATACTCTCTTATATTCCCTTGCTTATTGTTCTTATTGTGCTATTAGGCTCGTTGTTATACAACAATGTAAATTAAAAAGGAAATGATTTGCATGACTAAAATTCATGCCTAAAAACATGCCTAACTCTAAGATGATGACACATGGCAAGATTAGTGGTGAGGATCATGAAAGAGAAAATGTGCATTCCGCATGTCACATGATTAATTAGTTAGGCATAAATTTAGTCATATGAATTAGGTCCTTCTATCATTACTCAATTAAAAATACAAAAAAATCAAAAAATAAATAAATAAATAAATAAAATACCTACCACATGTTTGATATTATTCGTCGGAGATGGGGCTATGTAATTGGTGAATCATCACGAAGAGGGTTATTGTTCCTGATCTACGAGAGAAAGTGTGTGTTTTGGTGCAAATGTTAACTGTGTGTATGTTTTAATTTGTTGAATGTTTAAATGTGTTAGTGTAAGCGTGTGTATAATGTGCGTATTTGTATTTTATTAGTTGATTACATGTATACCTAGAAAAAAAAAGCAAAAATAATATTAGAAATACTAAATCCTCCTATCAAAACTTCCTACTTATCCTCCTATCCATACATAATTATGACACTTATTCATGCAATAATTCTCACTAATTCTCTCTCTTTGCATCCTCCAATAAATTTAACAAATGTTAATATTGTGTAAGTAGGAATATGAGTAGAAGGTTTTAGTAGAAAGATTTATCATTTCTCAAATAATATTTCTACCTAGTAATCACCCAAGAAATTAAATACAAGTTGCCCAAAAATATAAGTTGAACAATGTACTATTTAATTACTCCCTCCGTCTCAAAAGTATAGTCCTCATTTGACTTTTTCGGTCTTTTTTTTACAACTTTGAATTTAAGTATTTTTGTTTGTGTGATATAATACTTGATGCAAAATATATGAATTGATTGAGTTTTAATGTATTTTCATTTGTTATAATTTTCATCAACTATTGTATAACATAAACAAAAATATTTAAGGGCAAAGTTAAAAAAGAAAGACCAAAAAAGTCAAATGGGGACTATAATTTTGAGACGAGGGTAGTATTTAAATATGTTTTATTGTTTGACTTCTTTCACTAAAAGACAAAATTCGAGTCGCCCAAGTATTAATCGCCAAAAAAGTCGCGGTATTGATAAGGCAATGTTACAACTTTCGACACCAAAGGAAGAGTCGAGCAAATAAAAGGGGCTATCATATCACATTCTTTCACTAGTATACGGTTATTTTCAGGTATAATATACACCCATTATACCAAATCTTTTAATACTAGTACCGGTATTGAATTGGTATTGGGTATGCAGGGGTACTATATCTATTCGGAATCGGTGTTTTGGGTTTATATTTCTTATTGATTTTAATGAAAAAGTTGAGAACAATTATATTTAGTAAATCAAACCCTACTTGGCCCATTGAAACCCAAACCCGTTTCAGCAGTCGCCCAACTCGCCCATCTAACCAACTCCATAGCTTCATATCACAGATTTGGTGCGTTTATTTTTGGGTTGAGTTATTAAGACCCCTCTAATTTTTTATTAGGACCCCCCTTAGATTTTTTGTTTTTTTTTTTTTTACTTTCTTACACTATACTATCGGGGAAAATAAACGAGCTGAGAAGGAAACCACAGCT
>BPTQ01000001.1:140051952-140116775 GCA_019973895.1 Chrysanthemum seticuspe | reverse complement strand
GATCTTGTATTTGATATTTCACATATTTGTTGTGTAATAGTCGTGTTGGTTTGGTCCACCGTGTTACGGACTCGGTATCTAGCTTTGTACCGGAAAAAGTGTAAGCAACGTTGTGAAGGCTTCTCCGCCAAGTGAAGGAGTTTGTTGACATAGTGCTTGAACTCTCGAGTAGGTGACTCGGGGAGTGGAGTAGGGCAAGGAAGGTGTCCTTGTAGCCGAACCACTATACATCAGTTGTGTCTTTTCTTTCCCTTCACTTTACTTTATTTACTAGCTTTATCATTAGATCTATACTTTCCCTTCATCCATAAGATCTCACATATTAACAAATCTAAAGTTTTTAAAACTAACGTAAAATCGGCAAACTATTCAACCCCCCCCCCCCTTCTAGTTTTCCACAGGGTGGACAAGTTGTAGAGCATGTGACAAAGGCAAGCGTTGATATGGTCCCTATTCCCTATGGTGCTAATGACGTTGGCTCTAAGAATTTCCTCCCATTTCTTAAATTCGGGCTTAAGTTCATTGAGCTCCATTCCATATGGATCTCGGTTCACCTCCTTTCCCTTTCGGGTGACACGGGTTAGAGCGGCTCTTGGGTTAAAGAGGTGCTCACGAATGACATCCTTATCCGCTAGAGGAGTTTGGTAGGGAAGAGAGCGGTCATTGATTCCATCAAGGATAGTGAGTGACCACTTATCCGAGTAGACACATGTCCCTCGGTTGGGAATTCCTAGCACTTGAGCAAATTGGGTTAAGGAGATGGTGTAGTCATTTTGATTGATCCTAAACCTAAGGCTAAACTCATCTTCTTCATCAATGAAACCGGTGACACTAGCATAGAACTCTAACACAAACCTAGGACTAGGTTCATCGATGTCAAGGAGACAATCGAATTGAATAGCGTCTAGTTCTTGACGGAGATTGGTATTGTAGACAAAAGAGGAGTAAATGGTTCTACCCTCATGGAAGTACCTTGGTTCTAGACTCTTAAAGATTTCGACTTGTTCCTTGGAAAGTCCCTTGGTTTTGTGATGTTTGGGAATGTAGTTAAGGGTATCCTTGTGATCATAGAATCGTGCGGCTACCATGGTTATTCCTATGAGCAAGAATTTACATGTTAAAAATGAGAATAAACTTAATGTTTTGGTTCTAGTGTGTGCCTATATGAAAACGATTTGGAGTTGCGGTTATCTCGACTCATTTAATGCATAAAATGGTTTTTAGTGGGGGTGTTTGGCAAACGGCATGAGATAACCCAAACGCTTCTAATTCAATGTGGCTTCATTTGAATATACCCGGGAATGCATATTGGTTATGCAATACCTTTAGTATTGAAGAGCATGCAAGTGATGAAAATTTAACGTTTCTATTTGTATTAACAATGAAAAATTGTTTTCCTACAAGTGAGAAACTTTTCAAAAAAAAAATTGACATGGGGTGTTTGGTTATTTGAATAAAACCTTATAGTCATTATCTTTTGATTAGTGGGAAACATGATTTGTTTATGCAATGTGACAATGTAGTACCTAATTTCAATGACTAGTTATGCAATTTGTCAATTGAATCCATATTTTGTACAAGAATATACATAAACCCCATGTAATGATTTTGTGCACAAATTAGAATCCTAAACTCAGAATTAAAAGATAAAATGTAGTTAGGATACTTACAATGATGTTATCTTCAGTGATTTGTGGATGAGAAAATGTCAATAATGAGTTAGGTCTAATGTTTACACGTTTTGGTAAAGTAGGTTGTGAGGAAGAAGATGTTTTGTAGGTAGCATTTTTGCAACTGTAGTCACCACAGACCAGACGGCACCAAAAAATTGGTTCCGCCTTTGTTGTCGTTTGGTGCCGTGGGAACAGTAGTAGTTTCAAACAAATTTGTTTTGTTTTGTTTATTCTAAGGTTTAGACTATGTTTTACCTACATGTTTGGTTCCATTAACCCCAAACCAAGTCTAAGAAGATTAAATGGTTCTCGTTTGAGAGGTTTGGTTAGAATGTCGGCAATGTTGTCTTCGGAGGATACTTTCTCAATTGAGATGTTTCCTTTTTGAACATTGTCGCGAAGAAAGTGATGACGGATTTCAATATGCTTTGTACGAGCATGTTGGACGGGATTTTTGCTGAGATCAATAGCTCATTTGTTGTCGCAAAATATAACGATATCGTTGAGATGAATTCCGTAATCCACGAGAGCTTGCTTCATCCAAAGAGCTTGTTGACATGCTTTTCCGGCTGAGACGTACTCGGCTTCAGTAGTTGAGATAGCTAAAGTCGTTTGCTTCTTTGCAAACCATGAGGTGAGACAATGTCCGACAAAAGTGCAAATACCACTTGTACTTTTTCTATCGACATAGTCACCGGCATGATCCGAATCGGCATACACTATAGTTTCTACACCCGTTCCTTTGGGATACCATAATCCTAAACATGTCGTTCCCAAAATATATCTAAATATCCTTTTCAAGGCTTCTATGTGTGATACCTTTGGATTTTCTTGAAAGCGAGCACATAGACAAATACTAAACATAATGTCGGGTCTACTAGCCGTGAGATAGAGTAAGCTACTGATCATTCCTCTATATTTAGTGTTATCTACCTATTCACCTTCCTCATTCTTGGTGAGTTTAGTGTCCGAGGACATGGGTGTCTTAGTTGGTTTTGAGTCTTCAAGACCAAATTTCTTAAGCATATCTTTTATATATTTAGATTGGTTAAAGAATATGCCATCTTCTAGTTGTTTAATTTGAAGTCCTAGAAAGAAGTTTAATTCACCCATCATACTCATCTCAAACTCATCGTGCATGATTTTAGTGAAATCATCACATAGCTCTTGACAAGTTTATCCGAATATGATGTCATCAACATATATTTGAACAATGATAATATGTGATTCCTTTTTCTTGGTAAAAAGAGTATTATCTACTAATCCCATGGTGTATTTGTTTTCAACGAGAAACGTCTTAAGTCTATCGTACCAAGATTTTGGTGCTTACTTAAGACCGTATAATGCTTTCTTGAGTTTGAAGACATGATGTGGTTTCTCAAAGTCGGTAAAACCGGGAGGTTGAGCAACATATACTTCTTCGTTAATAAACCCATTAAGAAATGCACTCTTAACATCCATTTGAAATAATTTAAAGTCATAAGCACATGCATATGCAAGTAAGATTCTAATAGTATCGAACCTAGCTACCGGTGCATAAGTTTCATCATAATCAATCCCCTCTTGTTGATTATAACCTTGTGCGACAAGCCTAGCTTTGTTTCTAGACACTACACCATTTTCATCCATTTTATTTCAAAAAACCCATTTCGTTCCAATTATAGTTTGATCTTTAGGTTTTGGAACTAACTTCCAAACATCATTTCTAACGAATTGGTTTAGCTCTTCTTGCATAGCAATTACCCAAGATTCATCTTTTATTGCTTCATTTATGTTTTTCGGTTCAATGGTAGATACAAAACAAAAATGATTACTTTGATTTTGGGCTTGTGACCTTAAGGTTCTTTGATTAAGTTGTCCTATGACCTTTTCTAAAGGATGACTTTTGGATTCTTTGATGTTAATAATTTCATTATTTAATGGTTCATCTTCCTTGTTATTTTCAATTATTTCTTGACCTTCTACAAGTTGACTTTCAACTAAGTCATCATCTACCAAAGGTGATGTCTTAGAGGGAGGTGGACTTTCATCGAATGTTATGTTCAATGATTCCTCGACTCTCATTGTTTCTTTGTTTAAGACAATGTAAGCTTTACTAGTTTGAGAGTAACCAAGAAATACACCTTCATAAGACTTTGGGTCAAACTTGGTGATATAATCTTTAGTATTAAGAATGAAACATTTACATCCAAATACTCTAAAATATCCTAAAGTTGGCTTTTTACCTTTATAAAGCTCATATGGTGTTTTGTTTAAGAAAGGACGTATTAGGACTCTATTTAAAATATATGTAGAAGTGTCAACGATGTTACACCAAAACTTTTGAGGAATGTTTTGTTCATTAAGCATTGTTCTACTCATTTCTTTAATAATTATATTTTTACGTTCTACGACTCCATTTGATTGAGGTGTTCGAGGAGCCGAGAAGTTGTGTGTTATACCATTTGTATCACAAAAGTTTCCAAATTGTGTTTCATTGTCAAATTCACGACCATGATCCGTTCGGATCGACACAATTTTAACACCTAGTTGATTTTGAATTTTCTTGCTAAGAATTTCAAATTTATCAAAAGCTTCATTTTTGGTTTTCAAAAACAACGTCCAAGTAAACCTTGAGTAATTATCTACGATGACCAAAGTATATAAGTTGCCTCGATAGCTTCTTATAGCGGATGGACCAAACAAATCCATATGCAAAAGTTCTAGACACTTAGATGTGGACACCATGTTTTTAGCCTTATGGCTACTATGGGTTTGTTTACCAATTTTGCAAGTGTCGCAAAAATGTTGGTCATATTTTAGTTTTGGTAAATTCCTAACTAGCTCTTTTGAAGATAGGTTTTGTATGAGTCTTATATTAGCGTGACCCAAACGTCTATGCCATAGAGTTGAGCTATCATCTAAAGTTGTTAGACAAAGTTTGTCATTAGATGTTTTATCTATTTTCATGACGTATATATTATTTTTCCTAACTTCTTTAGCTATGGTGATACCATCTTTTAAAATTTTACTACCATTTTCTTCAAATAGTAATTTATACTTTTTATCACATAATTGGCTACTACTAAGTAGATTAAATCCTAACCTATCGACATAAGCAACATTTTCAATAGTTAGGGAGTTATGAGCGATCGTACCTTTGCCAATGATTTTGCTTTTAAGATTGCTACCAAAAGTGACATTACCTCCGTCATACTCTTGGTATGTTGAGAAGAGGCTTTTGTTGCCCGTCATATGTCGTGAGCATCCACTATGTTTTATCCACTCATCATGTTCCAATCCAACTTTCAAGCATACCTAAGACACAAATAACTCAAGCGTTTGGTCCCCAATATCTCATGGGTCTGTTTGGGTTAAACATACCATTTACTTGGTTCATGTATGAAAATGATGGGTAAGAGTTCCATGGCATGTAATCTGGAGTTTGATATGGTCTAGGGAAGTTTTGATTCCAACCGTTACGTTGATAGTTGGGTTGCATGTTGTGGTTGCTCTTAGGAAATGGGCGTTTGGCAAAAGGTGTTTTATGTCGTTGTTGAGTAGTTTTTTATCTAAATTCATTTTTAGCAAATCCTACTCCTGATGTGACAGCAGGTTTTAGTTTAACACTATCCTTGGTTTTCTTTGTTACTTTGACAAATTCACTACGGTCCGTATCACAAACATTCTGTCCTGCTGCAGTCCTCAAGGAACCAATTTTTACAAAGGACGGAACCCTTATTTTGGGTATGTCTGGTCCGTGCTGCACTACAGCAATTTTGACAGTTTGTTTGTCTTTTTCGGCCGTTTTGGGTTGACTCTTTGGAATTAACACCTCATTAAATCCCAACCCATTCATGTTTCCTGGTGTTTTTTGAATTCTAACTATTTCATCGGCACAAGCAATATTTTTGTTAAACCTTTTAAATTTAGAATTATGTTTGATTAGAACATCTTGTGTGAGCTTTAGTTTTTCTATTTCAAGATTAAGCTCTTGACATGATTTGCAACCATCGTCATTTGCTTTTCCCTTTTCTAATCGTTTTGCCTTTTCTTTTTGTTGGAATCACTCCTAAACCTAAATCAAGTGTTAGTGATTCATATGTAATAGTTAGCTTAATTATGGCCTTTATGTTTGTTATTAGCTTAAGCTTATGTAGAAGGCCCATGAGCTTAGGCCCATGTCCATTAAGGAAAGGAAGGGAGTAGGAGTGTTGCCCTAGCTCCCCTTCCTATAAATACCTTGTAATAACCCTCACTTGAGGGTTGGTTGTTCATTTTATTCATTCACCTTTACGCATAACCTTTCACATAGTATTTCGTGTGTGTGTTTAACGTGTTCAACCAATCTCTTCTCTTCTACTCTTTCTATTGATGCTTGTGTTGTAAACTTAGTGACCTAACAGTGGTATCAATCGCCTACTAGTTGGGTGAACGTATTGTTTTTGAAGTGGGTTTTTGGTCCTACGCGTAACACATACGGTGATACTTTGGTTCGCTTAAAAATACATTTTTTACACTTTTGAATCCAAGATTCTTGTACTTTCAACATTTTAAGGTGTTAAAATAACTGTTTTTGGCAAAAAGTTTCAACCTTTACGTGTGGATCATCATTTTCTAGCTTGGTTTTATTCGTGGTACGCGTTCTACGCATAACAGTTTTAGACGCTTTGGATCATCAAGTTTCACATTTTTGTGTTATTTTGGTGATATTGAAGCTATTTCATCACAAAAATCTGGTTTAGAATCATCTTTGGGCAAAAGTCATTTTTACGAGTAGTTCTACGCCTAACGAAAGCCTAATCTTACGCATAAGAATTCCGTGGTTTGATCTTCAGTTTTCGTGGTTTACTCCGTGTTTTCTTGCTTGGATAAGCCTGAAAATACGTCGACTTGGGATATCTTTTGCACTGTGATAGTGTAAAAGATTACTTGGGCTAAAAACCCCCTAAACTTACGCATAAGCATAAGCATACGCGTAGAACCTCTTACGCATAAGATTCATCTTACGCATAAGCTTTGTCTTACGCATAAGGTAATCCTACGCCTAAGTTTTCTACGCCTAACTTACTGTTTACGCATAACTTTAGTGTTTTTTCTCCTTTCTTACGCGTAAACTAAACCTACGCGTAACTCTTGCTGTTACGCGTAACTTTGGTGTTTTTACGCATAAGTGCTACTTGGCTTTATTGTGATTTCTACGCCTAAGGATACTTCATCAACAACGTTTCATTCGACTACAAAGATCCATCAACACAAGTTATAAATAAAAAAAAAATTTTAATTTTTCAGGGAGACTAAACGTTCAATTTTTACGCGAGATTCAAATTTTGGTTTAACTGTGAAAATTTTGGTCAAAAATTCAAATTTTTGGGCCCAAATTCAAACTTTTCGGGTAAAATTTGGCGTCAAAATTGTCATAACTCAAAATTTTCTTACAACCTTAGATTTGAATTTTATAGTGAATTTCAAAAATTTTTGACCCTCTGTGTGCTATATCGACTTCGCACCTTTTCTTTTCTTTGATTCTTCTGCAGGGGAGTGAAATGGATTCTGAAGATGATGCTCCATTTGTGGCATTGAAAGAAGGATACATGGCTCTGGCTCTGGCATTGAAGCGTCAGACATCATCAAATTCCCGATATCCCGCAGTCGTGCAAGGTGAAAGAGTTGTTGTACATGAAAGGAATGCTCAAATGGACGTTGAGAATGTTGTGATTACTGCAACTGTCGGTAATGCGGACAATGAGGTTGTAGCATTGGAAAAGCAGGATGACAACAGCAGATCTGGAGAAGATATCATACTTAACTACGACACCGAGCCCAACTGTGACGAAGAACAAATGGTTGAGGAAGATATCTTACCCACCTATGACACTGACACAGAACAGATGGTCGAGGTACAATCTAATGTTGATCATATTCTGACTGCAAATGCGACACAACATACTGAGCAACCTGAATTTAGTAATGAAGGAGAGGTTGACCAGTGTGTTGCACAATGTCCAGACAACTATCCCATGTCTGAGCCCTTACTTGTTAACAATTCAACTGAAACGTCAACTCAAACTCTTGAATCTGAAAACATTCTTCTCAAAAAGACCATTGCTCAGTTTCATAACGATTTTTCAAAACTAGAGGCACATTGCATCTCTCTTGAACTTAAACTACAAAACAAATCTTTTTCTTCAGAACACAATGGTCAGTATTCAAATGAACAAAGTAATCGTGTGGATACATTAGTAAAAGAAAATGAGCATTTAAAGGCTCAAATTCAAGCAAAGGGGCTTGCACATGTTGCTTTACAAAACAAACTGAGAAGATTAACTGACAAGAGTGTGGATACTAATTTTGCTAAACCAACAATCTTGGGGAAATCGTCTCTACAACCTTTCAGAAAACAATCTGTAGTTAGACAACCAACTGCATTTAAATCTGAACGTTCAAACTCTTCAAAACCACGGTTTCCCTCCCAAGTTGTTGAGAATAATCATTTGATAAAACCAGTCACTCCACATTCCTGGCCTATGAATAATGCTTCTGTTTCTGTTAAACCTGTTTCTGTTATACATGTTTCTGTTAAACCTCAACATGTGGCTGCTCCTGGAAAATCTAGGATTAGTTCGAACACTGTGTCTAAACCGAGCATTAAAATTAAAAAATCATATGAATCAAATGACGCATACAAGAACTATGATCTAGAAAAGGCTAGGAAAAGGGCACTTCTTCAAAAGGATGGAATCTTAGGTTCACGACCTAGTGTATCACCTTCGCGTGTAGTACTGAACACTACCTGTAGTAGCAAACCAAAACCTAAGTTAACTCAACAAACAGTTAGAAATAAACCCGTTGATCTAAATGCAAACTGTCAGAAACCTAATAGGTGGATCCATATAGGACGCAGACTCTTCCCAAAAGAAGTTTCAACATCCCCTAGATCTAACCTTAGATGGATACCAACGGGTAGGATTTTCAAAATTGTTAGTCTTAGATGGATTCCTACAGGAAAGATACTAAGTAGTTGCACCAAAACAAGTGGGATACCAACAACATCCATCCCTGAGGCAGGAAAGGAAATCATCAAAATTGCATGTTCAAGTGTCAAGAAGATAATTGACACTACATCTTTATGCTTCTAACATCTGGAACCCAGTTACACTTGGGGATCCATGTTTTTCTCTTCCTTCCCCCCCTTCTATTTTTCTATGCAGGTACAACAGCTATGGCTTCTACTGCATTACAGCGTAGGACCCATTTCTCACCGTCTAAAAACTTAATGATCCATCAGCTGCACCATCAGTGTACTTAATCGTCATGAATTGGAAACATTGTACTTAATCGTCATGAATTGGAAACATTGCTTGCTCCTCTGGTTAAAGATTCTGCCAAAAGTCGTGCTTCAGATGTATCGAATGTTTCCGCTGCTCAACCGATAATACTCTAATTTCAAATACACCTGAATCTACAACAACAACCGAATCTTCTATAACAGAAGATCAAACTGCTTCCAACAACAATGACACAGCTAATGATCAACATAATGAACAGAGATGTTTTATTAGCAGTTGATTCTCACGAGATATTTATGGGACTTCACACTTGTTCAATCAATTGGACATACATGGTTTCGCTGTCTCCTTATACATGGTTTCGCTGTCTTCAATTCATCATCAACATACGTGGTGTATGATTCTGAATCATTGAAAACATCGAGGGGAGAGAGTGTGTAGGTGGTCATTGCTCCCTTGTTCTTCTACATGCTTCTTTGCGAAAACCCAATGCCTTCTAGATTTTCTTCAATTAGAGGGAAGAAATAAGACGATATGTGGCTCAAACGTCTCACTTTGGTGTTATCGTCTCAACTTCACGGGTGATCTTGTGTGAAGTTACCCAAATTTAATGTTATGACGCTTCACACACGGTCTTGGTATCGAGTTATTGCATATTCACAGGTGATTAATATTCTGAAAGACCACAACATTCAAGGGAAAGTCGTATCATTTCGTCTTTCGTGGTTTGTTTGGTGTGATGCATCTACATACGTGAGAAGATCTTGTTGATTTCTGGCATGTTACCCTCGAACGGATCTTCCGCAATTAGTCAGATTTTCTTTGTGTGGTTTACTGCTCATCTACAAATTCCGCTGCATACTGAAACCTTCAAAAGTTAGAGGAAATGTAGACTTCATCAAAGTTTCAAATCTGCTAAACACAGTTGTCAGTTTGGGGGGAAGCTGATTCTGAAACTTCTTCACATGGCTTCTGAGTATAACAGCTTGGAACCCGGTCACAACCGCTTAAACTTCCCTCAAACCCCATCATCAGCTGAACAAAGCCCCCAACTTACTCGTCAACAAATGGAAAGACTCTTTGCTCCGCTGTTCAGTGACGATATTGATGAACGTGCTCCAGGTGTATCCGCTGTTTCCGCTGCTCAACCTGATACTACTCTTATACCTGATACACCTGCTACAACAATTACTGTTGATGAAGCACCACCAGTTGACTCCACCATAACAGTTGAACAAACTGCTTCCAACAATGATGAACCGGCTGATGATATTCTTAATTAAGTACCCCCACCTGCAGATTTTGAACCAAATGCGTTCTTTAACCCGTTTGCTAATGAAACTGCGGAATCATCAACAAACCATTTGAATCCTCAGAATCTGCACAATGTATACCAACATCAACCCTCTACACATCGATGGACAAAAGACCATCCTCTGGAAAATATTATTGGCAACCCGAATCAACCAGTCGTTACAAGACAACGTCTTCACACAGATGGTGAACATTGCATTTATGCTCTCACTGTCTGCCAATCTGAGCCTAAAAAACATTAAAGACGCAATGAAAAAAGACAACTGGATAGAATCCATGCAAGAAGAACTCAACCAATTCAAACGTCTTGAAGTATGGGAACTGGTTGAATGACCAACACGGGTCTACGTCATTGGTCTTAAATGGATTTAGAAGAACAAATTAGATGCTGAAGGGAACGTAATCAGAAACAAGTCACGTCTGGTGGCTAAGGGTTATCGACAGAAGGAAGGTATTGACTTTGAAGAATCATTTGCTCCGGTTGCTCGTCTTGAGGTTGTTTGGATATTTCTCGCATTCGCGGCTCATATGAATATGACGGTCTTTTAGATGGATGTCAAAACTGCGTTTCTCAATGGACAACTTAAAGAAACGGTTTATGTCAGCCAACCAGAAGGATTCGTTGATCCCGAGTTCCCGAACCATGTCTACAAACTGAACAAAGCTCTGTATGGTCTCAAACAAGCTTCTCGGGCATGGTACGATAAGCTATCATCTTTCCTCATTGCTAATAATTTCACCAAAGGTTCGGTTGACCCTACTCTTTTCATACAATATCACGGGGCACATATCTTAATTGTTCAAATTTACGTGGATGACATCATTTTTAGGTCTACACATAAAAAGTACTCAATCGCTTTTGCAAAACTAATGAAGAAATTTTTTGAAATGTCCATGATGGGTGAACTTACGTTCTTTCTAGGACTGTAAGTTCATCAATCACCCCGTGGTATTTTTTTGAGTCAGTCCAAATATGCCCTTGAATTGTTAAACAAATTTGGAATGAAAACCTGTGACACTTATGCAACACCAATGACTCATACCAAGAAGCTAAACGCTGATTTACATGGGAAATTAGTGGACCCTACCAAATACCGAAGTATTATTGGGTCTCTCATGTATCTAACAGCTAGCAGACCTGACATTGTCTTTGTTGTTTATCTCTGCTCCCGTTATCAGTCAAGACCAACTGAAACCCACCTCTCTGAGGCTAAAAGAATCCTCCGATACATCAAGGGAACCATTAACTTGGGGATCTGGTATCTGAAGGATTCTGGTTTTGAACTAATCGCTTTTTCAGATGCTGATCACGCAGGATGTTTAGATTCACGGAAAAGTACTTCAGGAGCACTACAATTTCTTGGTGATAAACTGGTGTCCTGGCAATCGAAGAAGCAGAATTGTACATCGCTGTCATCAACCGAAGCAGAATATGCATGTCGGCGTGTTGTGCTCAAGTCATCTGGATGAGAACACAACTCAAAGACTATGGTTACGTATTTGACAGAATCCTGATGTACTGCGACAATCGGAGTGCCATTACGATCTCGTGCAACTCAGTTCAACACTCGAAATCTAAGCACATCGATCTTCGCTATCATTTCATCAAGGACCACGTGGAACAGGGTACAGTTGAATTATACTTCGTGGGTACATAATACCAATTGGCAGATCTACTCACCAAAGCCTTGCCTCCCGCTAGGTTTAATGAGTTGGTCCACCGGATTGGTATGCGATGTTTGACTCAAGAGGAATTGGATAAACTCTTAAAACAGTCTTAAAAACTAGTCAAACACCAAACTCTCTTTTGTAAATAATTTTTCAAAAACATAATACAAAAATAGAAAATCAGATAAAACAACAAAAATATTCTTCTATCTATATTTCTTCAAACATGGCAAGTACATTTCTTCCGTCAACACTCAAATCTTTCAAAATTCAGTATTTTTTTCGATCAAGTGTTGAGGGGGAGAAAATAAATTCTTAACTGTTTCAAAATAACCGTGTACTTGCATATTACCTTATCCCGGTTGTTTCTTTAATATTGGTGGTCACATTTCTGGTTTATGACACTCCTCATACTAAAATTTATAACCTTTCAATATTTCTTAAGTCGAGGGGGAGTGTCGTAAAAGTTATTTCCAAGTATTCTTCGTTTGGTAACCAAAATGGAAGTTAAAAGGCTTTGGATGAAAATGGAAAAGGTGGAGGGACTAAAACTGTCAAAATTTAAAGTATTTTCTAATATACTCTCCACCTAACTTTCACTTCACATTTATTACACACAACTAACTAATCCTACGCCTAAAATTGAATCGGCTAATCCGAAGTTTCGATCATCAATCTGTAAGTGTTTCTGTGTTTATAACAAGTTTTTAAACAATGGTTTTGAATTTTTCATAAATCCAACGGTTAAATCTTGAGATATTGTGATTTTTGTGGTCTACGCGTAAGTGTTAGAACACATGATCAAGATTGTGTGTTTATGGTTAAAAAGATAGTGTCAAAACGTTTTTATAACATCAATGAGATCATTTTTATCCTCAAAATGCACCCAGATACACGAATTGATGGATTATGGAAATTAGGGTTTATGCGTGGGTTTGGGTATTTTAAAATGTGAATGTTTTTGGTCAAAAAGATTGTTGTGTGATGTTGTTATCATGATGAATTGATGATATCCAGGCTTTAAAACAACCCAGAAACACTACTTGATTGTAAATTAGAAATTAGGGCTTAATGTTCTTCGCGTTTGGGTATTTTTGATTCATTGAGAGTTTGTTGTTAAAACTTGGTTATTACACTCACATGACATCTATAAACCACCATAAAAACTTTGGTGTAATTCCTGTGGCTAAAAATCTTACGCGTAATCTTTGAACTATTAGGGTTTTGGTTTACGCATAAGGTTCTTTAAGCGTAACTATTTGAATAAGTGTTTGTGTATAAATCTGTTATACAATGAATGTGGATGTTAATATTAATGCTGTGATGAATTTATTTCAGGTTTGCTACATGTAAAAATCAGAATCAAGGTTGTTAACCATCTACGCATAAGGATCACCTTAAGCGTAGCATGTTATGCGTAAGAGAAATCTTACGCGTAGCGTTTACGCGTAAGGTTCTACAAAGGGACTACGCGTATCCTGTGAAGGATATGCGTAAACAGTGACCTCTACGCATAAGGTCTACTCTTACGAGTAAGCCTTACGCGTAAGGTTTTATATCCGCCTACGCGTAAGCTTTACGCATAAGGTCCCCTTTTCCTACGCGTAATATTTCTTACGCGTAAGTAAGGATCCTACGCATAAGCTTGCGTCTACGCGTATACTTCTCCTGTTTACGCATAAGCTACCATTTCTACGCCTAAGCCTTGATCAAACCTTCATTATGAATTGTTACGCGTGCAAACTTGTAAATGAATAAATCATAACGTCACGAATCCAATAATGTCACTAATAAGCTTAAACGTTTAATATGTTGTGGAAAATAAGTGATAACATAAACTTTAAAACTTAAAATTAACTAACTCACGAAACTTATGGACTCGTAACAATCATTGACATTGCACATTCAATAATTAGACTATAAAACCATTTGTTGACTAACATAATGTCTTTCGATATGTTGGTTCTTTTGGCTAAATGTGTTTCAGATCACGACATGGAAGCTCAAATGAATGTGGATGCACCAAATGTTCTCACCATTGCTGATATCTTCCCGCATGGCTATCCAATGAAGATTGGAAAGAACAATCTCAGAGTTGACTTTGAAACTCTCACATGCTCGGAATCTTCTTGTCTCATTGCAGTGGATATTCTGAAGAATCATCCCTATCAGAACATGCTCACCAACTCTGTCACTATTCCGGAGATCTACATACAACAATTCTGGAATACAATGCAGAGGATCAAAGGTCAAAGTGCGGTAACAGTGACACTCAATCACAAACAAGTTACCATCACACATGCAGACTTAAGGGCTGTTCTACTCATTCCTGACATCGAGCCAACCGAATTCAATGTTGCACCTACTGAAGAGACTGTTCTGCAATTTTTTATTGATATTGGGTATGACGAAGCTTCAGGGGTTATTAATAAGCATTCTCACGTAGATCTTCAAAACATTCCTCATCCTTGGAGAACCCTTTATATCATCATCACAAAATCTGTTTCTGGTCGTGACAGTGGCTATGAGCATCCCAAGCTCGTGGAACTGCAAATCTTTTGGGCTCTGATCAATATGAAACACATCGAAATTGAAGCTCTGATATGGGATGACATGATGACCTTCCTCAAAAAGCTTGGCTCAAAGATTCCTTATATCAGATACACAAAACTGTTGATCCAAAGAGCTCTTGGACTCAATTCTGATATCCCCAAGAGAATCAATGACCCCGACAATCTTGACGTGTTGTCCGAACCCACTCTAACAGTCAGATTTAAGGAGTCAACAACCAAGAAACAAGGTGTTGTGTTGCCGGATCTCCTTCTCTCAGATGAACTCAAACAGCTCTACTCTTATAAAAGATATATGGTAGCTGCAAAAGAGAACAAAGTTGGTTTTCTTGATGAAAAATCTTCTGGTACACCTACAAGGAGAACCAGAAGAGGAAGTGCAGGGAGTGCTGCAAGCACTGAGAGTCAGAGGAAGTTCCCCAAGAGGAATCCTCCACGAAAAAGGACTGTTCCTTCTAAGGAAGTTGTTCCCATTCCCGTGCCAAAGCCTGAACCGCCAAGAAAGCTAGTGGACGAAAGCTCTGAAGATACACAATCAGACGAAGAGGTCTTCTACTCTGAATCTGCAACCGAAGCACCTCCTTCAGTAGCAAAACCTCCTTCAGTAGCCACTTGAAACTGATTACAGGAGGAAGTTCAAATTCGTTAGACTCCAACACGTTGCGAAAGAATTTGCTAAAGATCAAATGGGTGGCCCCAGAGGGTCAAGTTGTGATGTTCAATCCACACCAATTCCTGATGCGGTTAATCAACCCGATAAGGGAACTGGTGCCACCACTCTTGAGCAACAACAAAAGCAACAGGAGGAGTCTATTGAGCATGACATTGAGGAACCAGACACTGAGAAGTCAGAGAAAGATTGAGCTGATGAAGAAGCTGCAGCTCAAGCTAAAGCAGATGAAGAAGCTAGGATTCAGGCTGAAGAAAAAGCTAAAACTGAACAAGATGACGAAGTGAACTATGATCAATTTCTTCTAGACAATCCAACTTGTTCCAAAGAGAAAACTTCTGAACCTCCTAAGGACCCTGAATCTCCTCACATCTCATCATCATCAGATTCATTTTCTCACTCTTCATCACCACCATCAAAAAGAACAAACAGATCATATCCAGATCAGTGAAGAAGCCAACTGCCTCTTGGATTTCTCAAACTAAGACACGAATCGTTAAAGCTGTCAAAAGGGTCAGAAAGAAAGACGTGCTTTACAAGAAGCTGAATTTTCTTCCTGATCAGGTACAGTACCTTCATGACGAGATGAAAGTTGAAAGGGAGTATGTCCAGAAGCTCATGAAAGATGATCTTCAAGGGAAAATGGACGAGATGATCAAAGGATACACTCACAAGTCCTGGAATTACAAAGGAGATGTTTACCAAACAACTCTATCTGAATCTCTTACATCTGGCCAAACAGACTATGAAATCAACTCCAATGCATGTGAACATCAATCCAGTTGATCCCATAATCTTCTCAGATGCTGAATTGGTTAACCGGCTGGTAGCTCAAATGTCAAAACGATCTCAACATTTGCCTCCTACGAAGGTAAATTGTTTGAAGCATTGTTGGAATACCAACTTAAATCAGCATGCAGAGAAGAAGCTGAAATGCCTAAGCGTCCACACGACGATGAAGATAAGGATCAGGATAAGAATGACGAGCATAAACACCCGAAGAAGTCTGGTGAATCATCTTCTATGAAACCTCCACCCAAACGGCCTCCAGCACAACAAAGGTCTCCTCCTCGTTCTTCTACTGAAAAACCTCAGGATTCTTCTGAGTTACCACCTCAGACTCAGAAAACCGGTGATCACTTTGAGTATACGGGTGGTGACGATGAGGAATTCCATGAGCCCCAACAACAACCCGCCTCTCCCGACAAAGTTAAGAAACCAGAATCCTCATCCCAGCCTAAGAAAAAGAAGAAGAAGACGCCTATGACTGACGTCTTATCATGGCTGGACGAGGATGATACTGAATTTGAATGGTTCTCGAAGCTTGTTGATTCCACTCCCTACCCATCTGAAGGTCAAGAGGTTACAGAATGTAGTACATTGGAGCATGCGAAACTACTGCAAGAAAAATTCCGTGTGAAGAAGATGACGAAATCCGAGTTGAAGCGAATCAAGAATGAAGCATTTCAACTTCTCAAAGACAGCTCGGAAAGTGCTATTGAAGTTGAGTATCACCTTGATAATATAGCACGAGCCATGTCTAACAACATGGATTGGCTCAACCCAGAAGCAAACATCAACTTCACCAAACGGGACAATCCTCCATATTACACCGACTGGTCTAAACCTCTACCAACAATTGGCCAACCAGATCAGCCTAGGATTCCATTCCGATATTTCTTCAACAAAGACTTGGAATTTCTTCTACACGGTGGCGATGGTTTAAGGAAATACGCTACATCTCTGACACTTCCATTCTCGGCAGCCATATACTCTAACTGCATAGCCATCGAGGAAAGGGCTAACCACATGTTCTCCAACAATGTGGAAGTTTATGACCGTGATGCAATGTACGGGATTCACCATTGGCCGGAACGCTGACGAATCTACTACAGAAGCTGCAAGGTTCAGAAGTCTTCACATGAAGTGTTCAGTACTAAAGGAATCGTTGCTATTAAACATGTTGATCTTTCGTCTAAATGGGACTACACTTTCCTCAAGAATATCGTGGTCAAAAGGCAAGACGAAAGGGATTATGCATTCTCTGAAGCGGACTTTGAGAATTTGTCTATCAACGACATTGAAGACATGTACCTTGCCAAAGTACATGGTCGCATGAGACAATTCTCGACTGAAGTGCAACGTGAATACATCAAATCCTTGCTTATCTTCATCAGAAGAATAGTAATCACAGAACGTGTAGAAGATCTCCAGCTTGCAGTTGAATCATATCAGACCCGTGTCAACTTCACTCCACCTCAGCTAGATCTTCCCGACATCAACCAGCTTTCACAATACACCCTAGTCAGCAAACCATTCGGCGTCGTTTATCGCAGTGAACTTCAACGAAATTGCTTGATGGCGTGTAGAGATCTTCACAAATTTGGGGATCACACATTGAAGAAGGTTAGGGATGGTTTGGCTTATCGGTTGAAGGCGATACATGAAGGCATTGGGTCTCCGAAGCGATGGAATTCTCAGGATCGAAGGGATGTGAAGAGGATCATCACTATGATTGATGAAAGGTTGTATCGAAGGGACCAGTTCAGAACATTATAGAGCTTTGTAGGTGGTCGTCCCAGGATTGCTCTCGCCGGCTATCAACGCCCTGTTCGCATTCCGGGCAAGCTTGATGGACTTCCTGGTTCCCCTTGAACTGCTTCTATTTAATAATATTTTGGATGTGTGATTTAATTATGAAAATGGCTTGTGCACACATAACAGTGTACAACCCATAATTGTCAAGAAAGGACCCTGTGGTACGCTTCAGTGCCACAATCCTTATATAAGGAGCGAAAGCTTCTTACTTTTGAGTAAACCTTATCAAACCTTTCACTTTTCAAAGGTTTTACTCAAAAGAACAAGTACTTCCCCGTATGATTTTCAAAACCTCAACCGTTTATATCACTTGTTGAGGGGGAGTATTTGAGTTAAAACTTTGATCACCAAAATGTTCTTTGTGTCACTCTTCCCGCAACACTCGAAATGGTAATATTTATTCTCAACTTTTCAAAAATAACATTTTATATGCCATTTTTGAGGGGGAGAAAATTATGTGATAAGAAATATGTTGTGATATTGCTATTGAATCATCGTGTGAAAAGACTTAACCCATGAAATGACGGGATTTGAACAGTCTTACATTGAAAAGATTTGTCTTCCAAAGACTTATCCAAGTAAATTGTACCTATTCGAGAAGCTCTTGATAGACATGAACTTTGACGGGTTTGACAACCTTTCGAGGTTTGTCCACACCTTCAAGGTAGTTATTAGAGCTAGTTGTCACCTAAAAGCTGGCAATGTATCTCTTTAACTATGCAACGTAACCGTGCCCCTCAGGGAATTGTCTATCTTGAGTCGATCAATTCAATAAAGTGCGCGCTCTTCTCTCACCATGCACTTTTCTGTTAAAACTCTCAAGCATGTGTGGAGGGGGAGTATTTCTGCAAAAGATCAAACTCTTACAGTGGTACAAAATGTTTTTCAATCATAACCGTTGTGAGAGATTTTCTTGAAAATTGGTTTTATGACAACATAGGTTAGTCATGGAGTTATAAGGTGACTAAGGTTAGGAATAACCGTCCTATGATCCGCCAGAGCCGGAGGGATCTACCCAAGGACATCACAAATAGTTAGAATCTAGAAGTCCTTAGGTATGATTGTAAAAAGGAGAAAATGAGAATCGGAGAAAGAAGGAGTTGAAGAATTAAAAAGAAATGCAAAGAAAAGGGTGAAAAGAAATAGCCCTCCAAATTATTCAACTTAGGGCAGACACCGGGTTTAATTCATATGCTACTGGTTATCACTTGATGACACCGGTATTGAAGATTAAAAGTCGTCATGGACCCAGTGACGCATGCACTAAACCTTCTTAGCCACTCAAGTTTCTCTCAACAGAAGCTTGTTTCATTCTCACAGGGAACCCTACATAATCTATCGGCTTTCTCTTAGAGATTGCTGATATTGAAGAAGAAGACCCTCTCCCTAGTCTCTGCTCAGGAAAACCAAAACGCACTATTGAGTCTAGAGCCACGAGATTCATCAAAAGATCTCTTAGGTACACTTGACATTTCATCACTTGATGTTCAACAATAAGAACATCAGTGGTACGTTATCGAGTCCTTCACAGATCTTAGCAATCTGTCGAGAACATTTATGAGAGGTTCACAACTGTGATCCTCAGTGATTAAATGGAAACTCCTGCCAGGGTCAACATCAAACAGCCCTGACAACAGGTCACTTCGGTAACTCCCCGTGGATTACACTTAGTGTATCTCAAACGGTCTACAGTCGTGAGGTGATGCTTCGGTGTACCTCAGCGACTCATCTGAACTGTAGGTGTACTTCGGTACATCTTGTTATCTCACTTGTGAGACTCCAGTTCAGGAACGGCCTTTGTGAGAATTAGAGTTGTGTTTTCACACTATGCTGTTAACACTCTCGAAGTTCAAACTTGTAAGTGCCGGAATCCGCTTATTACTAACCGTTTTCATGTTTTCTTCTTATGGAAGCTCTGGAGCGGAATGATCGTGCAGATTCTTAACATGCTCATGCCAACATTATCACTAATGGAAGTTCTATCCAAAAGCAACACAAAAGTAAGAATGATTCTTCATCAAATCAAAGAATCTACAAAGTTTAAAGACTTAAAGAACTTCATCAGTACTGAAATCCAACTTTAAAGAGCGTGTGAGCATGTTAAAGAGTGACGTGGAGACATTGAAGCAGCGAAGCAAACTTGAGGCAGACTTGATGCAGACAACAACAACATACTATCACTTTCATCACAAAGAACAATGAACAAAGAACAAAGATAATTATGACGTCAAAGCAGAACTGTTCAAAGAAGACAATTTCTCTACACTGGGGAGATTGTTCGAATCAAGGCAATTCTTCTCACAAGAAAGAAGAATGTCAGAAGACGTCAAAGCTACTATTACATCAGTACCTTCACCGTTTACATTCATTCATCACCAACACTTAGGGGGAGATTGTTGGAATCACTCCTAAACCTAAATCAAATGTTAGTGATTCATATGTAATAGTTAGCTTAATTATGGCCTTTATGTTTGTTATTAGCTTAAGCTTATGTAGAAGGCTCATGAGCTTAGGCCCATGTCCATTAAGGAAAGGAAGGGAGTAGGAGTGTTGCCCTAGCTCCCCTTCCTATAAATACCTTGTAATAACCCTTACTTGAGGGTTGGTTGTTCATTTTATTCATTCACCTTTACGCATAACCTTTCACATAGTATTTCGTGTGTGTGTTTAACGTGTTCAACCAATCTCTTCTCTTCTACTCTTTCTATTGATGCTTGTGTTGTAAACTTAGTGACCTAACACTTTTAACTCATAGACTTCATTTTCTAAAAATTCCTTTTTAGTCTTTAAAAATTTATTTTTAGTTATGATTTTTAGACTAAGCTCACACAATTGATTATATTGTTTTTGCAAAGTGTCATCATCAATAGAGGAATAAGATGAGTCGGAATGTACCTCATTTGACTCATGTGCCATTAGAGCGATCTCATCCTTGCTCGACTCTTCATCATCCTCACTATCGCTCCAAGCACCACTTACAAAAGCTCGTTGATTTTTGCTTTTAGATGGCTTGGGACAATTTCCTATTAGATGACTTGCATCACCGCATCTAAAATACTTTCTTTCACCTTTACCCTTTTTGTCATCCCGATCTTTTCGGAATGGCTTTTTTTTTCTCGAGGTTGTCTTACAAACTTTCCTCTTCTTCTAAAGAACTTTTTGAAATCTCTAACGGCCATGGCATACTCCTCATCTTCACTACCGCAGCAAGATTCGTCATCATCACTTGATTCCGTTCTTGCTTTTAGAGCAACGAATTTGATTTTCTCTCTTTTTCCTTTGATGATTTCCGAATCTTTCTCCATCTCCATTTCGTGTACTTTGAGGTTTCCGATTAGCTCGTCTAGTGGCATTTTTGAGAGATCTTTTGATTCTTCAATAGCTGTCACTTTAGCTCTCCACTTCGGATGAAGTGCTCTAAGAAATTTCCTGACAAATTTCTTACTACGAAAAGATTCATCAAGTGCTTTAAGTGATGTAATAATAGTATTAAAGCGAGCAAAGCCACAATCAATGGTTTCATCTTCAGGGATAACAAATTGTTTATATTGTTGAACAAGAAGATAAATTTTGTTATCCTTGACTTGTGAATTTCCTTGATGTGTAACAATCAAAGATTCCCAAATATCTTTGGCGGTTTCACACATAAAAATTCTTTCATATTCTTTTCTAGGCAAAGCATTATAAAGCATCATTTTAGCTTCATTGTTTTTAGCAATTAGTTTCTTTTGTTCATCAACGGAAATATCTTTTGTTGTAGAACTAAAATCCCCTTTAACAATAACAAACCAAAGATCTATATCTTTTGATTTTACATATGTTTCAAAACGGTTTTTCCAATAGATAAATCCACTGGTTTAAAGAGTGGTGGTCTTTGCATAGATTGCCATTCTTTAAAGTTTTCAGAATCCATGGATCGTTTCAAGTTTATAAAATACAATATATTTTAGAAATTCTTGAGCAACAAGGCTCTGGTACCAATTGTGGAAAGCTAGAAGGGGGGTTGAATAGTTTACCGATTAAAAACTTTGTTTTGAAACTTATTGAAAGATCAATTGATATTGATCTTTGATATGTTAGTGAAATATACAAACAATATATAGTAGATAAGGAAAGAAACAATCAAACCACAACAAGTTGTTTATAGTGGTTCGGTCTACAAGAACTCTTTTTCCTTGCCCTACTCCACTCCCCGAGTCTCACACTCGAGAGTTTAACTTCACTAGTCAACAAGCTCCTTTAACTGGCGGAGAAACCTTTACACTTCGCTTACACACTATTTTCGACACTAAGCTAGATGTCGAGTTCTTTTCAAGGGTACAACCACTCCCACACACAATGTATTTTAAGGACTAAAATACTAACCACTCACACTCACAATATTATGATGGATTGGTACAACAATGATGTATGAATCAACACAAGATCATACAACAACAAACAAACAAGACTTCCAACTTCTTGTTGAAGCTTGAATGTATCTTGATCTTCTTTGCTACAAAAGAGATCACTAGTATGATATGAAACTGAGTTAGAAATGTTAGAGAGAAGGAATGTATGAGAATATGATAGAAAGGGATGAAAAACTACTTGGTTTGGCTTTGCTATTTATAGCCAAAAATATCAGCAAGCACCACGAACCACGGAACCCTTGAAAGGGTTTCGCCCGTGTTAATATTTGGTGTCGCCGAGGTCTGACAGCAAGATCTCAAAATCTTGCCAAAGTCAACGATATCTATGCAAGATTGTGTAAGATATGTAGAGCCTAAATCTACACAAAGTATCTAGTGAAATCTTCTAAGGATTTCAATGATGCATCACATGATGTCAAGTGTTTGTTTTTCTATTTTTAGAAATATGTAAATACATATGTAATGTTTAGTTTTTAAGAAACCAAAACATTCTAAAAACTACTATCATACATTATGGTATAGAGTCATATCAAGATATGATTAATCACAATGTAAATGCTTGAGTGATGAAGATATTATTTGAAAAAGCTTGTTTTAATATCTATTAAACTTGACAAGCTTTAAGCTTTATAAAAATTAAATTTACTTTTGTCGTTAACAAAACTTAGGTAAAGATCAAAAATATAAATAACGTTTAATGACGATATTTGTATTAACAGTTTTCATATTTCTTAATCTTTGATCTTTCCAGGTAATTCTTTTTCTTCGACCATCTTTCCTTTATTTCTTTCCCCCTTTGCTTTTTTAGATGTAGACATTCGTCCGTATTATGTCTTACTTTTCCATGAAGTTCACAAAAATTGTCATTGTTCTTTTCTTTCATATGTCTTTACGTTATTCGGCATGCGGTTTCTTTTTGGTATGTCAAAATAACGAATGCGTTGAGTGAACGGGTAAGTTTCCTTGCATACCCACGGCCTTGTCAGGTCTTCGTCCTCGAGACTTGACTTTTGTTTCTTCGATCTGTCTTTGCCTTCAGAGAGCTTGTCCTTCTTTCGTGCGGATACCCTGTCGTCCCCATGCCTTCTGGTAGCGGGCCTTGTCTTTTGTGAATAAGAGCTGTGATAGCGGATCTCTTCCCTTCTTTGCGGACTACAGTGGGTTGATCGTCTGGAGTCTCTGGAGTACATTGAAACGCTCCTCTCTCTATCTCCCCACCTATGGAATACGCCTTTTCGTAATCTTTTAAACATCGTTTCACGTTCTGTGTTTTCCTTTCTTGGTGATCTAGACCGATCATTTCTTCGATCAGAACCTTCGTGTGCGTCTCGGCATTTCTTATACTCGATTTTTTTCCTCAAGCCTTTTCCTTCTGTTCGGCACTCCCGGTTCGGAATTTTGCGAAGCTTCTCGGAAATCAAGCCGAGTTTTCACTGCCTCCAACGCCTTGGCCTTTTCCTCTTACTTTCTTTCTTGACGAACTTTCTCTGTAACAATTGGCAAGATCTGATGGTAATACTTGTCACAGTGTTTCCTGAGGGCTGTGTCGGACGCTGGTCTATCAAGTTCCGCCAGAAATGCGTTATTTCCCCTTTTCGCCGCGTTCCGCACGGTGGATGCGAGGGCATGAGTAGGTCCGGGCCGAGTGCTCATGGTGAGTATTTTTTAGGAACGCAGTTGTGTACTGGTCCCACGGATAGCCAACTTGTTAGTACAAAAAGTGTGACGGGTTAGAATATGTGTATAGGATGCGTGTTGGGCTGGACCAACAAGCTACTGATGGGCTAAATCTGTACTAATCCAAGTGATAGATTGAATCCCTGCACAAGTGAAAGTAAACTGTTAACCTTACCGTGGGGACGGACCCCACGATTAAGCTCCGGCGTGAGAGTAAGTATACGTTCTTGTCAGAGATAATAAAGATGTGTGCGTTATTATGTGAGAGAAAGTTATAACTTATGATAGGATTATAACTCCTTTTATAGGCGAGGCTTAATGCTAGGGTTTCCTAACATCTCGCATATAAAAGTTAGTGACCGGAGTTGAACCTTTGTCGGGCAAGGTTCCGTAGCAATAGCGGATGCAGACACAGAATGCCTTCCGCGACGAAGGGTTTGGTCTGCTAAGCATTTTGCGTGCGTCTTTAAGTCCGGACCGTAGCCAATCTTGTTATTGAGCTTAGTGACGATCCGATATTTGTGATTATTTTATTGTTGTGCCTGGGCTCAGAATGCGTATAGGACAAGCTAAGCTCAATAAGCCTGTTGTACATACATGTTATACGTCATCATTTCCCTACTAAACTATTACTTGTAAACGTCGAATGTTATCGAGTTACATCAACAAAAATTGGATTGGAGGCCAGAATATTAAAATCTAGACATCCTAGAAGCTATGAATTCTGACGTCTTACACCTGTTACATACAATATAATTGAGAACCGATGCGGTCTAAAACGTGTACATGAACCTAACTACAAACTGATATGTACCAGATAGTAACAACCAGAAATCAGTTAAGAAATGTAGTTGTTATGAAAGCAAACAGGGAATCACATAAGAAGAAATGAATCCGTATTTGTATTCAAATGATTCACTAGGATTGTAATGGAATTGAGAGAGAGAGATATTACAAATCTTTTCATGAATGAATTACAAGTGAAATGGAAATGAGTATTTATACAAAGAAAAAGAAGAAGTAACAGATTTTCCCGCCAAAAGTTATAACTAACTTTTGGCCTTCAGTAGAATCCACAGTTGGGAGGAAGGAGAAATGGCTTTCAGTGGAATCCATCAGTAGAATCCAAATTGGCTTATATCAAATTCCTTCCCCTTAACATTTGACTTTCCACAGTCAAATAGCACCTTCAGTTGCTTCCTCTTGATCAAACCCATGATACTTCTTCAATACTTCAGTATAAAGTTCCCAAGTTGCATCTTCCTCACTGCCATTTGACCACTGTACCAACACATAAACAGCAGCTCTATTACCAACCTTCCCCAATCTCCTGTCAAGGATTTTCACTGGAAACACTGATAGGAGTCCTTCATTATCACACATAGGAAGAGTTCCAGGCTTATCAACCATCCCTTTGCAAAGCTTAAGTTGGGACACATGGAATACTGGATGAATTTGAGTACCACTTGGAAGCTGCAATTTATAAGCCACATTGCCAATTTTCTCTATAATCTTGAAAGGACCATAGTACTTAGCTGAGAGTTTGTTATAGGGACTTTGTCTAGCTGTCACTTGCCTGTATGGCTGTAGTTTCAAATAGACCCAAACACCTTCTTCAAAATTCCTATCAGTTCTGTGTTTATCTGCCAAACTTTTCATCCTGTCTTGTGCTCTCTTCAGATGAAATTTAAGCATGTTAACCACCTGTTCTCTTGCTTGCATTGTTCTATCAACAGTCTCAACTGTACTTTCACCAGGCAAATAAGGCATGTGGATGGGTGGTGTTTGACCATATAACACTTCAAATGGAGTAGTCTGGATAGCAGTGTGGAAATTTGTGTTATACCAAAACTCTGCCATTGAAAGCCACTGTGTCCACTCTTTTGGTTTTTCACCAGACATACATCTGAGGTAACACTCCAAACACCTATTCACCACTTCAGTTTGTCCATCTGATTGTGGGTGGTAAGCTGTTGACATTTGTAGTTTAACTTTCAAAGCCTTGAATAATGATTGCCAAAAAGCACTGAGGAACACTTTATCTCTGTCACTTACAATGGTATTTGGCAAACCATGTAACTTGTAGATGTTATCTAAGAACACTTGTGCTACTTGTGCAGCTGTGAAAGGGTGCTGAAGGGAAACAAAATGAGCATACTTACTGAGCCTGTCCACCACCACCAATATAACAGTCTTCCCATGAGACTTTGGCAGTCCTTCCACAAAGTCCATTGATATATCACTCCATACTCTAACTGGTATGGGCAAAGGCTGCAAAAGTCCTGGATAGGCACTGAGATCAGGCTTTTGCCTCTGACACACATCACATTCCCTGATCCATTGCTTAACCACTTTTCTCATTCCCTTCCAATAACAAATAGAACTCATCTTCTGCACAGTCACTTGAACACCAGAATGCCCACCCACTGAGTCATTGTGAACTTGTGAGAAGATTTTCTTTCTCAGTACATCATTACTTCCCACCACCAATCTACCTTTCCTTCTTAACTGGCCATTAGTCCAAGTGTACTTTGATGACTGAAAATTAGGATCTTCAAACTGCTTTATTAATTTGGCCAACTTCTCATCAGTCACCCAACTTTCTTCAATTTCTTTGAGAAGTTCAGTAGTCACATTAGTAGCTATCATTGCCAATAATTGACCCTGCATTTCTTTCCTAGACAAAGCATCAGCTACCACATTTTCACTACCCTTCTTATAGACAATTTCATAATCATACCCAAGCAATTTAGGCAACCATTTAACTTGGAAAGGAGTAGTAAGCCTTTGATCCAACAAGTATTTGAGGCTGAAGTGGTCAGTCTTTATCTTAAAATGTCTACCCATTAAGTAACCTTTCCACTTCTCCAATGCCATAATAACAGCTAAAAATTCTTTTTCATAAGTGGACAAAGCTTGATGTCTGAGAGATAAAGCCTTACTCAGGTATGCCAATGGATGACCATCTTGCAACAACACAACACCAATACCAGTTCCACATGCATCAGTTTCCACAGTGAATTCTTTCTCAAAATTTGGCAACCCCAACACTGGTGCTTGTATCATGGCTAACTTCAACTGCTCAAAAGCTTCTTGAGCTATGTCAGACCATTCAAAAGAGTTCTTCTTCAATAAGACAGTTAATGGCTTGCTGATTATTCCATACCCCTTAATGAACCTCCTATAATAGCCTGTGAGTCCCAAAAATCCTCTCAGTTGCTTCACATTCTTGGGTGTAGGCCAATATTTCATAGCCTCAATCTTAGAAGAATCTGTTGCAACCCCTTTATCAGTGATGATATGACCCAAATACTCCACCTGAGACACTGCAAAAGTACACTTGCTTCGTTTTGCAAACAAGGTGTGAGCCTGCATAGTTTGCAAAATCATTTGAAGGTGTACAATGTGTTCTTCAATTGACTTGCTATAAACCAAGATGTCATCAAAGAAAACCAATGTGAACTTCCTCAAATAGGGTTTAAAGATCTCATTCATTAGTGACTGAAATGTGGAAGGAGCATTTGTGAGTCCAAAAGGCATCACTAAAAACTCATAGTGGCCATCATGAGTTCTGAATGCAGTCTTATGAATGTCTTCCTCCTTCATTCTGATTTGGTGATACCCAGACCTTAGATCAAGCTTTGAAAACACCACTGACCCATGTAATTCATCTATCAACTCTTCTATCATAGGAATGGGAAATTTGTCTTTGACAGTGTTCTTATTCAATTGTCTATAGTCAACACACATTCTCCAACTGCCATCCTTCTTTTTAACCATGACTATAGGAGAGGAAAAAGAACTCTGACTAGATCTGATAACACCAGCATCCAATAACTCTTGAACCATCTGTTCAATGGCATCCTTTTGGCTTGGAGGATGCCTATAAGGTCTGATGCTAACTGGAGGAGTGTTTGGCATAAGAGGAATATGATGATCATGTGATCTTTTTGGTGGTAAACCAGTAGGAACTTCAAACACACCTTTAAAGTCACCCAAAATTTCCTCAATCTTCTGTGACTCAATCATACTTGTCCCTATCATACTACAAAATGATACAGGACAGACACACAAAGTCATAGAATTCAACATAGCACTATTCTGTTTTCTAGGTTGCATCCACTGAAGTGTAGCCTGTTGAGAACCCCTTAGCAGTACTTTCTTATTGCCCACATAGAACCTCATGGTTAATTTTTCAAAATTGCACACCATTTCTCCCAAAGTAGACAACCACTGTATTCCCAACACTACTTCACAACCTCCCAAAGGTAATACCATAGCATCAATCATGTAAGTGTCTTCTCCCATGGTCAGAGACAAACCACAACACATCAAGGTACTGGTCATAGCTTGACCATTAGCCACAGACACTTGCAAAGGACACATAGTTTTAGTCTTACAACCCAACTTTTTAACAGTCTGCAAATCAATGAAGTTATGTGTACTTCCACAATCCACAAGCACATGCACCCCTTGTTTTCCTACCATACCCTTAACCCTCATTGTCTGATAATTGTATACACCAGTAAGTGCATTCAATGAGATTTGAGCCACCATTTCATTATTATGATCAATTTCAAAAGTCTGATCATAATTCCCCAAATGACCCATTTCATCATTAGCCAATTCTTCTTCCACAGACTCAATTTCCTCATCCAACACCACTTCTAATGAATGCAATTGACCACTACATTTGTGTCCAGGCACATATTTTTTGTCACAATAAAAACAAAGATTCTTAGCCCTCTTATCCTCCAATTCTTTTTGAGTCAATCTCTTAAAGGGTCTATTCTCACCATATGGTGTTCTTGTGGGTGCAGGCAAAGCCATAGGTCTATTAACTGGTTTTGGTAAAATGCCTCCCTCTTTACTAACATAACCAGTATTAACAGATCTCACATTAGGTTGATAGGAGTTATACCTTGGTTTTGTAGCAATGAGTGTAGCTTCTTGCATTTTTGCCATTGTAAACACATCAACCAGGGTATTAAGCTTAAACATTCTCACAGGCATGCTAATTTCATCCTTCAACCCTCCAATGAACAAACTTATTGCAAGAGACTCAGTTAATTCCAACCTATTCAGCAACTCTTCAAACTTATCTTGATAGGCTTGAACTGTGCTAGTTTGTTTCAAATTCTTGAGTTCAACCATGGCATCTTCAAACACATTTCCAAATCTTTTCAAAGCCTCTCCTTCATACAACTCCCATGGACATCCAACACCATACTTCTTGACAAACTGTTGATGCCAAACTAAAGCCTTGTCATACACATGCATGGATGCCAATTCAACCTTCATCTCTTCTTCAATGTTATCAATCCTAAAGAATTGTCTACATCTGAATAGCCATCCCTTGACATCATCTCCAGTGAATCTTGGAAAATCAATTTTAGACATTCTTCCATACTGTGTTACCAGTTGACCACCATTTCTGCCATTATTACCAAGACCACCAAGATTTTCTCTCCTTTGGCTAGTACCTTCACCATGATCAACCTTGTTTTGCAAAGCAGTTACAGTATTCTGTAGTGATGTTATTGCAAGCATCATCTGATCCAATTTACTTTCTAAAGACTGATTCCCCACTGATTCTGTATGTGGGATCTCACCATTACCATTTGATCTTGTTTGCACCATTCTTGAGATGATATTATCACAACTCATCAACTATGGGTGATAACTATCAATTAACCTGTTCTTGATTACTCAAACCAATTGCTTCTGATCAGCTTGTTCAAGATTAGGGAATTTAACCACTAATGGGCTAATCTTGTGACCGTACAATTGTCTGAGTCTAATCGGATTGTGAAAAGAACAGGTGAAGTTAGTGGTGCCTAACGTCGCCGGAAAATAACCGTTTCTTGCCGGAATTGAAACGGAGAAGATAACCGGAAAATCAAGAATGTCAGTGTAACACTCGTGAAAGAATATGGTGCAAGAAAAGGGCTCTGATTACCACTTGATATGTACCAGATAGTAACAACCAGAAATCAGTTAAGAAATGTAGTTGTTATGAAAGCAAACAGGGAATCACATAAGAAGAAATGAATCCGTATTTGTATTCAAATGATTCACTAGGATTGTAATGGAATTGAGAGAGAGAGATATTACAAATCTTTTCATGAATGAATTACAAGTGAAATGGAAATGAGTATTTATACAAAGAAAAAGAAGAAGTAACAGATTTTCCCGCCAAAAGTTATAACTAACTTTTGGCCTTCAGTAGAATCCACAGTTGGGAGGAAGGAGAAATGGCTTTCAGTGGAATCCATCAGTAGAATCCAAATTGGCTTATATCACAAACATGGAATTCAAAAGATCGATTAAAGAAAATTGAATGTAAACTTGTTATACTATTTGAAAATATATAGACGTAAGGTTTGAACCAATCACAAGTTTCGCATTGGTGACCCAACGTTTACCGTGCAGTGGTCCGTGGACATGATAACTGATACACTACCAGAAGTTATCAGTCTTTCCCGGTCCTTTTGTGCTAGAGAAAGGTCATCTCAGTGCTCTAACGCCTACGCCGGATATAGAGTTAAACCATTAGATCAAGTAAAGCTAAAAAAAGATAAAATGGGTTCTTGAAGCCCGATTGTATATGGTTTGATCAATATCCCAAGTGTCTAACAAGCTTCCACTTGCCAATACTAGGCCCAATACGCCTTTTATTTATTGTTCCGCCCAATTATTTGTTTTGTGTTAATACAAGTAATTTGACTTATTTCATAAGTTTAAAATTGAGTCCACAGTTTTTGTGTTTTGAGATGGTTCAGTTTCATAGATAGATAATGATCGAATAGATAGTAGCTTGTGTGTATGCATGACTCAGGGGGTGTGAATTAAAGGGGAGTCATGTATAAAGTATACGTAAAGAATGACTCAAAATTCATGATATCCCGCGTAAGAAGGCAATGCAGTTTGGTATTTGGGTTAGTCTTGAAATTTACGCTAGATTCACTTTTTCAAGTGAAATGCTTGAAATGTAACCAATGATAATGTATCGTCAATGTGATGAGTAGTTACACGTTTTAATATATAAGCATATATTTTCTACTTTATAACCCTATTCAGTGATCATATACAGGATGTAAATGCTTCTTAATGTTGTTTATAAACCATAAGAAAAACTTACCGCATATATCACTACTACACAAACTGGTTTTTACCCACCGATTTTTCCCACTGTCAAAATTTGTGATAAATTTTACACGGCTTAGCGATGAGTTACACACTAATTTGTTGACCAAGTTTCCGTGAAACATGAGTCGTAAATTTTCCACAAGATTAGCGACTAGTTACCGATCGATTTTGTTGACCAAAATTTCCAACCGAATCCCACGGATTTCCCGTACATTATTGACGGTCAAAAATTCGTGAGAAATCGGTAACTTAATTATCCACATATTTCCCACATGTCACTAACGATTACAAGTCCGTGTTGGAAATCTGTAGCTACATCACACACGGATTTCTCACATAATGTTAACAACTAAATGTCCATGGAAAATACATTGTTAATTTTCTCGTTGATTACTCACATATTTGTGAAAACCGTGGGACCTGTGAAAAATCCGTATGTAATTTCACACGCATTTTTTCACGTAAAATATCTTTCTTGTCTTATGTATATGCTTACACATCCCCCATTATCATCTTTGACACCGTGAGCTTATTGGAAAATATTCGTGGGAAATCTGTGGATATTTATACACATGGACTTATAACGGTAAAATATGTGTGAAGATAATCAACGCAAGTGGAAAATCTCATGATAAAATATTTATCCACAAGGTTTTACACACGGAACAGATCCGTGTAAACTCTGTGAAAAACGTCACGGTGTTTCTCACAGATTTCACTATGAGAAAAACCAGTTTTAGTAGCGAGAATCATTAATCATCTATGATATATAGTTCAACAAGGTATTTGGTTAATATATATGAAAGCAAATTATTTTAGAGAGGCAATGGCATGTGTCATCCTCCAATCCCAAAAACGAATCTCAACTCATATTTGTAAATACTTATAGTAAAGGATGGCCATTTTTTCTTAAAAGAATATGAGAATTAAATGATGCTTCTATTGCCATCAACATTCATAATTCAAGTACTTATATATTATTCTATCGGGATTATGAATAAGCATTTGTAGTTATATATTTAAGTTCTCAAAGTATTTTGAGTTTCCATAGAAATGTCGACTATGAAGCCGGAAGGAAAGGTAACGTGTGATGCAAACAACCAAAAGATGGTGCGGCGATCTACACACATACACATGATTGATTATTGCTAGCTCATTCACTATAAGTATTTTAAGTCTTATAAGTATAAACCACACTCTTGGTCCCTTTCATTTAGTCAAAAATGAAGGATCAACTCCGGCTATTAGTATTCTTCTTTCTGATTGTAAGTTTTGGTTCAAATGCTACTTCTAGAGTCGCTAGTTTGTCAAAAGATCAAGTCGCGTGTACAATGTGCGACGTTTGTGAAAACCCTTGTCAACAACCTGTAGTCGTTCCCTCTCCCCCGCCCCCTACTCCCACCGTGGACACTGAGTGTCCGCCTCCACCCTCTCTGCCTCAACAACAACCTCAACCTCAGCCTCAACCTACCACACCGGCGGTTCCTACTTTTGCTTATTATTCCCCTCCCCCTCCATTCCCTGGTGGCAATGGGGGTGGTGGGGGCGGAGGATATGGTTATGGTTACCCTAATACAGGGACACCGCCACCACCAAATCCTATTGTCCCTTACTATCCATACTACTATTACAGCCCTCCCCAGTCTCGTCAAAGGTCATCCTCATTCATATTCAAGATCAACCCATTTCATATCATTGTGCCACTAGTGTTTCTCGTTATAGGATAAACTTAGAATGTCAAACACACACACACACACACACAATTATATAGATAACAAGTTCTTCTAGCTAATACTTACATTGCAAGGTTTTGAGAAGTTGATTACATATGGAAGGGTACGAGATAAGCAAGTATCACAAGTATCGACTTGTTTAACATATTTACATGTTTATATATATTATCATAATGAAGATAGACGCGAAAGTGAAGGTGTTGTAATATTATTTTTGTAACAAATTTGCAATAATGAGATGAAATGTTGTGTTCAAATTGTGTATAACTGATTCCAGCTGAGTTTAATGTTAAGAAAAATCATTTTTAGTTGAGCAATGTGTCAAGTGTATGAAAGGGTATTGCAAGCTGTATATGATTATAGAATCGATGATATTATTGGCAAGTATTTTGCGTTTTATTTCCACAGTTCCAAGTGTTTTTGGTTGATTTTGGCGAATTCTAACATAGATACTAGAGTTTCTGAGTATGAGATGTTACTAGAATTACAAGTCAAACGTCGTTTTCTCTTTTACACTGCATTTCCGAGTTTTATTTTTGAAAGAAGAGAAAAGAAGCGAGAAGAAACAAAATGAATTTGTGTTTCAGAGTTTTTTTCAAGAAAGAAGAGAAGAGAAGAGGAAAGAAAATTTGGCTAAACTTCTCTCCAAAACTTTATTCCCAAAAGTGAGATGATTTGGAGAAAAGTTATTTTAGGGGGTTTTGGCTATTAAATAGACGCGTACTTTCTCAAATGTACCGATATGGTACGTGTACTTTTTTTATTACCCAGATGGTACGTGTACTTTTAATTCCGTGTTAATATGGTCACAAAGTGCATTTCTCACTGGTTGGAAGGGCAAAATCTAACGTGGCTGCCAACTCATTCTTTTTACCGTTGAAGATCCTCCCTCTTTATATACCCCATAACAACACTAACCCTAATTTGTTCCCCCAAATCAAATATTAACCCTAAATTCCAAATTAAATCATGTCTTTATCATCTTCTACCTCCAACTAGATTAGACCAATTCCCACCCATTGCTTCTATGACTTGCCTGTGGTTGAAAGAACATCGCGAACCCTTGCAAACCCTGCTAGAAGATTTCTGTATTGCCCTAATCCAAGTGTAAGCAAAAAACATTGATCTTGATCTTTTGGTTATTAACATTGTGTTTATTCTAAATTTTGTTTGGAGTATGTAACTTTATAGGATTCTGGCAACCAATGCCGATTCTACTATTTTCTTGATCCTGAGATACGCTATGATTAATATAGAACTGATATGCATAGTCTATATGCTTAAGTCCAACAGCTAAGGCGAGAAATGCAAGTGCAAGAATACACATATAGGACAAGAATTCGTGAATTGGAGGTGGAACTAAATGAGAGAACTAGCACTGGTGAATGCTACAAGAAAGCGGTGATTGTGTTTAAGCTTGTATGGATGTAGTGTAGCTATCATGGGTAGTATTGTTGAAGTGGTGTAATGTTATGGTTTAATGTAATGCTTTAATGTTGCTATGTAATGTTGCTATCTAATGGTTCTGTTATCAGTCACTTGTTTACACACAAGTGAAAGTGTAATGGGTCAAATGTGAAACCATAAAAGTCAAACTGCTTGAGGTTAGATAGACATAAATGATAGCTTACCAACCCTTCGTTGAATTGCATTTACATTGTAGGTGATTTTAATACTTTGGGTACTTTTATTGCCATTTATATCCATACCACAACAGATATTAGTCAAAATAGACAACTAAAATGGGTACAATAAATAAAAGTCAAGACACAAGATAATGCTTAAAGTGGTAACATCCATATTCCACAATAGATAATGATTAAAGGGTCTGCATTACTAGGATTCACTAAAACAAAAGATAATGTTTAAAGTGATACCATCCACATGCCACATTAAAGTGGTCCAATGTTACATGTATGCATTACTAGGAAAGATAAAACACATAAACTAAAGAGAGACCCACTACTTAGTGTCTAACAAAAGAAATACTTTAAAGAGCATTTGGGTCTTCATCTTCTTTCTACATTCTTCATACTGAATCTGATACACCAAGTGTTGTATCTGGGTGTGTCCAGGAGCATTGGGGTCTTCCTTCCTCTTTTGATTCCTGATCCTTTCAGACGGTCCCCTAAATCCAACAGGTCCTCTCTTTCTATAAAGTCCAAGTTTTTTTTGCTAGATCTAGATCCTTTTGATGATATTGTCTGTTGGCCTCTCTTTTTGCAGTTTCTTCTGCTTCATTAATCTCAGCAAGTCTCATAATTTCTGCATCAGTAATATCTGCATCCTGTCTCTGTCAATAAGAATAGATTTCAGAACTCTAAGATTTATTTGATTTATAACATTTTGTACAAGTCAAGGTTTATACAAGTTATACATGTTGTTCCACACTTTGTAGTAGACCAGTGAAGCTTTGATTTGCATTTGGATCTGCATCTGGATTTGAAAGAGGTAGATCTGAAACACTTGGATATTAAATTGGAATTTGTATTTCATTTGGATCTACATCATGTGGATCTGCAACATTTGTTCAGAAGCATTTGGATATGAACTTGGACCAGAACCATTATTTGGTGGGTTGAATGGCTGATAGTGAGCATTTTTGAGATTCCTACCAGGTTTCCTTTTTTCTTTCACTGGTTTTGGCCTTGTTTGATTGTAACATCTTGCTTTGTTATGCCCTTTCTCCCAACAGTTTGTGCAAGTCATCATTCTACCATGCCTAAAAATCTCATTGACCCCCTCAGTTGGATGTTTTATCCTTTTATTCCAAGGCCTACCTGACATGACCATTTTCTTGGGGGGTGATGAGTGTGTAAATACTCATCATTTTTGTACAAAATAAACTGCAAAATCATCTGAAAACACTCAGAAACACATCAAAATGATCAAAATATCACAAATCAGTGTTTTATGTGTTTTAAATGCAAAAATATCAAAATCAGATGAAAAACATATCAAATTTGCAAAAATTGCAGTTTTAGTCCCCCAAGTTTCAAAAATTGTCAAAAATAGTCCCTGAGCCAAAATTTCAAAAGAAAAATCACCAAAGGTCTTTTTAAAATCATAAATTGTCATATTTAGTCCTTTGGTGAGAAATCTAAAAGTTTTGAGAAAAATTACAATTTAGTCCCTAAAAATCCAAAATTGGTCAAAACTAGTCCTTGGGAATTTCAAAAGTGTCAAAAATTGACCCTTGGATTATTTAACTTGGCAAGACCAACCCTTGACTACTCTTCATAATTTTCATGTTTGGTCCTTGGATTTCCAAATGTTACACAAATGGTCCTTGGTGTTATTAGCTAAACAAACCAAACGGACCTAATTTAATACCCAAGCCCAAATCAATACACCCCTGGCCCAAAACCTTACCCGGTCCAAACCCTTGACCCGACCAAACCCAAAACCCAACCATTTAAATAATCAAACCCCGCCCCCCTATACCTGTCTTCCCCGACACCATGTCTGCAACCAGCCACCAACAACTTTGCACCCCTACTCCTTTTCTTGTTCCCCCCTCCTCAACACCCATCCAAGGTGCATTTAATGCTCCTTTTACCCTTTTCACTCAACCCACTGGCTTAATAAGTTTTTCCCGCCAAAAACAATGAATGGCCAAGATCACTTTTTTATCATCCAAGGGCCAGGAATGAAGGTCGGATTTGCTCAGACCAGTAAAGAGAAGCTATTGGAGCTATAAAAGAGAAGGAAGAGAGAAGTTTCAGAAGTAGCTAGTTTTTATTTTTAATTTTCTTTAAAATGTCGTTTTACTATTAAAAGTCTTAGATTTAGTGATAATGTTGTAATCTTTGTTTTAATGTATTAAACTAAGTTATTTTACAAATGCAATCTAGTTTTAATTGGTAATTCAAGGTTTAGTGCCATTTCATGTTACTTAGCTCACTGTTGCAATTTTAAGTTTCAATTGTGTATGTTCAAATCTCCATCAGCTCACTTATAAGCTCAGATAAGCTTATATAAGTCTATAATTACTTTTTGTAAGCTTGCATTCAAAGTTCATGCAAGTTTGGGTTTCAGTCAAACAAAAGTCAAAGAATCAAAAGGTCAATCTATTTTCTGTTAATGTATGGTTTTAGTTTGTTAAAATGATGAGTTTATTGTTTATATAAGTTTTTAACTCAGTCTTAGTTAGAATCTCATCAGGTTGTAGTGGTTATTATGCATTTTGGAAGTTAAAGGGGTGTTTGGTTTGATTGATAATCTGTGTTGGAGGTTTGTTAAATGGATTAGATCAGTTGGTTTGAGTTTGATATAGTTATATGCATTCACATCTGTCTTTGTTTCACTTTCATTTGAGCTTTTAGTCAACAACTCATGTAAACTGCTCCTACTTTCAAATCTGTCAAAATCAGCTTCTGAATTCAGTTCATTTAGGTTTAGATTGAGTTAAGCTAGCTTGTTTCAGTTGGATTTTAGCTTATTACATCCTTATCAGTCCTGCATTTGAATTTGAATCTCAGATTAGTCAAACTAGCAACCATTTTAGAAAGTCAAATCTGTCTAAATATCAGAGTTTTGCAGAACTTTGATCATATGCACACTGTTCATTTCAGCTTCTCATGGTCTCAAATTTGGTGTAGTCATAGTCTGCTAGGTGGTCTACTTATGTCAACTTTTGGTTTTTGTTTTAGCTTATTAAATAAGCAGTTTCATTAGCTTGAAGTTAGTCCCTGTTTACTGTTTCTGCTGCATCAGTTAGTACTGTCGATTTTTAGCCATTTTGCTTGGTCTCTTATTGCTTAATTACTTGACCTCAGTAGCTGAAATTTGGTGCATATGGTCTCTGGTTGGTGGTGTTTAGAACCCTACCTTTTGTTTTCAGCTTAGCTTATTGAATAAGCCAGTGCAAGTGCTTAAACTTAGGGCCATTTTCACTGTTTTGGTATTGTAGCAGTTAGCTCAAATCTTTGTAGATGCTTATTTAGGTGATAGGAGTAGCTGAATTAAGTTGCCTTATAGTAGTTTTAATATAATTCAGGCCCTGTAGAAGTTTGGTACCTTTTAGAGCTTAATAGCTTATCTTAAGTGCTTATTTTCCCTACATTTACACTACAGCCTTAGATTCTTCCACATAAGCATCAGTTTTTTATATTTTTCCCTGCTTTAGAATAATATTTTAGATTTTCCCTGAAATTTTCATAATTTTTGGATACTGTTTGCCATTTTTCTTAAATAAAATAGTTTTTAATCATTTTTAAATAGCCTTTAATTGCAATTAATTGAGAAAAAGTTCAAAAAAATAATTTTTCAATTTTAATAGTTTAAGATAAATATAAAAAGCATAAAAAACATTTTTCCCTATTTTTTCTCTCTTTATTTGGTATTTTTCATAATTTTAATTAGATTTAAATAGTATTAAATTCATAGAAAATAGAAAAATAATCAGAAAAATACAAAAATAGTTTTGAAAATTCTATTTTGATATTTTAGATTTTTCCATTTCATAATTTTATTTTTCTAGCTTTATTTCCTAATTTTTTGTATTTTAGGTACTTATTAAATAGTTAAAATTAGTTTTTAATTAATAATAATTAATTAATTAGTTATAAAAATAGTTTTCTTTTTCCATAAAATTTCTTTTATCATTAGGATTGTAAAAATGTATTTTTCATATTTTTAGGATTTATATTGTATAAGTTTCACTTTTTATTTTGTACGTTTACGTTATTTTTATTTAAACGTAAGTTTTTAGTTTTAAGTTTTAAACGTTCATCATTTTAAATATAGTGATAGCGTTTATTTAATATTTTTAATCTTTTTAATTTCTTTTAATTTTCATTTTAGCTCTTGTAGTTTATGTCCTTTTTCCGTAGTTATAATAATTCCAATCCTCTTTTCCGTCCAAATCTCCCGATCACTAAACGTTTGATAATCCATTGCATAGCTCGCTGGGACATAACGACCCGGGGAAACACTATACTCCTCAGATCTTCATTGATTTCGTGCTAAAGCTGTTTTAAGTTTTCTTACGCTTGCGTGAGAGGACTTGACGGTTTTGCGCGCATCAAATTTTTGGCGCCGCTGCCGGGGAGCTGTGCTGATAATCTTCCGTCTAGCAGATTAGTGATTTGGATATTCACTCCTTGTTTATACCATCTGTATGTATTTATATTTTCTTTTAAAAATCAAAAATCCAAAAAGATTTTCATTCTTTGTTTTTACAAAATGTTTATCCAAAAATCCAAAAATATCCATCTTTACCCTCTCACATCTTTGATTCTTCATCCCTACCCCTCTGTTAAACTTTGATTCTTTCTATGTCTTATCCTCACCCTCTTGATTGTCAATGGTGTGGTGGTCCTTATAATGGTGGCAATTGCCCCAGTTGTGGCATGGTGGAATCAGGAAACGGGTCTGTCTATAACCAGGATCCCTATTCCTACCATAACACGACTGATTTATTCCATCAGCTACCACACTGTGAGACTCAGCAGTTTTACTGTTGTGAGTACTGTGGTGGTTCACACTCCAGTTCTGATTGTCAATCGGGAAACACGCTTGTCTATGAGCAGGTTCCTGATACCAATTATGACTACAACACATACCACTCACAACCACATCAGTTTTACTGTTGTGAGTATTGTGTAGGTCCTCACTCTAGCTCGGATTGTCAAACAGGGAACCCAATTCCTTGTAACAATTACGACTCTTCATATCAAGACCAACCTCCACAGTACCAAATGATTCAAGCGACTCCTCATGAAACTACGACAGACCTTCTACTGAAGACTCTGGAGTTATTAAAAGAACTTAAGGAGGAGTCGGCTATGTCCTCCCAAGATAATCCAAATCAAAAATCCATGAAAGAATTGTTAGCTGAAGAACAGGCTGCTAAATTAGATTCCCAGATTGCCAGTGAAAACTCTATTAGGGAATTAATTAAAATACAAAAAGCAGCCAAATCTAGCTCTCGATTCCGTTTTATTCCTGATGACAGTGATGATGAGGATACACTTGATATCCTCCAATTCTATAAATATTCATCAAGTTCATCAGATGATATCCCAGCAGTTGAGATTTCATCTCAAACAACTGCTATCACACCCGAAGCTCCCACTCACTCTCTGAACATGGGGGACGAGCATCTTGACACTGTTCCTAAAAAGGAATCGGACGAATTCCTAAAGTCTAGTGTTGAGAACCTTGTCCCAATCCCGAGAGAGTCACAGGGAACTTTTGACCATAGGTGTGATTCTCTTTCCCCTCTTGAGTGTTCAAAAGATCATTTTGAAACTTTCTCTGATCTTGGCGACGATTGTGCTTCCTATGGAGACATCGAGTACGTTGAGGCATCACTTCCACAATCTGATGCTGATCCCCTTCTTGAGGAGTTCTCCGGTGAACTCACTCACATCAATCCACTCTTTGATTTCGAAGCCGATCTGGGAGAGACTGAAAGTCTCATTGATAATGATCGTTCACTCACTTCTTATCCCAACAATCCAAATGAGAATGTTGATCACTTTGTTCCCGAAACATTCAAAGCTACTTTCACTAATCCTCTATTTGAATTCGACTCTGAATTCACATCAATTTCTGAGAATCCACTCTTTGATACTCAGATTGAGGATAGTGATGAGCCCACAATGGAACAAGAGTTCACAACATCACCTCAGGTGAATGATTCTCTTCATGAAGAGTTCTCCGGTGAACTCTCTCATGACATATCTCCTCCGGAACATGATCATTTCCACTTTGATCTTGAGGATGATATTGGCTCGGAGGAAGGTGTACTCTATCGTATGAGTTTGCTTATTGATGATACTACCCTCACCCTTCCTCCTGATACGTCTGCATTTGAGGATGAGGAATGGATCTTGATTGTTATCAAAATCTTTCTTCCTTTCCTTAAATATCTTGTGATTTCTCTTCATCTTCACTCCTTCGGGAATGAAGACACTATCTTTGATCCCGGCATTTTCATTTATCATTTTTGAACCGGGTCTTTCTATGTATATCTCATCGGTGTGGAACTTTCACGTACTTCAATATTTATCCAAACATCTTGAATGAAAGTCCGATGGAGATTGTTTCTTCCACTTTGCTTCCCCATGAACCAAGGAATTCGGGGTCGAGTCAAGCTAGCGACTCGGTAATCAAAAACAGTAGCTTAACATGGGTTTTCACCCGTGTGTCCCACCCTAGTGTGGGGGAGTTACCCCACATGATATATATATAAGTTTTTGAAAAAAAAAAAAAAAAAAAAAAAAAAAAAAAAAAAAAAAATCTTTCTATATAATGGCCGTAGTATTTCCCTTTTACGTTCTCAGTTTCGGCATAACCGCCGGTACTTTGAATATTGAGGGCAATATTCATTTCTAAGTGTGGGGGGGGATTCTCACGAATTTTATCATGTATTATCCACCTAATTCCCCCGTTTTTGGCCAAAATTTTTTTTTGGAGTAAGTGTTTTACACTTACTCATTTGGTTATCAGTCCGCCATGTCTGTAAGACTAAAGCATTGGCTAATCCAGGAGCAAACGGCTCTTGGTAAAGATATCTCAAATCCGTTGACGGCTTGCAATTTGCCCAAAATTGTATGGTATTCAGCTCACCATATCCTTAAAAGTGAAGAGTTGGCTAGCCCGCAAGTTTATGGCTTGTGGTAAAGGCAGTGGAAAAACCATAATTGGTAATCAGCTCACCAAAGATAATATTGATAATTTATCTAAGAGTTGGCTAGTCCAGAAGGCAACGGCTTCTGGTAAAGACAAATCAAATCCGTTGAAAGCTGGTGGTTTGCTCAAAATCACATGGTTATCAGTGTACCATGGTTCTTACTTGAACTGAAACATTTGGCTACTCCAGAAGTAATGGCTTTTGGTAAAGAGATTAAAATCCATTATGTTTTCTCAAATCATTGCTAGGGACTAGCAATATCTCAGTGTGGGGGATTGATGAGTGTGTAAATACTCATCATTTTTGTACAAAATAAACTGCAAAATCATCTGAAAACACTCAGAAACACATCAAAATGATCAAAATATCACAAATCAGTGTTTTATGTGTTTTAAATGCAAAAATATCAAAATCAGATGAAAAACATATCAAATTTGCAAAAATTGCAGTTTTAGTCCCCCAAGTTTCAAAAATTGTCAAAAATAGTCCCTGAGCCAAAATTTCAAAAGAAAAATCACCAAAGGTCTTTTTAAAATCATAAATTGTCATATTTAGTCCTTTGGTGAGAAATCTAAAAGTTTTGAGAAAAATTACAATTTAGTCCCTAAAAATCCAAAATTGGTCAAAACTAGTCCTTGGGAATTTCAAAAGTGTCAAAAATTGACCCTTGGATTATTTAACTTGGCAAGACCAACCCTTGACTACTCTTCATAATTTTCATGTTTGGTCCTTGGATTTCCAAATGTTACACAAATGGTCCTTGGAGTTATTAATCCTAACAAACCAAACGGATCCTAGTATTTCCCCAAGCCCAAATCAACACCCTTGGCCCAAACCCTTACCCGTTCCAAACCCTTGACCCGACCAAACCCAAAACCCAACCATTTAAATAATCAAACCCCGCCCCCCTATACCTGTCTTCCCCGACACCATGTCTGCAACCAGCCACCAACAACTTTGCACCCCTACTCCTTTTCTTGTTCCCCCCTCCTCAACACCCATCCAAGGTGCATTTAATGCTCCTTTTACCCTTTTCACTCAACCCACTGGCTTAATAAGTTTTTCCCGCCAAAAACAATGAATGGCCAAGATCACTTTTTTATCATCCAAGGGCCAGGAATGAAGGTGGGATTTGCTCAGACCAGTAAAGAGAAGCTATTGGAGCTATAAAAGAGAAGGAAGAGAGAAGTTTCAGTAAGTAGCTAGTTTTTATTTTTAATTTTCTTTAAAATGTCGTTTTACTATTAAATGTCTTAGATTTAGTGATAATGTTGTAATCTTTGTTTTAATGTATTAAACTAAGTTATTTTACAAATGCAATCTAGTTTTAATTGGTAATTCAAGGTTTAGTGCCATTTCATGTTACTTAGCTCACTGTTGCAATTTTAAGTTTCAATTGTGTATGTTCAAATCTCCATCAGCTCACTTATAAGCTCAGATAAGCTTATATAAGTCTATAATTACTTTTTGTAAGCTTGCATTCAAAGTTCATGCAAGTTTGGGTTTCAGTCAAACAAAAGTCAAAGAATCAAAAGGTCAATCTATTTTCTGTTAATGTATGGTTTTAGTTTGTTAAAATGATGAGTTTATTGTTTATATAAGTTTTTAACTCAGTCTTAGTTAGAATCTCATCAGGTTGTAGTGGTTATTATGCATTTTGGAAGTTAAAGGGGTGTTTGGTTTGATCGATAATCTGTGTTGGAGGTTTGTTAAATGGATTAGATCAGTTGGTTTGAGTTTGATATAGTTATATGCATTCACATCTGTCTTTGTTTCACTTTCATTTGAGCTTTTAGTCAACAACTCATGTAAACTGCTCCTACTTTCAAATCTGTCAAAATCAGCTTCTGAATTCAGTTCATTTAGGTTTAGATTGAGTTAAGCTAGCTTGTTTCAGTTGGATTTTAGCTTATTACATCCTTATGAGTCCTGCATTTGAATTTGAATCTCAGATTAGTCAAACTAGCAACCATTTTAGAAAGTCAAATCTGTCTAAATATCAGAGTTTTGCAGAACTTTGATCATATGCACACTGTTCATTTCAGCTTCTCATGGTCTCAAATTTGGTGTAGTCATAGTCTGCTAGGTGGTCTACTTATGTCAACTTTTGGTTTTTGTTTTAGCTTATTAAATAAGCAGTTTCATTAGCTTGAAGTTAGTCCCTGTTTACTGTTTCTGCTGCATCAGTTAGTACTGTCGATTTTTAGCCATTTTGCTTGGTCTCTTATTGCTTAATTACTTGACCTCAGTAGCTGAAATTTGGTGCATATGGTCTCTGGTTGGTGGTGTTTAGAACCCTACCTTTTGTTTTCAGCTTAGCTTATTGAATAAGCCAGTGCAAGTGCTTAAACTTAGGGCCATTTTCACTGTTTTGGTATTGTAGCAGTTAGCTCAAATCTTTGTAGATGCTTATTTAGGTGATAGGAGTAGCTGAATTAAGTTGCCTTATAGTAGTTTTAATATAATTCAGGCCCTGTAGAAGTTTGGTACCTTTTAGAGCTTAATAGCTTATCTTAAGTGCTTATTTTCCCTACATTTACACTACAGCCTTAGATTCTTCCACATAAGCATCAGTTTTTTATATTTTTCCCTGCTTTAGAATAATATTTTAGATTTTCCCTGAAATTTTCATAATTTTTGGATACTGTTTGCCATTTTTCTTAAATAAAATAGTTTTTAATCATTTTTAAATAGCCTTTAATTGCAATTAATTGAGAAAAAGTTCAAAAAAATAATTTTTCAATTTTAATAGTTTAAGATAAATATAAAAAGCATAAAAAACATTTTTTCCCTATTTTTTCTCTCTTTATTTGGTATTTTTCATAATTTTAATTAGATTTAAATAGTATTAAATTCATAGAAAATAGAAAAATAATCAGAAAAATACAAAAATAGTTTTGAAAATTCTATTTTGATATTTTAGATTTTTCCATTTCATAATTTTATTTTTCTAGCTTTATTTCCTAATTTTTTGTATTTTAGGTACTTATTAAATAGTTGAAATTAGTTTTTAATTAATAATAATTAATTAATTAGTTATAAAAATAGTTTTCTTTTTCCATAAAATTTCTTTTATCATTAGGATTGTAAAAATGTATTTTTCATATTTTTAGGATTTATATTGTATAAGTTTCACTTTTTATTTTGTACGTTTACGTATTTTAATTTAAACGTAAGTTTTTAGTTTTAAGATTTAAACGTTCATCAATTGTAAATATAGTGATAGCGTTTATTTAATATTTTTAATCTTTTTAATTTCTTTTAATTTTCATTTTAGCTCTTGTAGTTTATGTCCTTTTTCCGTAGTTATAATAATTCCAATCCTCTTTTCCGTCCAAATCTCCCGATCACTAAACGTTTGATAATCCATTGCATAGCTCGCTGGGACATAACGACCCGGGGAGACCCTATACTCCTCAGATCTTCATTGATTTCGTGCTGAAGCTGTTTTAAGTTTTCTTACGCTTGCGTGAGAGAACTTGACGGTTTTGCATGCATCAGAGTACGTCTCCACCGGCAAAGCATGCCAACAAGCACTATGGATGAAACAAGCGTTAGTCGACTACGACATTCATCTAAGCGACATAGCCATCTTATGTGACAACAAAGGTGCCATCGACTTAAGCAAGAATCCGGTATTGCATTCTCGCACAAAGCATATAGAGATTCGACATCACTTCTTAAGAGACAATGTTCAAAAGGGGAACATCTCTATTGAGAAGGTAGCAACCGAAGACAACATAGCCGACGTCCTCACAAAACCGTTGAAGCGGGAACAATTCAACCTACTTCGTCTTGGTCTTGGTCTAATGGAACAAACGTCGTAACTTATTTGACTCTACAAGGTATGTAAACACTAGCCTTCTTCTTTCTGAGTCTAGGATCTCTATTTCACGCACAACTCACAAACAATACGGGAATTTTCAAAACCCAAGATAAGTTTTCGACTTATAGCTTTCTTATTTTTTTTCAAACACATACACATTTTAAAAAAAAACTCTTTTCAAAATGTTTTCTAAAAGAATGATACCTTCCCATATCAATTTCACAAAAGCAATTTCTTACATCTAGGACAAATTGCTTTTTCATTATTAATACAAAGTAAAAACCCGTTTTCATTGCATCTCATGTCTTTTGAATGCTAAAGGGGACACATAACTAATATGTGTTTTCGGGTACATTCATTTAAGCAACAATGAATTAGGAGCATTGATAACACTCAATTACGTACTTGTGTACTAAATATGTGTTTTCGGGTTATCTCAATAGGATGCTTTTTCTACTTCTAGTTTATTTTTCTTTTTCCTTTTAGAGGTCGAGATAACCGCAACTCCAAATAGTTTGCATATAGGCACACAATAGGCAAAAATATTTCCAAAAGGAAAATTTTGTGCTGCCTGAATCACCAGACCCACGGATCCCAGCCTTCATGCTGGACGGATCCCTCAAGGGAAGGATCCGTGGGATCCGTGAGACAGAAGCTGTTTTTACCTTCTATTTTTCTCACTTTGGATGAAAATCCACATTTGTTTTATTTTTTGGAGTATGCTCTTTAATGCTTGTGTTCTCATGATCACATGCCTTAAATTCATATCTAATCATTAGATTTTAATCCACATTTTGGGTCAAGCATTCATTACAATGCTTTGTTTTTCTATATATAGAACTCCCAAAATGCTTGCATAATCCATCTCATCCTCACAAACACAATACACCATGTCATCCACAAACCCTTTAGATGAATCACCTAGTACAAACAATCATCTTCATGATACCCAAACCTTTGTACTACCACCATCCAAAATACCACAATCAAACTCTAGGATATCCGCACGGATTAGTATCCGATCTTGTTGCTTAGCAAAACCAACCTCAAATGGTTCTTCCTCAACAAACAACTCACCACAAGATGCTTCCTTTATAGCACCTCCCTCATCACCAACAAGTACACCAACTTCATCACCACCTAAAGTCACTCTTTTGGAACTCCTTAAGACTCCAACAAGATCTAAACAACCTAAACAAAAAGAAATAGTCTTTTCAACACCCCCCAACATCTCCAAATACTATTTTTCAAGATCTTGAAACATCACCACCATTAGCTTCAATCACATTACAATAACGTCTAGGTTCTTTTCCACCACCATTTACAAACATTCTGGATGTTGATCCATATTTTCCTATTTTTCCACCACATCTTTCGCATAACTCAAATCAAAACAACCCGGAAAACGTCCGCACTCATTACCCACATCACTTACATTGTGAACATTGCCAATCCACTAGGGAAATCGCAATAGAAGTTAGGGAAGAAATGCGTTTCATACTCAACCTCATCCTTGATCGCATCAATACCATCACTCATCAAAACCTCCATCCATAACCTTATGCAAGCTTGGAAGGAATCACTACTACTATTTTCTATTTTTTAGTATTTTCTTTTTCTTTTGAAGTCATTTTCAAGAACAAGTCTTGTTCTTATGTTTACATGCCTGTACGTGGCATAAATACCACTACAATTTGTTGTTTTATTACAAGGCCTTGTTTACATACCTTGGCTCCCAATCTTGATTCTCGGCAATCACAAGATTATTTAAGCATGTTACTAACCTTTCTTTTTGTAGGATTTTTATTTTTTCTTCACGTGGCGCCCCAAATAAGGGGGAGCTACCGTCAAGGGGGAGTTAGCGTTTATTTTTTCCAAGGGTTAACTTTTTGTTTCGACAAAAAGGGGGAGAAGAAGTAAAACTTAGGGGCTTTCAAAAATTACATCTATTCTTAAGTTTTACTCATCATAACATTATGTTTTGTCATCAACAAAAAGGGGGAGATTGTTAATACAAATAAACAGTAAAAACGTTTATTAATATTTTGCGATCTCTTTGTGTTTTGTTGATAACAAATATAATGTTATCTTAAGTATAATTATAAGGATACATGTTACTTTTGTAAAGCATTTACATATAGCCATTTAAATACAAAAATGTAGTAATTAAGCATTTGTTGTAATAGTTTATTAGGATGGGTAAAAACCATAACCCATGGACCATAACCCATGGATCTTAACCCATACCCAAGTAGACTAGATACAATGTATACTTAGATACATTGAATCTAAAGAAAACCCATGGACAAACCCATAACCCATGACTCATAACCAAAAAACTCATGGGCAAAGAGGAGCGTTCCACGGATCCTTAGGATTATACTAGACGGATCCCAAGTGGAAAGGATCCGTGGGATCCGGGGAACAGTGAAGATTTTTGCCTTTCATTTGTTTTATTTCCTTTCTGTTGGGTTTTGTGTTTTTAACCATTTTTGCAGGAAAACGGAGAAAAGTTGTTGCACCATGCTGAACGGGGACCTGATCTGTCCATAGTTACGGTGTAACTCATTCTTATGGTTACGCCGTAACATACCTTTTTGCAGCATTCCTTCTTAGAGCATCACCAATTACGGCGTAACCCCAGTCAATGGTTACGCCGTAGCTACACTCCTATAGCGTCTGCCAGGTTTTGCTTAATTACGGCGTAACTCCTTATAAGGGTTACGACGTAACTTTCCTCTGTAACACTTCTTTCTTTTTAAACACAATAACCTTGTAATAGTTTTCAAATGAACTTTGTGGGTATGTTCCCTGTAATCCCTCACGAGACTACACTCGTCCACTTGGGACACCAAGTGGTTTAAAAGGCTTGTTGCATGCGCTAAATGTGTCAATACAAATAAACAGTAAAAACTTTTATTAATATTTTGCGATCTCTTTGTGTTTTGTTGATAACAAATATAATGTTATCTTAAGTATAATTATAAGGATACATGTTACTTTTGTAAAGCATTTACATATAACCATTTAAATACAAAAATGTAGTAATTAAGCATTTGTTGTAATAGTTTATTAGGATGGGTAAAAACCATAACCCATGGACCATAACCCATGGATCTTAACCCATACCCAAGTAGACTAGATACAATGTATACTTAGATACATTGAATCTAAAGAAAACCCATGGACCAACCCATGACCCATAACCAAAAAACCCATGGGCAAAGAGGAGCGTTCCACGGATCCCTAGGATTATACTAGACGGATCCCAAGTGGAAGGGATCCGGGGAACAGTGAAGATTTTTGCCTATAAATAGAGTGCCATTTCTTCATTCTAACTCACCCATCTTCTTACTAAATCTCTCAAACACTCTCATTCTCTTCTAACATATAGATCACTTGATCTAGAGAGTTGTTCTTCTTTCTTTCTATTGTGATCCTCATATAGGTCCTTCTCTAAGGCGAGATCACGAGCATTCTACAAGTCATCCAAGCAAGGGGTCCTTGATTGATTTGTCACTCCGCAAGATTTCTGTAGCGAAGATCTTGTATTTGATATTTCACATATTTGTTGTGTTACGGACTCGGTATCTAGCTTTGTACCGGAAAAAGTGTAAGCAATATTGTGAAGGCTTATCCGCCAAGTGAAGGAGTTTGTTGACATAGTGCTTGAACTCTCGAGTAGCTGACTCGGGGAGTGGAGTAGGGCAAGGAAGGTGTCCTTGTAGCCGAACCACTATACATCGGTTGTGTCTTTTCTTTCCCTTCGATTTACTTTATTTACTTGCTTTATCATTAGATCTATACTTTCTCTACATCCATAAGATCTCACATATTAACGAATCTAAAGTTTTTGAAACTAACGTAAAATCGGCAAAACTATTCAACCCCCCCTTCTAGTTTTCCTCAAAATGCAGCCGTGATTCCTACGAAAGTGAGTTAGTTTTCTTTTTCATTTTTTCTTTTTCTTTTTTAGAATTATTCTTGTCCGTAGTGTGATTTCAGGGATTGAAGTTTGCTCATGGATGCTTATGCGAAGGCACGACTCTTTTCGTGGGTCTTCTTTCTTTTTAGAGCTAATTTCAGGGAAGTTCTCGCTCTAATTCTACTTTCTCTTCACCTTTACTTAACGCTTAGTAAAAAAGGGACTTTGTACATTTCAAGTGGAGGGACGGGAGTAGAATTGTCTCTTGAACTTTATTTTGCCCTCGTTTTTCTAGTTTATTTTGAAAAATTATGCCATTTTTAAAATTTTGACATGTTTTTCTTAACCTAACTGGATTAGACCTTAGCCGAGCACATTATAACCCTTGATATTATATGGTGAGATTAGCCTTATCCGTTTCCAAATTTTTACCCCAAATCCACCAAATTATGAGTGTGCCAGTAGCTTGTAAATTTTAGAGCTTGGCCTTTACATCATTTCGAGACCATAGACGAGGTATGTTGAGTTAGCTCGATGTATTGGGACTTTTCAGTTTAAAAAGGCAGTATTATAGGATTATCACCCAAATAGCCTATCATTGTTTGTCTATGGATTAGTCACCTCGACTTCTCGACCCCCATGTTAAACCCTTTGTTGCACTCACGTTTAGTGCAAGATACCCCTAGTTACACCCTTCTTAGCCATTCCTTTCATTTTGTTCACCCAACATATTTTTTCGTTACACCATTACAGCTTAGCCTACCCTGTTGTCTTTATTTGTAATTAAGAAGTCATTATTTTCCTAAGTTCAAGTGGAAAGGTTCGGGAATCACGCTTACGTCGACGACATATGCTTAAAGATCATTGAAGACCCCCCAAATTCTCATATTGTTCATCTCAAGTGAGGGATGTTATGTTATTATGTTATGTTATTTAGTGATTGTAAAGTGTGATGTTATAAGCACTATTGCTATGAGCTTACTATAGATTTAGTATCGAGGAGGCCACCTCGGTCACATTTGAAGAATAAAGTTGGAAGTGTGCCATCATGACGTCCTCTAATGGCACATCTACCTAGTAATATCATGATCCGGTTTCTTAACTTGGAAACTTGAACTTTGGGCGAACGGTAAGTGGTGATGACTTGGTTACAGATTTAGACTATCTGCTTGATTTTATTTTACACCAATTTTATCCCATGTCTTATCCTACCCTTAGTCATGAAGCGTTTCTAGATGATGCAGCGAGCAATCTTTGGTGTCTTGGCCATGGATTTGGTCATGTATCATTGATTTTGTCCACTTCTCCGTGACATGTTAGTAATGACAAATCACCCTTAACCTTTGTCGTGTCTACCCATATTGCCTTCGAATTGTTTTGTCCTTAACTCTAGTGGTGGAGATTTGTGTAACCGCCAAGCTTATGATAGAATACATGCTATGGATGTGCAATGAGTGATCACCCTGAAATTGACCCTTAGAATAGTTGAGAGATTTGAGTGTTTTGTTCCCATTTCGTGAGGTGTTCGACTTTGTTTTATTCTAGCATAAGGGATTTGTAAACTTATATTTTCCAGGTAATGGGAGGTATCTTTTTAGGAATATATCTAATAAGGTCTACTTGAGGGCAAATAGAGTTCAAGTGGGGGGATATTTGATAACATCAAATAGTCCTGAGTATTAAGGGTTAATTTTCCCCGATAATGCTTGTATTTTATATCATTTATATGGATTTACGCTTGTTTTCCTCTATATTTCACTTTCATGTAAATTACGATCATTGGAGCTAAAGAGACGTGGATTTGGAGAGTTTATTGAATATATATCATAGTATGCTCATTTTGAAGATGTTACGGTGTAACTCCTCTCTCACATTACGCCGTAACAGAAGCGTGGCTCAGAAAACCAACTCAACTGAAGATTACGGTGTAACTCTTTCCAAGATTACGACATAACCAACTAGGTCAAATGAGGTTCCGCGCCGCTGCAAGTTACGCCGTAACTATTGTCTCATTTACTGCGTAACCAAGATTTATTGAAGATACGGCGTAACACCTTCCAGATGTTATGCCGTAACCAGCATTTTCAGTGCAAAATATGAAGAATTGGATGTTACGGCGTAACTCTTAACATTAGTTACGCCGTAACCAGATCTGGCCTATAAATACCCCTCTAATTTCAGCATTTCAAAGCATCCCATTTCACACACAACATCTGTGAACGTGAGTAAAAGACGAAGGCAGATCTAGAGGAGCATATGGAGCTATCTTCAAGGGAGAAATCACTCCCCTACGATAAGCATTAGCATTTTATCTTTTCTTTACTTTTAATTCATGTATTTCGTAATGTTAAACATTAAATCGATCCTTTAAGTTAATAGGAGTGGCTAAGCACCTCTGGTGCTGGCCTAGTTATGATTCCTTAATTGTTTTGTTTATGTTTACATTGCTTCCGTATAAATATTTATAAGTGTATGCATGCATAGTTTGTTGGTAGCTACCCTGGTTTCGGTAGTTTTGAATGGCGGTAGTGGCTAGTTACTTAGGAGATATGACCAACTAACCCTAAGTAGGTAGACTGAGTGGGAAGGGTAAGATATGACCAACTGACGACCCTTTCTACTTGTGCGATTTGACCAACTGATCACCTACCGTTTGGATGAACTTAAGAATTCGGAGATTAGTGTTTAAGATGCTAACGCCCGGGCACTCATTGTTACATATCTTGCTTGTAGAGGTACTTAATGACTTGGCTTAGGGGACTAAGAACAACTGGACTTACGACGGGTCACCTGACTTCTCCATTGGAACCCTTTGCTGATAGGTTAGGACGAACTGACTAAATGTTGTCCTAGCGACTTTCACCCCACCTGAAGTAATTGGAAGTAATTAGACGTAAACATAACTTGATAGGATGAGTAACTAGGTTAGCACCCCTCTCCTCTATTGATCACAACCCTCGCCATTATTTGCTTTTATATTTTCTTGTCTTAGTAGTAATTATTCATTCCCACCTTAAAATCTATTAAAATCTGTGACACCTAGACTTAGTTTAAATCTGCACACATAGATCTTGGGACGACCTCGGTTTTACCAAAATACTACACTACACACGACCGGGTACACTGCCCGTTAGTGCATTAGGGTAGACCATAGGTGTATAACGAGAACTTATAAATATTAAAACCTGGTCAGTAAAACCTGCATCACTGATTTATAGTAAACGATTACTGATTTATAGTAAATGATAACGCTCAAAATGAACATGTTTTTAGTAGCGTTATTGTCGGTTTTGTGTATGACAATAGGCTATATTTACTCATAACTGTTGCAAAAGTGCAAAAGATGCGTATTGTGTATGTGAATGTAACTAGGTATCACAAAAGATAAAGAAATGAAGTTTTCATGCACGTTTGGAGAATTCCTGAGGAAGGAAGTCGAGTAAGGAAGCTCTTGGACTCAATGACTAGAAAGCGCAATGATTTCTAAGTATCTACAACAAGTAAAGATCAAGTTTCGTCTTGGAAATCATCAGCGAAAACAAAGAAAAAGGCGCAAATCAAGAAAAGTCAACAAAAGTCAAATCTGGGGGTACAAGAGGTGCCCAACCGTTCGGTTGGAGCCCGCAACCGATCCGGTTGGGCGAAGTGACAAGGCGCAACCGATCCGGTTGCCAAGGCTGGAGTTACAAAAATTATCATTTAATGTTGCCTTAACTCCCCATAATCATTGGAGGCTGATCATTTCCTGTTATTTACTTGTAGAGAACGTTTTTAGACAGATAGTTATGGTTCTCTAGCTATATATTGAACCTAGACTTAGTAGTTTAGGTGTGACACAACCCAAAGTGTAATAGTTTACACCAAAGCTATTACCAACCATTTTTTTCATCCCAAAAGTTTGGTTGCTACTGTAAAACGTCCAGGAGGTTGGAGAGACTCATTCTCATCCATTGTTTGATCATTCGGAGTTATACAGTTAAGCTAGGCGATTGGAAGCGTGTGGTTGCTATAATCCACGAATTCTTGTTCTTGTAATCCCAAAAGTTTAGGTATTCTATGAAACTTGTTATGGATTTCTATTCTCTTGAGTTATTGGAATTACTTTGTTGTTACTTGTGTTTTATTATAATTATCATGGAGTAGTTCTCGAATATACTTGTGTGTAAGGATGTAGGAAATCATACTAGTGTTCTCATATGTGATGCATGTATATATGATCTTGTTTAAATGAGTTTGTTAGAAAATTACTAGTCTTGTTTGATTTGTCGGTAAAACATGTTTTAAGAAAAATGACCGAAAGGATTTCTCTTGTGTTTTATTCCAAAAAGTTAAGTGACAAACTAGTATGGGGATATGGTGATTGACAACCACCATGTTTACTTATTGAAACAATACTAGAAACATTTTCATCACAAAAGGTCGAAAGATTTGTAAGAACGAGTTTAATAAGAACATTTTACAAACAAATGGATTCTCTAAAGGATAATCATTAGGATAAGGACCGAAAGGATTACCTATATGTTATTGTTCTTAAAATGATTTTACCAAACATAAACCATGGGTTGGAAATCATTTGCGTATGATTTGTGCATCACATCAAGAGTTTACACCAAGCCTTCATGAACATTTACTATGATTGCCTATAGAATACACACAAGTATATGTTTCTTAATATTGAATTTCACTAAAACAATCATTTTTGGAGAGAGCCTTGACAAAGCATTCTTGTTACCAATCTTTTAAAACAATTTCAAAAGAAAAATCCCTTGGGACGATCTCGACTTACCCACCTTTGCTATCGCGAACGAGTATACTTGCTCGTATGTGTTTATAGTAACAGCCGGATAATTCTTGTTTATAAATTTTTAAAACTTGCACACGGTGAGCACATCAAGTTTTTGGCTCCGATGCCGGGGATTTTGGATTCTTAAGTAATTTGATTTTGTTTCGATTCTATAAAATTGGTAATATTTAAAATAGATTTCATAGAGAAGAGTAAAAAAAAATGGTTTAGAGGCTAACCGAATCGGTTGCGCGAGCAACCGAACCGGTTAGTGCTCTCGGAAAAATTTTATTTTTGATTTTTGAAGTTTTTAGCTTATCTATTGTTTTGTGTTATAATTTATAGTTTAATTCTTGTCATTTCTGATTTTTATAGATTGTCCTATAGATTTGTTGGCAATTAAGGTAAACTACTGATTCTGCCGAAGTATCTACCGAAGAGATTCTGCCGAAGAAGAATGGATTCTGCTGAAGTCACACTTCAGCAGAAGTGTTAAAGCAGATATCGTGTTGCTGCTGAAAGTACGAATCCACGTAGGAGAGATAAGCTCAGTATAGAGTAAAAGTCAGCGCCGTATTAAAGATAGTTTACAAGACTTGAAAATTTCAGAAAAGCTTGTCTATTACAAACTATTATGGTTCCTTTTATAGGCAAGAAACCCTAAAGACTCACAAGCGTTTACAATGTACGCTCCTAATACAATCATAGACCAAGCATGCACTAGACAAGCATGCAACTAATCATATTGTTTTACTAATGATATTGTTTATTCTGAGTAAGCTCTACATAATACGGCGCCAACCTATCTTTAATAGTCAGCGCCGTATTAAAGATAGGTTGGCGCCGTATTATGTAGAGCTTACTCAGAATAAACAATATCATTAGTAAAACAATATGATTAGTTGCATGCTTGTCTAGTGCATGCTTGGCCTATGATTGTATTAGGAGCGTACATTGTAAACGCTTGTGAGTCTTTAGGGTTTCTTGCCTATAAAAGGAACCATAATAGTTTGTAATAGACAAGCTTTTCTGAAATTTTCAAGTCTTGTAAACTATCTTTAATACGGCGCTGACTTTTACTCTATACTGAGCTTATCTCTCCTACGTGGATTCGTACTTTCAGCAGCAACACGATATCTGCTTTAACACTTCTGCTGAAGTGTGACTTCAGCAGAATCCATTCTTCTTCGGCAGAATCTCTTCGGTAGATACTTCGGCAGAATCAGTAGTTTACCTTAATTCCCAACAAGATTGTTTATGCTTTTCTTAGTAATTTTTAGATTTTTGATATTTAATCATTTTTATTTTTATCTAATTTTTAGTTAATTTTGTCTTTATTGCAGTAATTAGCTTGGTTAATTTTCAGTTTTAGGGGTTAGTAGTCTTAATGAGTAGTTAAGTAAATTAGTTAATGTAGTTTTTGATTAATTAACTTAATTAATATTTTTAATTAATAAGGATAATGAGTAGACACATTTAATTAAGAGTTTAAGTACAATTAATGGTCTTTAATTAATTTAGAGTAAATTACACCGTTCGTCCTTGTGGTTTGCGTTGACCGCAGGGTTTCGTCCTTTGACCAAAAAAGTTGCACCGTCCGTCCTTAAGTGGGAAACGTTATGCACCGTTCGTCCCTCCATCCAACTAGGCCCACTAACGGTCGTTAAGTCTTGTTAACCAGAGGGTATAATCGTCATTTCCACACCATAAGGACGAACGGTGCAAGGACGAACGGTGTAGTTTACACTTTTTGTCCGTAGGGAGGATAAATACCATCACACTCACATTTTACATCCTTTCACTCTCTCACTAACAAACACACACACCTCTCCCATCTCCCTCTAAACCTCGCCGCCGGCGACTATTTCGGCCACCGGAATCCGGCCACTCGTCACCGGAATTTACACCACCTACCCCATCGTGTAGATCGTGACCCCGTGATTCTTTTGACGTGACATACGCGCCGTGGACCCCAACCACGCTGCCAAGGTTACGACCTCGGCGAGGCGAATTACTATTTGACCACGATTCCTTCATGATACCACTAAATTGAAGCTTGAATTGTCTTGTATACACCTTTAACTGCAAAACCCCCAATTCAATTTTCAAAAACCCTAACTTTTACTCAACCCTAATTTTTGTAAAAATGGTGATGAAAACTGAATTGGTGCTTCTTTCCATTTGAATCAGTAAATAGAGGTATAAGTGGGATGCCTTGACTATACTTTTCTTCTTGGGTCTTGGTGAGGAACCATTCCAAGCTAAAACTCTCTTTCCGTTCTACTCACCCTAGGAGACCTTGTGAATTAGCATGAGAAAAAGGGATGGTAATAGTGATGTGTGCTTCTCTTCCTTGACCTTGGGTGGCTCGTGCGTATGGTGGCAGTAAAAGGATTGGGGAGACAAATTGTTTCATGTATTTAGGAGTATGAACATGAGAAGAAGAAAGGTGGATGCCAAATATCCATTTTGGGATTTTTGGCTTTTTTACCTTGGCGATATAGCAGACTAGCAGAGAAGGAAAATGGATGAAGAGGTTTTGGGGAAATCTGCATTTCTTTTTCTCTATTTGTGTGTGGGATGAGTGTGTGAGGAAGACAAAAGAGAGAAGAAAAATAAATAAAATATAACTTATATAAAATTAGGTAGGTTTTTTTTTATAAGTATTAGAGTAAATTGCATCGTTCGTCCTTATGGTGTGGAAATGACGATTATACCCTCAGGTTAACAAGACTTAACGACCGTTAGTGGGCCCAGTTGGATGGAGGGACGAACGGTGCATAACGTTTCCCACTTAAGGACGAACGGTGTAACTTTTTTGGTCAAAGGACGAAACCCTGCGGTCAACGCAAACCACAAGGACGAACGGTGTAATTTACTCATTAATTTATAATTAACAGGTTTAAAAATATATATATATATATGTTAGAATCGCTCCTAACTCGTAAATGGAACGACATTGACGGGATTACATTTTCTATCTTTGTTACCTTAAACACATGGGCTTGTTATGTCAATTTCCCCTTGTTGTATGTGTTTGGGTATGTATACCCCTCCGTACTTCCATGGAGGGGTGAGTCTCATTAGTGTAAGGTTTACCTTTCATAAATAAAACACACTAGTTTCTCCCTTATCTCTCTAGTTTCTCACACTAACTTGAAGATGGCTTTCTTCCATCTTCCAAGACCTCCCGATTCACCATATCACCCATATAAACGGTCCTAACACTGGTATCAAGAGCCAAGTCAGATTTTTTTTCATTGGTTGATTTTGGTGATGTCTTTCTTGTCAAAATCGTTATTAGAAATCTGTTTTAACAAAGTTTTTTAACTTTTCACATATTTTTGTGTTTTAACAGTTTTCTATGTGGTGTTTTAGTGTATCCTTTGGTCAAAAAGGTCAAAAGCCTGCAATATAATTGTCTTGTGTCAATTTTTTGTCCAAACTGCAACTTTGTGACTTTTGTACCAGTCTGTGTTAATTCTTGTGGTCTTCTGGTCATTATCTTGTGGTCAAACGAGTTAAGTCTGATTCTTTTTAGTCATTTTCTGGGTCTATATGAATCTGGACGGAACTTTTGGCCGGAAAACTCGCCGGAAAAAGTCAACAAAGGGTCAAAACCCTATTTTTACGCCTAAGGAGCCATCTTCAGAGACATTTACGCATAACTGTGAAGTTATGCGTAAGAACTGTTATGCGTAAAGTTTTTTACGCATAAGTATAAGCCTAACGCATAAGGCCTTACGCATAAGGTCTTACGCATAAGCTTTACGCGTATGCTTTACGCGTAAGACCTAGTTTACGCCCAAGGTATCAATTTACACGTAAGACCAAATAAGAAATGAAGATGAAGAAGACACTTGATAACATCAAATAGTCCTGAATATTAAGTGTCAATTTCCCCCGATAATGCTCGTTATTTATATCATTTATATGTATTTACACTTGTTTTCCATTGTTTTCCACTTTCAGGTAAATTGCGAGCATTGGAGCTTAAGAGACGCGGAAATGGAAACATTACTAAAGATTTATCACAGTATGCTTATTTTGAAGAAGTTACGGCGTCACTCGTCTCTCACATTACGCCGTAACTATTGCGTGACGCAGAATCCAACTTGTCAAGAGGTTACGGAGTAACTCTTCCCAAAGGTTACGACGTAACTCCATTAGGTCAAAAGAGGTTCCACGCCGCTGATACTTACGCCGTAACTACTACATCACTTATGACGTAACCGAGTTTATTGAAGACTATGGCGTAACCACTTATAAGGTTACGCCGTAACTAGCAGATCTAGTGCATTTACGAAGAAATAGAAGGTTACGGCGTAACTCCTCTATTGGTTACGCCGTAACCCAGACCTGTCCTATAAATACCCCACGAATTCCAGCATTTCAAAGCATCCCATTCCACACACAACACTCTGAGAACGTGGGAAAAAGCTCAAGGAAGGTCTACGGAAGCATACAGAGCTGTTTCCAAAGGAGAAGTCACACCATTACGATAAGCTTTAGCGTTTTATATTTCTTTTACTTTCAATTCATGTATTTCGTACCTTTTAATATTGAATTTATGTGCATGATTAATATGAGCGGCTAAGCACCCTTTGGTGCTAGCCTAGTTATGATTCCTTAATTGTTTTGTTTGCGTTTACCTTTACTTTCGTACAATTATTTCTAAGTGTATGCATGCATAGTTCTTTGGTAGTCACCCTCGATTCGGTAGTTTTGAACAGCGATAGAGGCCAATTGCCTAGGAGTTATGACCTACTGACCCTAGGTGAGTGGACTGAGACGGGAAGGGTAAGATATGACCAACTGACGACCCTTTCTACTTGTGCGATTTGACCAACTGATCACCTATCGTTTGGATGAACTTAAGAATTGGGGGGTGTAGTGTCTAAGTTCCTAACGGCCGGACACTCACTATTTAGAATCTAGCATGTAGCGGTACTTAATGACTCGGCTTAGGGGACCAGGAACAACAAGACTTATGACGGTGCACCTGATTTCTCCTGTGGTGGCATCTTTGCTGATAGGTTAGGGCGAATTGACCAAATGTTGTCCTCTCGAATTTGACCCCACCTGAAGTAATTGGAAGTAGGTAGACGTAGACATAACTAGCTAGGAGGATTGACTAGGTTAGCACCACTATTCCTCTATTGATTTCCCTTCACACATTTATTTGCTTTTATTTTATATTCTGCATAAGTAGTTTAATTAATTAAATCCTTATCAAAACCATTAATATTATGTGACAATTAGACTTAGTAATTATCCAACACACATAGCTCTTGGGACGACCTCGGATTTACCATTTACTACACTACACACGACCGGGTACACTGCCCGTTAGTGCATTAGGGTAGACTATAGGTATAGCGAGACACTATAAATATTAAGACCTGGTCAGTAAAACCTGCATAAAGTTTTTGGCGCCGCTGCCGGGGAGTTATATTAGGATTTTTATTTAAGTTTTGTTTTGATATTATGACTCTTAATATGAACGATTATCTCACCACCTCTAAAAGTAAACAGGGGATCACCATTCCAGATCTTGAAGAAAATGTTAAATTCGAATTTTGGGGACTCTGTCTTGATGAACTGAAAAGATGCTGCTTTTATGGAACCAAAGACGAAGAAGCACACGAACATATCGCGAAGGTATGTGAGATCGCAGATTTATTTCATGCACCTGGAGTCTCAAGAGATCATGTTATGATGAGGGCTTTTCCTTTTAGCCTAAAAGGAAGAGCTAGAGATTGGTTAAAGAAACTTCCATCAGTATCTATTACAACATGGAACGCCTTTAAGAAGGCTTTTCTTAAGGAATACCGTACCCCTAAAAAAATCCTTCAACAGGTCGATGAAATTAGGAGGTTTAGCCAAGTCTACGATGAACCACTATTTACAGCTTGGGAAAGATTTAACGAAGCCATCCTGAAGTGCCCCGAGCATAAACTCAACAAACACGAGCAACTGAAAATATTCTACAGCGGATTGAACATAAAGACTCGACAATTGTTAGACTTTAAAGAACCTATCCCTTTAATGACTGCTGATAAAGGATGGATAAAAGTTGAGGAAGTTGCGCTCCATTCGTCATCATGGAATGAAGAGCGGGGTGAAGATCCTATAGAGATAGAATCAGTGATAAAGAATCTGGAGGAATTTGAAGTAGATATGCAATCCCTGACTGAAGAAGTCAAGGGGTTAAACACAAGTTCGATAAACCCATTGATGGGAGAGTGACGGATCTTGAAAAGGCTGTGAAGATGCTCGTTAAATAATCTAGCATAAAATATGATGAGAACGCAAATTTGGTTTGGAATCTCAAGCGAGATTACGACAAAGCACTTAGAACACAAGCAGCTGCTATTAGAAGACTTGAAAATCAAGTGGGGAAACTGGCAGAATCTATCAGAGTAAGGGATGAAGGTGACTTGCCTAGCACGACAGAAACAAATCCTCGAGATCTGGCTCACGCTATTACAACAAGAAGTGGATTAAACTATAAGGAACCAGCCTACCCTTCGAACTCAAATGATCTGACTAACGAAACACCCCAAGGTAACAATAAAGAAACCAAGGAGGCTCAACCTTCTGTCGAAAAAGTCCGTCCCTACATTCCACTAATTCCATTTCCGGGAAGGATTAAAAAGGAACAAGAACGGGTGCTATTTCAAAAATTCATGGAGAAAATTCAACAACTCAGCATTAATATTCCTCTCGTTGAAGCCTTGGAGCAAATGCCGACATATGCCAAATTTATGAAGGATCTCCTTACCCATAGAAGACTTTCTGATTGGACACAGATTACTTTAAATCAAAGATGCTCTGCTGCTCTTTTAAAAAATATGCCTCTCAAAGAAAAAGATCCAGGGAGTTTAACTTTACCTTGCACTATCGGGGGAATTTTATTCAACAAGGCCTTTGCCGACCTTGGGGCAAGCATTAGTCTTATGCCATTCTCTCTTTATTCACGTTTGGAATTGGGAGAGCTAAAACCAACTAGAATGTGTATCGAGCTGGCTAATAAAACTACTCAATATCCGAAAGGGATCGCTGAAAATGTTCTTGTCATGATCGATAAATTTGTCTTCTCGGTCGACTTCGTGGTCCTGGATATGGAAGAAGATGATATCCCTATTTTGCTCGAAAGACCCTTTCTTGCAACCGCACACGCTATGATTGAAGTCTTTAACAAGAAGATTTTGTTGGAGATTGGTAATGACAAGATTACCTTCGACCTGGAAATGTCAATGAGATATGCTTCTTTCACCGATGACAACCTTGATGATCTCGACCTTATCGAAGCTAACACTCAGAAACATGCCCAGGAATGTTTTCTTCCTGACCCTCTGAGATCATTAAAATTCGAAGATAATGATGGGACATCTAGCGATGAAGAAAGCGAAACAGAGGAACTGACCACGAAGAATTAGACTGTATGTTCAGCAAAAACCCCGGAAGAAGCTGATGCTCCCCCGAAACTTAAGGAGTTACCTCCTCATTTAGAATATGCATTTATCAATGGAGATCAAAATTATCCTGTTGTGATCTCCTCTCTGTTATCTAACGAAGAAAAGGAGTCATTACTACAGGTTTTAAGCAAGCACAAGGGGGCAATTGCATGGAAAGTCTCTGACATTAAAGGAATTAACCCTTCATATTGTTCCCACAAGATACTTATGGAAGATGATTTTAAGCCTGTAGTGCAACCACAAAGGAGATTAAACCCTAAAGTACAAGACGTTGTGAAGGACGAAATCATTAAGCTCCTAGATGCGGGTCTAATTTACGCTATTTCCGATAGCCTTTGGGTTAGCCCCATTAATGTTGTGCCAAAGAAAGGAAGAATGACAGTGTTAACCAACGAAGATAATGAGCTGATACTGATCTGTGCCAAACCGTCAAGTTTTCTCACACAAGCTGGCCACTTGTGAATGGCCAACCGTAAGAAACTTAAAACAGCTCAGACACAAATACAATGAAGATCTGGAGAGTATAGTGTTTCCCCGGGTCGTTATGTCCCAGCGAGCTATGCGATGAATCACCAAACGTATAGTGATCGAGAGGATTTGAACGGAAAAAGGGATTTGATCGATTATAACTAAAGAAAAAGTTTATAAATTACAGGGGCTTAAATGCAAATTAAAGAAAATTAAAAAGATAAAATATATTAAATAAATGCTATCACTATTTGCAAAATGATGTTTTTGATTTTTCTGTTTTAAAACTTAAATTAAAAAAAACTACGCGACGTACAGAAGAAAATGTAAAACTAGAACAATATTAATCCTAAAAATATGAAAATGACATTTTTACAAACCTAATGATAAAAGAAAATTTATAGAAAAAGAAAATTATTTATATAATTATTTATCTAATTATTATTAATTAAAAACTATTTTTACTTATTTAATAATAGCCTAAATTACAAGAAAATATGAAATAAAGCTAGAAAAATAAAATTTTGACTTGGAAAAATCTAAAATAACAAAAGAGAATTTTCAAAACTATTTTTTTATTTTTCTGATTATTTTTCTATTTATTATGAATTAAAAACTATTTAAAACTACTTAAATTGCTTAAAAATACAAATTTAACTAAGAAAAATCTGGAAAAATATTTTTTTGACTTTTTATATTTATCTTAACTTAAGAAAAATGAAAAATTATTTTTTTGAAACTTTTCTGAATTAATTGTAATAAATGCTAATTAAAAAGGCCTAAAAACTGATTTAAATCAAGAAAAATACCAAACTGACCTAGAAAAATCTGAAAAATTCAAGATAAGTCTAAAATAATATTAAGAATCTAGGAAAAATATAAAAACAGGTGGTTGTGTGCAAGAATATGAAACTGCTATGCAAAGTGCTAGAGAATAAGCACTCCAAATAAGCCACAGACCACAAATAAGCACCACACTGAAACATAAGCTGTAAAAGGCTAAAAGTACCAAAATGCAACAAGTATCAACTGCTCTTAACCTCTATTGTGTTGTTTGAACAGATTTGATAATAAGAGCTAAATGTGCAAATACAGTTTTGAGGTACTAAGTTTGAGCTTAAGTACAAGCTTCCCAATAAGCTAAAATTTAAAACCAAGAGTTGGAACCTAACCTAGACCTGGCTAACTACTTATGAACCAAATACCAGACCTAGACAAGCTCTTATGAGCTCTGTGCAAGATCTGCAAGAACTGCACAACACCTGTGCAGCTCAGTGCCCTGTGCACAGGGCATATAAGCCCTTCTTGTCAAGCTGATTAGGGGCTTTTAAAAAATTAACAAAATTATTCAAAAATGATAATAACAAAATAGACCAACAGAAGTTTTTAAACACCAAGTTTCCTTTGATTTGGCTCAGAAATGAGTCAATGAAAAATCCTTTCAGTTGGCTTCAAAATGACATTTTCAGTTTTTGACTTTTGAAGTAGTTATGAAGGTTTGACTTTTGTGAACTTTGATTCTAATTTTTGGACTGATGTTAATGTAATATGATAAAATAAACTCAATGCAAGCAATGTCTATGAATTTTAAACACCAAACAAGTCTTTGAATTTCCAAAATCTCAACAGATTAGTACTTAAGACAGATTCAAATGAAGTTTGACTTTGAGTGTTTGCAAGTGCAAAATGAAGACAGATATGAGTATATATGAGTTTAACAAACCTAAAGCAACAATCCTAACTACTGAACCATCCTCTAATATAGTTAAACCAGTAGATCCAAACACACCTTTATTTCACTGATTTGCAATCAACACTAAGCTAAACACTTAACTAGCTAAAATTAATGATCAAACTGAGTTTACTTGTCCTAAATACAACTAATTAAACAGGTTTTAACTATTTATAACTACAAAGACAGATTATGCAATGAAACTTGAGAATAACTTACAAATGGTCCTTAGCCACAATGGCTTGATATCAATCAAACACAAAACACAAGTACCACTATCCTATTCTAACCCATACAACAGCTCAAATTCAACCCAAATCCATTTCTGCATCAACCATTTCCATTTCCTTCTCAATTTTTGCCCCGGTTTGACTTTCATTGACCAATATCCAAAGTGACTTGAAACTTAAATATAAGCTTATAAAAAGCTATAAGCAGCTTATACAAGCTTATATGAATTTGGAAATAAGCTATTTGAAGATTGATTGTAAGAGATTGAAACTGAAATATTCAACAGTGGCATAAAAATATGAAATGTAAACAAAAACTTGAATTGATACTTAAAAGTTGATTATACTGATAATGTAACTTGAGTTTGATACAAGAAAATAAAATATTACACCTTTTACAATTAACTAGAACTTTTAAGTAAAAAACGACATTGATAAAATATAAAAACTACTAGACTCCATATCTTGCTTCCTCTTGCTTCTTTTTATACACCAAACTTCTTCTCTCCTCTTTCTGAGCATATCCCACTAATTTCTTGGCCATTGGATGTCTGGGAGTGATCTTGGCCGTTTGATGCGTTTTTGGCGCCAAAAAGGGTATAAGCCAGTTGGGGGTTGAGTGTTAGGTAGAAGGAGCTTTTAATGCTTCTTGGCTTGGTGTGAGGTGGAGGGTAGGAGTTGCAGGTGATGATGGAAAGTGGGTTGAGTATGCAGGTAGGCGTGATGATGGAGAAGGGAACACCCGTGAGCGGGTTTATTATTTAAAACTTGGGCGGGTTTGTTTATTTAAACCGGGTAAAAGGGTTGGGTTGGATGGGTAACGGGTTGGACCGGGTAATATGGGATTGGGCTTGGGTTTTAGTTATAGGATTTGGACTTAGGATTAGTTTTAAGTCCATTTGAGACTAAAGGGACTAAAACTGCCAAACTGAAAATTTCAGGGGCCACGAATGTAAATTCTACAAATGTAATCCAAGGGTAGGTTTTGAAAATCTCTGAGAATTC
>BPTQ01000001.1:140013485-140029080 GCA_019973895.1 Chrysanthemum seticuspe | reverse complement strand
GATGCTGAGGTTACGGAGGAGGTGGTCACGGTTACTCAGTTCAATGGTTCCTATGATGCCTGTTTCACGTATTAAGTTCGGGTGCTTCATGGCGTGTGCAGGATGGAAGCCATCAGGTTGGAGTTCACCAGGTCTTTGGGTTCAGTTTAGTTCCTCAACAAAAACTTGGAGGACATCGAGGACAACTCTTAGTCTTTAGGTTTAGAAGATAAGGAATGGGTAGTGCAAACTTATTCGTTTTCGAGGCACTCTTTCGATCAGTAGTTTACCTATTTAAAAAGGTTTAAAAGGTTCTCAATGTGAAACTGTATTCGAAACGCCTACGATAGTACGACTACGGGTTCAAGCGTAGATGAGAGTTTGTGTACAATTCGTTATTCCTTTTCGACAAACTTTACCGATTCTGAGGAGAATTGCTCTTGACGAGTCGTCAATAAGACTTCTTCGAAGGACTTTGAATAACTGCTGAGCAGTTCTCGTTAAGAGGAGTCTTAGCCATTTCAAACAGCTTTTCCTTATTGCTTAACATGTGTTTGAGAGTAGATGCGAACTTGGGCATCAGCATGATAGCATCCGCAAAGCTTATGTCAAAGTGTAACTCTTGGAAAATTTGGAAAAATTTATCCATTTGATGACTAGCTTTCTCACGGAGCTTTTGCTTATTCAAACGTGATGGGTAAGGAATAGAAGATTTGGATTTCTGATTCTCAACAGGAGCTACAGGAGGTTCAAAAACAACTCCTTGATTTGACTTGGGTTTCTGGACCACTTGAGGTTGGACTACCGAAGGTAGGACGTGTGCGGTACTTCGTGGGCTTGAATTATGCACTTTGTCCGTAGTATCCTTGGTAACTTGACTCATTGGCACTGGTGGAGGAGGCATTGGAGTCGTAGGTCCATTATGTTTTGGAGGTTCACTGTCCACTACCTTAGGGAGAGAAGAAGAAGAAGAGGTAGTAGGAACAGCAGGTCCAGTGTATGAAACACCACTTCGGGATGTGATCGCCTTGGCATCGCCCCTCGGGTTAGCGATCGTGTTGCTCGGTAAAGTACCTGAGCCCGAGGGTCGATCATTTAAAGACTTCTTCAGATCAGCAATCTGACTGACCAACAACCTGTTCATTTCATCTTGGGATTTCATAAACTGCTTCAGTAACTCATCAGATGATGGTCCTGGAGGAGTAATGACGGGAGGAGCTGGAGGGACAATTTGAGGCCGTATGTTTTGATTATAGCCAAAATTCCCTTGATTATGATTCATATTCCCATGAAATTGATTCCCTCGATTGAAATTGTTTTGATGAGGGTTTCCTTGATGTTGGAAACCTTGATTGGGTCCAGGATAGAAATTACCTTGGTTTTGATAACCTTGGTTCATTCTTGGTTGGTTCTGATTCCGGTTTTGCATGTTGTGATTTTGGTTAAAACCGGGTGGTGCCTGATTAGTGTTAGCACAGTAGTGTGGTTCATTTTGAGGACGGTATTGATTACCTCCTTGTTGTGAACTACCGGCTAGAGCATTTGCTTCAAAAGGACTACCATCGGTGGCAGTACAATTGTAGTACGCGTGAGGACCACCACAAGTGACACAACTCTCAACTTTCTTCACTTCAGCATGTGTTGGTGGCTGAGTAAAGGAGACTTTCTTCTGGTTAGAAAGAACCAAAGCCTGAACAATGTCTGTGAGTTTATCAATCTTAGCATCGGTGCTAGATGTACTCACGGGGGATGAAGAAGAAGAAGAAGGTCCAGCATTAGACTGATATGTCTTAGCTCTGAAAGGACGGACCTGAGATTTGTTCTCAATGATCTGCAAGGCCTCTTTTGTGGTCTTGCTCAGGAAATTACCTCCCGCGGAGGCATTCAAAGAGTCTTGATTGGCCTGATTGAGACCATTGTAGAAAGTATCCATTTGCATTAATTCGGTAAAACCGTGATGCGGACACTTGCGAAGCAACTCTTTGTAACGATCCCATGCCTCCCCGAATGATTCATCAAATCTCTGAGAAAATTTCATTATCTCATTCTTAAGACTTGTGGTTCGGGATGGAGGATAGAACTCGTTAACGAACTTGGTGACAAGATCTTCCCATGTCTCTATAGAACGAGGGGGTTGTTTCTCAAGCCAATTCCGGGCTTGTCCCTCTAGAGAAAATGGGAATAGAAGAAGCTTGATAGCTTCATGTGGGACATTCTTGTACTTGATGGTAGATGCTATCTTGTTAAACCATCGAATGTGTGCATGAGGATCATCCCGCTCAAAACCATAGAATTGGCTTTGGGTTACTAGATTGAGCAACCCGGTTTTGAGCTCGAAAGTGTCAGCCACGATGGCTGGAACAACAATGGCATCTCCGTAACCCTCGATGGGTGCTTGGAGAAGCTCATTCATCGGTTTGTCTTCTGCCATTTCGACAGGAGGTGGTGGTGGTAGACCTTCCTCAGTCACGGCTGAAGGAGCTGAACGTCCTCTACGTCTTCGAGGAATCTTTCCAAGTTCAGAAAGTGGACTTGTAGAACTGGAAGAACGAGTGCGCATGCACTATGTATAAAAACCAATTTTCAAAACAAATGAGGCAAAACACAAGTGAACTTAACCAATAATCACAAATGAAATGGCTTCTTTGAAAAAGGTACACCAAATCACAAGTGACACAAAGGCAAGTTTTAAATCTTATGTTCGGGAACTTATTAATGGTCGCACCCCCAGTTAGGTAGTGCACTGCCTTGATTTGCGGTGGTTGATTTTTATGTATATTTAAAGTACCACTGAAAAGACGCAGGTAAGATTTGTGCAGATGGGTTTAAAAACTTTTGGACAATATTTTTGTTATCGTCCCGTTTAACCAAATCGTATCTCTTCAAGAATCACCTTAAAAGAGAATACAAAATAGAAAACGTTCCGATTGTTTTGTTGTTTTATATTTTTTTGGTGTTTTAACACTTTAGGAAAAGTGTTAATGACTTTTTGGTTTTCTTATAACTTTACAAAAACTTTTTACAAATGATGGGTATGTGCAACAATGGATCTGAAAATGGCTAAACACACGCTAAAGCCTCCCCGGCAGCGGCGCCAAAATTTTGATCCGTGCTAAACCGTCAAGTCTAAACAGACTTAAAACTGCTCAAACACAAATGCAATGAAGTCCTGGAGAATAGATTTAATTCCCGGGTCGTTTAGTCCCAAGGAGACTCAATGGTGTGTTAAACAAACTCAGAAGATAGAATGATCACTAAGGATAGTGATCTGTAAAGGTTTTGATTAGAAATTACACTACTGATTGATTTGGAATAGAATTGAGTACAGATTTGGAAAGCACAACAACCAGATCAAAGAAACGTAAACGTAAGTTTTAAAAACCACGTATACGTACAAAATAAAAAGTGAAAACTAATAAATAAAAGGCCTAAAAATATGAAAATAACATTTTTAAAATCCTAAAAATAAAAGAAAATTATTAGAAAAAGAAAATTATTTTTATAAACTATTTAATTAATTATTATTAATTAAAAACTATTTTAACTATTTAATAAATACTCTAAAATAAAAGAAAATACAAAATAAGGCTAGAAAAATAAACTTATGATTCTGAAAAATCTAAAATACTATAAAACTAATTTTAAAACTAAAAATATATTTTTCACACTTTTTATTTAATTATTACTAATTAATTATTATTTAAAATACACTTAAATACTAGAAAATAGAAAATAAACATGGAAAAATAAAATTTTGACTTTGAAAAATCTAAAATATGATAAAACTTATTTTAAAACAGAAAATATATTTTTTATGCTTTTTAAATATTTATTACTAATTAATTACTATTTTTAACTATTTAAAATTATAAAAAATACTAAAAAGATAGAGAAAAATATGAAACTTTTTCTAAAAATCCTATATGATGACAGAAACCTAAGAAAAAGAGAAAAACAAGATTTTCTTATTAAAAAGTTGAAAAGAAAAATCAAAAAGCTAAAAAAATCTTAAATAAACGCTATCACTATTTTTATATTGATGTTTTTGTGATTTTTATTTTTGAAAACTACTTATATACTAATAATATGAAACTTTAACAAAGACAAAAAATTTACAACTCACAAATAAGCAGTTTTGGTGAGCTTATGATCCAACAGTGCTTAAATGAGCTTATTTGGGTGTAATAAGCTCAAACAAGCTTGACAGAAGAAACAAAAGTTCAAAACAGATGCAAACAAGCTAGAGAAACTGATATGAAGCTAAAATATGCAAAGAAGCACACTGATAAGCTAAGAATAAGCAATAAGCACTTTTGATTTAACAAAGAAATGGGACAATCTTTAAGCTCTTAGCAGCCCTAGCTAATAAGCTCAAAAGTGAAAAAACAAACTTGACAATCCAAGAGGACCAGGTTGGCTTTCCAAAGAACCAGAGAACTCAAGATTTGAAGCACTAACAAGCTCAATGCAAGCTTATCAATTTGGGCACAATTTCTGTGCACAGGACAGATTTGCAAACAGGTACCCACAAAAAAGCTAGCTAAAAAGCACTTAACAAGCTGAAATGCAAAGAACTAGTATTTTTATAATTTTCTTTAGCAACTAAACTACAATACCTCCAGAGCTTATAAGTTGAATCTTAATATTAAACCCCTAGTGAAATTCCAAATTTTATTCAAAAACGACCTATTGAGATTTTGACTTTTTGCCAGAAACTAAAAGTTGACCAAAATGACTTTTGATTTGATCTTAAGTACTTGATATGTTGTTTTAAGGTGTAATGAGATTAACTTGAGCAAGATTAACCACTTGCTAACTCAAAACCAAGATCTGCTTATCCTAAAAATTCAACAGTAGCATCTAAGACATGATTAACTGAAACTTTGACTTTTGTGCTTATAAGAACTTGTTTCTTGACTGAGATGAGTTATTTAGACCTATTTAGACAGATTTCCAACAAAGCTAAGGACCAAAGAACCTTTGAACACAAAAAACCAAACACCCCTTTTTGTTAACTGTTATGAAGTGTTTCAAACCAAATCACAATTGTAAACCATAAACTTGATTTCAGACCTTACAATATCAATATATGAGACTAAAGGGACATGATCCAACAGTAATATCAACTTAAAACTCAGAAATTAGACTTAAACTATTTTGACTGCCCAAATGATATTTTCTCAAAACACAAATTTAAATGAACAAACTACTGATTTTAATGATAAAAAACACTAATTTATAACTAGTAAACAATTAGAAACAGAAATTAGAGCTAATAAACAAGCAAAACAGTGAAATGCCAAAATGATTAAAATTGCTTACAAAAGCTTCCAAGCTTAAAATTGAGAACTAGGATCTGAAACCAATTCCTATAGCTTCCCAAGAAGCACTATACCAAGGCCATCCAATATCAACCTTGCTCCAGCCTTCTTGTACCTTTCACCATGATTTTTTATTTTTCAAGTATTTAATGGGTATTTTTGTGATTTTTGACCTTTTGAAGCTAAACTGAATTTTATTGTTTCTAATAGCTTATAAAAGCTATATGGGAGCTTATGTGACCTATTCTAGTCCATACAAACAACTGAAAACATTATTTGAAACAACATGAGATTTTTGAATTTGAGGAAAATTGCATAAGATGAAATACAATATGATACTTGAATTAAAGTTTCACAAAAGCTTTCTTGTAACAAAAGAACTTGAAATACAGAGTTAGAAGATAGAAACATACACTTAAACTTGAAAATGCTTAAAAACGACAATAATAACTTAAATTACACTAGATAATTCTTTTACAATGCATCTCTCTTTCTCTTTATAGACTTTTTATCATCCCCATGTGCTTCTGATTGTTTCCCACCAAACTTGAGCCCTTGGATCACTCAAATTAATCAGAACCGTCCACCTTGCATTTTGGCGCCAATTTTTCTTCAAAGCAGTTTTAAGCTTTAATGAGGTTTGGTTGAGATAATTAAAGGATATTTGGAGTGTAGAGGAGTTGGAGGGGACATGGAATGGGAGGGGGTTGAAATTGTGGTGAAAACCACTCTGGTTTTGATGTTTCAGAGGTTGAGGAGGAGATGCTACAGTGACACTGGTTTTGGGCGCCAAGTGGGTTTTGACCAAGTAGTTTGACCAGCAGTGTTTAATAATAGGGAGGGTCAAAATGGATTGGCTGGGGTCAAAAGGAATTGTGGCCTGGCTCAAGGGTCAAGACCAAGGTCCAAGGTTCATGGGATTTGGGCTAATGTTGGGCCAGCTGGTTAGTGGATTGGATTTGGGTTTGATATGTTGAAAAAGGAGCCGTTTGGTTTTAGTAGTAATAATAAGGACTAAAAGTGCAACTTCTCCAAACTTGAAGGACTGAACATGAACTTTTTCCAATACTCTCACAAGGACCAAACATGACAAACATTTATAGAACAAGGACCATTTTTGCATAAAATCCATTTTTAAAAAAAATCCAAGGACTAATTTTGCAAAATTTCAAAGTTTGAGGACCTTTCTTGCCAATTGACCAAAAATTCATTCAAGGATCATTTTTTGATAACTTAAAATACTTCAGGGACCTTGAATGATAAATTTCCACATTTTTGAATTCCAGGGACTAGATTTGACAACTTTTAAAACTTGGGGGACTAAAATTGCCAATTTTGCAAACTTGATACATTTTTCATCTGATTTTGATATTTTTGCATTTAAAACACATAAAACACTGATTTGTGATATTTTGATGTGTTTCTGAGTGTTTTCAGATGATTTTGCAGTTTAGATTACACAAAAATGATGAGTATTTAGACACTCATCAACGTTTCGAAATGGGTTGAGGCAGAGGCCCTACAGACTTGTGACGCTAGGAGTGTCATTCGTTTTTTGAAAAAGTTATTCTCCAGGTTTGGGATCCCTAAGACCATCATTAGTGATCGAGGGACGCACTTTTGTAATGCTATTATGGAGAAAGTTCTGAATAGAAACGGGGTACTCCACCGAATGTCTACACCTTATTACCCACAAACCAATGGGCAAACTGAAAACACCAACAGGGGACTCAAACGGATTTTAGAGAAATCCGTCAGCAGTAAGCCAGTAACATAAAAGATTGGTCCGACAAACTCGATGAGGCATTATGGGCATTCAGAACGGCCTTCAAAACTCCTATTGAAAGCACCCCTTTTAAGATTGTTTACGGAAAAGCATGTCATCTTCCCGTAGAGTTGGAACATAAAGCATATTGGGCTCTCAAAAATGCCAACTTAGAGGCTGATATAATCAAGGAGCACAAATTTTCCCAAATAAACTGTTTAGCTGAATTACGAGACGAAGCATATGATCATGCGAGAGCATACAAAGACAGGACCAAAAGATGGCACGATAAGCGAATCAAGGATAAAAGATTCGAGGTAGGACATGAAGTTCTCATTTTTAACTCAAGACTCAAATTATTCCTTGGAAAAATGAGATCTCGTTGGGTTGGCCCATACACAGTAAGTAAGGTATACCCTTACGGGACTATTGAAGTTCATAACAAGGAAGGAGTATATTTTAAGGTAAACGGACACCGCTCAAAGATTTATTACGGGCAGGATGTTAGCAAGCTATCTGGTGATGAATTCTTCGCACCGGTCGAGTAGCCCCGCGGCTCTGAGTCTAACTTAAAGACTCGTTAATAAAGAAAAGTGCTCTTTCAGGAGACAACCCGAATTATCCCTTTCTTTTGTTTTTATTTCCTTTCTATTGGGTTTTGTGTTTTCTAACCATTTTGTAGGAGACGAAGAAGTAATTACTACTGCAGTTGCTGATCTGAACAGAGTTACGGCGTAACTCATCTTGGTGATTACGCCGTAACCAACATTTTAGCAGTAGAATTCTTGACGCATTACCAATTACGGCGTAATTCCATCTCAATGGTTACGCCGTAAATATTCGCTTCACAACTAATACCAGGTTTTTCCAGTTACGGCGTAACTCTCTCATAGGATTTACGACGTAACTCTCCTCTGCTTTAATTCTTTCATTTTAAAACACAGTAACCTTGTATTAGTTTTTAAATGAACTTTGTAGGTCTGTTCCCTGTAAACCCTCACGAGACTTCACTCGTCCACTTGGGACACGAAGTGGTTTAAAAGGCTTGTTGCATTCGCTAAATGCAACCATGATTCCTACGAAAGTGAGTTAGGTTTGTTTTTAATTTTATTTTTTCTTTTTAGAATTATGCTTGTCGGTATTATGATTTCAGGGATTGAAGTTTGTTCATGACACTTAAACGAAGGCACGGTTCTTTCTCGTGTGCCTTATTCATTTTGGAGCAAATTTTAGGGAAGTTCTCGCTCTAATTCTACCTTTCTCTTCACCTTTATTTTAATGCCTAGTACAAAAAGGACTTTGTACAATTCAAGTGGGGGGACGGGAGTAGAATTATCTATTGAACTTTATTTCGCCCTCATTTTTCTAGTTTATTTTGAAAAATTATGCCATTTTTAAAATTTTGACATGTTTTTCCGAACTTAACTAGATTAGACCTTAGTCGAGCACATACAACCCTTGACATTACATGGTGAGATTAGCCTTATCCGTTTCCAATATTTTACCCCAAATCCACCAAATTATGAGTGTGCCGGTAGCTTGTAAACTTTAGAACTTGGCCTTTGCATCATTTCGAGACCATAGACGAGGTATGTTGAGTTAGCTCGATGTATTTGGAATTTTCAGTTTTAGAAGGCAATATTATAGGATTATCACCCAAACAGCCTACCATTGTGAGTCTATCGATTAGTCACCTCGACTTTTCGACCCCCATGTGAAACCCTTTTGTTGCACTCCCCTTTAGTGCAAGATACCCCTAGATACACCCTTCTGAGCCATTCCTTTCATTTTGTCAACCCAATATATTGTTTCGTTACACCCTTACACCTTAGCCTACCCTGTAGTCTTTATTTGTAATTGGGAAATCATCATTTGCCTAAGTTCAAGGTTCGACTGGAAAGGTTTGGAAATCATGCTTTCATCGACAACAATTATGAAGATCATTGAAGACCCCCCGAATTCCCTTTGTTCATCTCAAGTGGGAGATGTTATGTTGTTATGTTATGTTAAAAAAAAAGAAAAAAAAAATTGATTGAGTTATGATATTGTAAAGTGCGATGTTATAAGCACTATAGTATGAGCTTTATTGATTAGTATCGAGGAGGCCACCTCGGTCACATTAGAAGATTGGATTTTGAGTTATACCAACTAAAGAAGAAAAGGTAGAGTGCCCATCACGACGTCCTCTAATGACGCATCTACCTTGCATTTCATGATCCGGTCTCTAGACTTCTAAGCTTGAACTTTGGGCGGACGGTAAGTGGTGATGACTTAGTTATAGATTTAGACTACCTGCTTGTTTTTCATTTTACACCAATTATATATCCCATGTCTTATCCTACCCTTTATTCATGAAGCATGTCTAGGTGATGCAGCGAGCAATCTTTGGTGTCTTGGCCATGGATTTGGTCATGTATCATTGATTTTTTCCACTTCACCGTGACATGTTAGTAATGACGAGTCACCCCTTAACCTTTGTCGAGTCTACCCATATTGCCTTCGAGAATTGTTTAGCCCTTAACTCTAGTGGTGGAGATTTGTGTAACCGCCAAGCTTATGATAGAATACATGCTATGACTGTGCGATTGAGTGATCACCCCAAAATTGACACTTAGAATAGTTGAGAGATTTGAGTGTTTGTTCCCCTTTCGTGAGGTGTTCGGCTTTGTTTTATTCTAGCATAAGGGATTTGTAAACTCATATTTTCCAGGTTTTGGGAGATATATTTTTAGGAATCTATCTAATAAGGTCTACTTGAGGGCAAGTAGAGTTCAAGTGGGGGGATATTTGATAACATCAAATAGTCCTGAATATTAAGTGTCAATTTCCCCCGATAATGCTCGTTATTTATATCATTTATATGGATTTACGCTTGTTTTCCACTTTCAGGTAAATTGGGAGCATTGGAGCTTAAGAGACGCGGAAATGGAAACATTACTAAATATTTATCACAGTATGCTTATTTTGAAGAAGTTACGGCGTAACTCGTCTCTCACATTACGCTATAACTATTACGTGACCCAGAAGTCCAACTTGTCAAGAGGTTATGGTGTAACTCTTCCCAAGGTTGCTACGTAACTCCATTAGGTCAAAAGAGGTTCCACGCCGCTGATACTTATGCCGTAACTACTGCATCACTTACGACGTAAACGAGTTTATTGAAGACTACGGCATAACCACTTATAAGGTTATGCCGTAACTAGCAGATCTAGTGCATTTACGAAGAAATAGAAGGTTACGGCTTAACTCCTCTATTCGTTACGCCGTAACCCAGACCTGGCCTATAAATACCCCACGAATTCCAGCATTTCAAAGCATCCCATTCCACACACAACACTCTGAGAACGTGGGAAAAAGCTCAAGGCAGGTCTAGGGAAGCATACGGAGCTGTTTCCAAGGGAGAAGTCACACCATTACAATAAGCTTTAGCGTTTTATATTTCTTTTACTTTCAATTCATGTATTTCGTACCTTTGAATATTGAGTTGATGTGCATGATTAATATGAGCGGCTAGGCACCCTTTGGTGCTAGCCTAGTTATGATTCCTTAATTGTTTTGTTTGCGTTTACCTTTACTTCCATACAATTATTTCTAAGTGTATGCATGCATAGTTCTTTGGTAGTCGCCCTTGGTTCGGTAGTTTTGAATGGCGATAGAGGCCAATTGCCTAGGAGATATGACCAAATGACCCTAGGTGAGCGGACTGAGACGGGAAAGGTAAGATATGACCAACTAACGAACCTTTCTACTTGTGCGATTTGACCAACTGATCACCTATCGTTTGGATGAACTTAAGAATTGGGGGGTGTAGTGTCTAAGTTCCTAACGGCCGGGCACTCACTATTTAGAATCTAACATGTAGTGGTACTTAATGACTCGGCTTAGGGGATCAGGAACAACAGGACTTATGACGGTGCGCCTGATTTCTCCTGTGGTGGCATCTTTGCTGATAGGTTAGGGCTAATTGACCAAATGCTGTCCTCTCAAATTTGACCCCACCTGAAGTAATTGGAAGTAGGTAGACGTAGACATAACTAGCTAGGAGGATTGACTAGGTTAGCACCACTATTCCTCTATTCATTTCCCTTCACACATTTATTTGTTTTTATTTTATATTCTGCATTAGTAGTTTAATTAATTAAATCCTTATCAAAACCATTAATATTCTGTGACAATTAGACTTAGTAATTATCAGACACACATAGCTCTTGGGACGACCTCGGCTTTACCATTTACTACACTACACACAACCGGGTACACTGTCCGTTAGTGCATTAGGGTAGACCATAGGTATAGCGAGACACTATAAATATTAAGACCTGCATCAACACTATTTGACCGAGACCTCAACTAATATCAGTATTTATCACAACCTCAGTTCAAGTGTACGACCCAACATCAACTTCAAACAAATCCAATTCCAAACCCATCACCAATTATATCGAAGACACCAAATCCGTTCAAACTCTACTATCCTAGATTCAAATCAAAACAATGACTTGAAACCAATTAAATCGAATCTCAGTCTGGTTTATTTCGTGTGATTCAAAGTCATTAGTTCTCAAACACGAAAAATGATTCATCATAGATTCTTGATTCTATACGAATATAAAGGGAGTATTACAACAATAACTGCTGTTACTCTTCTTTGATTCGTTTAATTAGACTCGAAAAACAAAACAACATAAATAACACCTACCCGAGACCCATTGGATCTTGAAGCATTCGCTAGTTTTTCTTGATTCGTACGTGTGCTGAATAATTAAAGTAATGGTTAGTGGTACGAATTTGTGATGTTGTAGGAACTGAAAGGGATTCGTAGGTATTTATTTTGTTGTTGATTCGTTTAATTGGGATGGATGGAGATGGATGTTCTTGATGAGTTGAGATAATTTTTTTTGAAGGGATCTGTGTTTTGATAAGGTGAGAGAGAGTTAGATGGTAGGCGGTCAACTAAGTATCTATGAGTATTAGGGTTAATTTGATATATGATATCAGGTTATATCTTATACGGGTAGTAGTTTGTACCGGTATATCATTTGTGATATTGGATCGGGCATAATGAAGTATGGGCTGACTAATTCCTTTGAGTGGGCCGTGCAATCCATTTGCTAATTTGGGTTGGCTTAGAAATTGCACTTAAACTCTATATCAAATGGATCTAATGGTTACTGGACTGTATTAGATATTGGACTTAATACTCTGTCGTGATATCTGTATTTTTGTCGAGTGCCTACACAAATACTTCATGGATATTGTGTTTTACAAAATTGGTATTGATAAATTTTCACGAGGATACATTTTGACAAGATCGGGAAACCATTATCAAAGTTCATTTTAACCGTTGATGAAGGCTAGTTTTGAGCATTTAACCATAAGATGTGACTACGGCGTGAATTCACTATTATTTATTTGAGGTTGAAGTGGGATATCACGGGTGCGTGTACTTAGTATCTTGAAGATATCGGGGTTGGTTGGGGTCTTGTTTCTTAGAGATCCTTGTTCGAGCTTTAACCGTTACGAATGACAAAGACTTGAGTTGTCTAGTTATACCTGATGTAAGGAGTTACGTTGTTGTGCTTACAGTGTATAACTATCACTTTTAAGGAGTTACGTCGTTGTGCTCAAGTGTCACAAAAAGGTGTGGATAATTCGAGAAACTTTAAGTTTACCTTTTTTCGATGATGGTAAGAAAAAGGGTTCTTTGTCTGACAATAGTGCAAGTTTAAGTCACAAGTTCGGGTTGTTTTACTTCAGTCTCAAATTCATCATATTGGGTTTTCTCCATCAGTAGTCACTACAAAAAGCCGTCAGAATGATAATGGGGTCGGTAAAGAGTTAGCTGAGAAAAGTATACACGAGTAAAGAAGTCTTATCAGCAATTGATTCTCACATGATATTTATGGTACTTCACAATTGTTCGATTACTTGGACATACATGGTTTCGCTGTCTCCAAGTCATCATCAACATACGTGGTGTATGATTCTAATTCCATTGAAAACATTGGGGGGAAGAGAGTATAGGTGTTCATTGCTTCTTTGATATTTTTGGATTTTTTTAGAAAACCCGTTTCCCTTCCTAAATTTCTTCAATCAGGAGGAAGAAATGAGACGATCTGTGGTGCAAATTTCTCAAGTTGGTGTTATCGTCTCACTTCCACAGAGTTATCGTGCGTGAAGTTACCTAAATATGAGGTTATGATGCCTTACACACGGTCATTATATCGAGTAATTGCAGATTCACAGATAACTATTATTCTGATAGACCGCAACATTCAGGGGGAAGTCGTTTCATTTCGTCTTTCGTAGTTTTTTTGGTGTGAAGCATCTACATACGTGAGAAGATCTTGTTGATTTCTTGCATGTTACCCCCGAACGGATTTTCCGAAAACAAGTCAGATTTACCTTGTGTGGTTTACTGCTCATCTACAAATTCTGCTGCGTACTGAAAATTTGAAAAGTTAGAGGAAATGTTCACTACATCAAAGTTTCGAATCTGCTGAAGACGGTTGTCATTTTGGGGGGAAGCTGATTCAGAAACTTCGCCAAAAAGGAGTGTACGGAGAAGCTGCTAAAGAGATGCGACATGAATTGGGGGGAAGTTAATCCAATTTATGCATATTACATCATTTGCCTACAAGTGAAGAAAACGGTTCTCAAGTCAAGGTACAAGAAGAAGACAAAGAGCGTAAAATTTCATCATCCTCAGCACTTGAAGAGCTTATGAAGACCTTTCTTTATTTGTTTTCTATATTTGTAGTAAATGTTGTAAGTAATCCCTTATGTCGTCCCATTGGGGGAAGATTGTTGGAATCGCTCCTAACTCGTAAATGGAACGACATTGATGGGATTACATTTTCTATCTTTGTTACCTTAAACACATGGGCTTGTTATGTCAATTTCCCATTGTTGTATGTGTTTCGGTATATATACCCCTCCATACTTCCATGGAGGGGTGAGTCTCATTAGTGTAAGCTTTACCTTTCATAAATAAAACACACTAGTTTCTCCCTTCTCTCTCTAGTTTCTCTCACTAACTTGAAGATGGATTTCTTCCATCTTCGAAGACCTCCTGATTCACCATATCACCCATATAAACGGTCCTAACAATATATATATATTTGGAAAATCAATCCAACCGTTCGGTTGCAGCCCGCAACCGGATCGGTTGGAAGTTTTTGGCCAGGAAGTTTACCACCAACCGAATCGGTTGGAGGGCCAACCGATCCGGTTGGAGCTCTCGGTAAAAAAATTTATAGTTTTTCGATTTTGAGTTTTAGCTTGTGTTTTTAGTTTTGTTAAGTGTCTTTACTAGTTTAGTATATGTTTCTGCAGTTTGCTTTGGTTTTTACTAACTCTAACGCTAATGATTTGGATGTTTGTCTTTGGTTTTGTTTTGTTTTGTTAGATAGTTGTTATGGATAGTTTAAGCGGGATTTCTGAGTACCTACGTAACTTGGATGAGATGTTTAAAGACACCGGGAACTCGTTGGAGAAGATTGGGAATATTTTGGAAGAGAGTAAGAAGGACTTGGCTATTGATTCGGATTGTATGGAAGAAGTGGGAGAGAACAAGGTTCAACAACTACCTAAGAAGGGTAGAGTTGTGGTATTCACGCAAGCACCAGTAACGGAGTATGATTCACCACTTATGAGGTTCGGTACACCTTGTAGTGTCGAAGGGGTGAGTGCATGGGACGCTCAACTAAGCATGGCCTATGGTGAAAATTACATTGTGGAGAAAGTTCTTGATCAAATTGGACACGTTCGTTTGGATTACGAAGCTTACGGGAGAAAAATGGTTTAGAATCTTAAGGTTAACATTCATGGTCATATTTTCGAAGCAGATTTTGTTGTCTTTGAAGAAGGAAACGATGATGAGCCCAATGTATGCTTTGGGCGAGATTTTCTTGTGACTACTGATGAGTGTGTAAATACTCATCATTTTTGGGTCAAATCTGAACTGCAAAACACTTAAAAATGCTCAGAAATGCATCAAAATACTGAAAATATCTCAAAATTGCATTTTATATGTTTCAGATGCAAAATGTTTAAAATCAGATGAAAAATGAGCTAAGTTTGCATAATTGGCAGTTTCAGTCCCCCAAGTTTCAAAAGTTGTCAGAAATAGTCCCTGAGCACTTATTTTAAAAGAAAAGTCACCAAAGGTCCTTTTAAAATCATAACTTGTCATAATTAGTCCTTTGGTGAAAAATGTCAAAAGTTTTGAGAAATTACAAGTTTGGCCCTTCAAGTTTCAAATTTGGCAAAAATAGTCCTTGGAAGTTTGAAAATGTCTATTTTGGTCCTTGTACTATTGAAACTTGTCACTTTTGGTCCCTTGGAACAACTTTGATAAATTGGCAGCTTTGGTCCCTTGTTTTTCAGAAATTACACATTGGTCCTTGTTATTAAACAAATACCTTTTTGGACCTTGACCCTTTGGACCATTTAGACCCCTGCCAAACCTTGTGACCCCCTTCCTTTTTGACCCTTCCCTTTTAATATAACCCCGGTCCCTTATACACAT
>BPTQ01000001.1:139994071-140013475 GCA_019973895.1 Chrysanthemum seticuspe | reverse complement strand
TGGTAAGTCGTCGAGACTTGGTAAAAGGGTACTTGTATGTCAAAAACTGAAATCAACTGGTTTACTCTTAAAACTCATTTTAGACTCATTTCCGGATATATTAGGTAATTATTCGATAACTTCTCGAATATTGTCGAATACTTTCGTTAAACTTGTTGATTTCAATTAGAATTGTGGTGAACTGATATAAAGAAGTATCAAACTGAAAGCAACTGATTTGTACTTTTAACGAGTTTGAACCTTAATTATGAACTTTCATTAAAGTTATGTGACCTAATTGATTCAAAGTATGTTATTGTGAACCTTAATGTTGAATCTTAAATAAATTCTGTATCTTTAAAAAATTTTGCTGTCAGATTTTACTCAAAATTCTCATTTGGTCAACTAAAGTCAAAAACTGTATGTTCATGGGAAAATGGTTCAGAGCTGCTGAATGGTGATTAATGTGGGTACATATTGATCTAAGTTGGGTTGTTAATCAGTGTTAGAAAGTAGCTCATTGGATTTATTTAGCATGTCATTGTGACAGGACTCATGTAAGTTCCTGTTTTCATACCTGTTTCATAAACAGTCTATTATGCATCATGATGTTTAGCTGGAATTAGTGTTGAGTTGTTGATCAATTTGCCTCATTTAGGTATGACAGGTCTGAATTGATAGTTGCAGTAGCTCAGCAGTTAGTTTAGAGTAGACAAATGGCATTTTAGAATCTTAAGTAGTGTTTGGATTCAGTGAGTAGTCTGTGATAGAGGTTGTTTAAGTGTTAGAGTTTTGTTGCAAAATATTAGTTTAGGTTCATTTAGTCTAATTGTTGCATAAATTTGCACCTTAGAACACTTTTAGTCAAATCAGCTTCAAAACTCATTTGATTTTCATATCATTGGGTATTAAGCTCTCATAGGTTACATATAGGTCTAAAATTAGTTAAAATAGCTTAATATAGATTCAGTATAACATTTAACATCAAAACCAGTCAATAAATTTGAATCAAATCTCAAAAAAGTCAACTTTTCATTTCTGTCAAAAAGTCAAAACTTGCACAACTCAGTTTTTTCACCAACCTAAGTGATTTTTTAGAGGATTCATTTCTGGCTCAAAGCTTTTGTAACTTTGGGATTAATAACTTCAACTGGTCTAGTTTCCATAACTGATTTTTGCAAAATTTTACAAAAGCTTCTTAATCTCCAAATCAGCTTGTCAAAAAGGTCAAAAATGCCCTGTGACAGAGCAATATCACCAGAGCAGTTTCTCAGCTTCTTGCAGAGCTTGTCACAAGCTCAATAGAGCTTATCTTGGTCTGATTTCTAACAATCCAATCTTTGACGAGGATAGTGATGAGCCCACAATGGAACAAGAGTTCACAATTTCACTTCATATGAATGATTCTCTTAATGAAGAGTTCTCCGGTGAACTCTCTCATGACATATCTCCTCCGGAATATGATCAATTCTATTTTGATCTTGAGGATGATATTGGCTCGGAGGAAGGTGTACTCTATCATAAGAGTTTGTTTATTGATGATACTACCCTCACCCTTCCTCCCGATATGTCTACATTTGAGGATGAAGAATGGATCTTGATTGTTATCAAAATCTTTCTTCCTTTCCTCAAATATCTTGTGATTTCTCTTCATCTTCACTCCTTCGGGAATGAAGACACTATCTTTGACCCCGGCATTTTCATGTACCATTTGTGAGCCGAATCTCTCTATATCTCATCGGTGTGGAACTTTCGCGTACTTCAATGTTTATCCAAACATCTTGAATGAAAGTCCGATGGAGATTGTCTCTTCCACTTACTTCCCCATGAACAAATTAATTCGGGGTCGAGTCAAGCTAGCGACTCGGTAATCAAAAACAGTAGTTAAACATGGGTCTTCACCCGTGTGTACCACCCTAGTGTGGGGGAGTTGCCCCCCGCTGTTGTATATAAAGTTTTCAAAAAAAAAAAAAAAAAAAAAAAAAAAAAAAAAAAAAAATTCAAATAATGGCCGTAATATTTCCCTTTTACGTTCTCAGTTTCGGCATAACCGCCGGTACTTTGAATATTGAGGGCAATATTCATTTCTAGTGTGGGGGGAATTCTCACGAATTTTATCATGTAATTATACCGCCCTATTCCCCCATTTTTGGCCAAAATTTTTTTTTTGGAGTAAGTGTTTTACACTTACTCAGCTTATGGTCATCAGTCCGCCATGTCTAATAAACAAAAGGATTGGCTAATCCAGGAGCAAACGGCTCTTGGTAAAGATATCTCAAATCCGTTGACTGCTTGCAATTTTCCCAAAATTGTATGGTGTTCAGCTCACCATATCTTTAATTAGTGAAGAGTTGGCTAGCCCGCAAGTTTATGGATTGTGGTAAAGGCAGTTGGAAAACCATAATTGGTAATCAACTCACCAAAGATATTTTATCTAAGAGTTGGCTAATCCAGAAGCAAACGGCTTCTGGTAAAGACAAATCAAATCCGTTGAAAGCTGGTGGTTTGCTCAAAATCATATGGTTATCAGTGTACCATAGTTCTTACTTGAACTGAAACATTTGGCTACTCCAGAAGTGATGGCTTTTGGTAAAGAGATTCAAATCCATTAAGTTTTTCTCAAAACATTGCTAGGGACTAGCAATATCTTAGTGTGGGGGATTGATGAGTGTGTAAATACTCATCATTTTTGGGTCAAATCTGAACTGCAAAACACTTAAAAATGCTCAGAAATGCATCAAAATACTGAAAATATCTCAAAATTGCATTTTATATGTTTCAGATGCAAAATGTTTAAAATCAGATGAAAAATGATCTAAGTTTGCATAATTGGCAGTTTCAGTCCCCCAAGTTTCAAAAGTTGTCAGAAATAGTCCCTGAGCACTTATTTTAAAAGAAAAGTCACCAAAGGTCCTTTTAAAATCATAACTTGTCATAATTAGTCCTTTGGTGAAAAATGTCAAAAGTTTTGAGAAATTACAAGTTTGGCCCTTCAAGTTTCAAATTTGGCAAAAATAGTCCTTGGAAGTTTGAAAATGTCTATTTTGGTCCTTGTACTATTGAAACTTGTCACTTTTGGTCCCTTGGAACAACTTTGATAAATTGGCAGCTTTGGTCCCTTGTTTTTCAGAAATTACACATTGGTCCTTGTTATTAAACAAATACCTTTTTGGACCTTGACCCTTTGGACCATTTAGACCCCTGCCAAACCTTGTGACCCCCTTCCTTTTTGACCCTTCCCTTTTAATATAACCCCGGTCAACTTCCATGGTCAAACAAACACACTCCCGCCACTGTCTTCTCCCCACCTGCTTGCCTGCATACACTCAACCTCACCCATCCTTCCAGCTCAACTCTCCTTTCCATGTTCCCCCCACCTCAACAACCATCCAAGAAGCATTTAATGATCCCTCCCCCCTTGCACTCAACCCCAACTGGCATATATCCATTTTGGCGCCAAAAAGTGATCAAACGGCTAAAATCTTCTCAACTGATCCAATGGCCAAGATGAATGGTGGGATGTGCTCAGAAACAAGTGGCAAGATATTTCACATATAAAAAAAGATGAAAGAGAAGCAAAGGGAGTAGTACTTAGTTTTAATTTTCATATGTATGTCGTTTTAAAAAATTTCTATGTCTTAAATAAATTCTAAGTTGTAATTCCAAGTGTTATTGTATGAAACTTAGTTAATCCAGTGTATTGAAATTACTTTCAAGTATTAATTCCAAGTTTGAGCAATTTTCATGTTTAGTCAACGAAAGTCAAACTATGAAGAAATATAGTCAAGTGGTGTTAAGATTAACTTTAGTTGTTCAAATTGCTTTCATAAGCTGTTATAAGCTCTTCAATAGCTTATTAATGGATTATATAGGCCTTTACTCAGATTTTACTCAAAATTCTCATTTGGTCAACTAAAGTCAAAAACTGTATGTTCATGGGAAAATGGTTCAGAGCTGCTGAATGGTGATTAATGTGGGTACATATTGATCTAAGTTGGGTTGTTAATCAGTGTTAGAAAGTAGCTCATTGGATTTATTTAGCATGTCATTGTGACAGGACTCATGTAAGTTCCTGTTTTCATACCTGTTTCATAAACAGTCTATTATGCATCCATGATGTTTAGCTGGAATTAGTATTGAGTTGTTGATCAATTTGCCTCATTTAGGTATAACAGGTCTGAATTGATAGTTGCAGTAGCTCAGCAGTTAGTTTAGAGTAGACAAATGGCATTTTAGAATCTTAAGTAGTGTTTGGATTCAGTGAGTAGTCTGTAATAGAGGTTGTTTAAGTGTTAGAGTTTTGTTTCAAAATATTAGTTAGGTTCATTTAGTCTAATTGTTGCATAAATTTGCACCTTAGAACACTTTTAGTCAAATCAGCTTCAAAACTCATTTGATTTTCATATCATTGGGTATTAAGCTCTCATAGGTTACATATAGGTCTAAAATTAGTTAAAATAGCTTAATATAGATTCAGTATAACATTTAACATCAAAACCAGTCAATAAATTTGAATCAAATCTCAAAAAAGTCAACTTTTCATTTCTGTCAAAAAGTCAAAACTTGCACAACTCAGTTTTTCACCAACCTAAGTGATTTTTTAGAGGATTCATTTCTGGCTCAAAGCTTTTGTAACTTTGGGATTAATAACTTCAACTGGTCTAGTTTCCATAACTGATTTTTGCAAAATTTTACAAAAGCTTCTTAATCTCCAAATCAGCTTGTCAAACAGGTCAAAAATGCCCTGTGACAGAGCAATATCACCAGAGCAGTTTCTCAGCTTCTTGCAGAGCTTGTCACAAGCTCAATAGAGCTTATCTTGGTCTGGTCTTTGGTTTATAAGTATCTAGCCAGGTCTACTCTAAGTTCCAACATCTGTTTTTGAGTTTTAGCTTATTGAGTAGCTTATTTTTAGGCTACAAAGTAGTAGCTAAAATCTGGTTTAGCACTTGAGATTTTAAAACATCAAATCATGACAGTGAGCACTTAAGAGGTTTAGGTCAGTTGTATTTAGTTGCTTTTAATTAGTTTTAGCATTTTATAGCCTCTGTGATAAGTTGGTGGTCTTTGGTGTTCATTTGCTTATTTCAAGTGCTTATTACTTAAGCAGTTTCACTGCAGCTTCATATTCTCTCACACAAGCTACTGTTTTCATATTTTTCTTAGATTCAGTATATTATTTTAGACTTTTCTTGAATTTTTCATATTTTTCTAGCACTGTTTGCTATTTTTCTTCATTTAAATCAGTTTTAGTACTTTTTAATTAGCTTTTAATACAATTAAATCAGAAAAGTTTCAAAAAAATAAGTTTTCATTTTTCTTAGGTTAAGATAAATATAAGAAGTCAAAAAAAATATTTTTCCAGATTTTTCATAGTTTAATTTGTAATTTTTAGCAATTTAATTAGTTTCAAGTAGTTTTTAATTCAAAAAAACAGAAAAATAATCAGAAAAATATAAAATTAGTTTTGAAAATTCTCTTTAGTTATTTTAGATTTTTCTAAGTCATAATTTCATTTTTCTAGCTTTATTTCATATTTTCTTGTATTTTAGGGTATTATTAAATAAGTAAAAAATAGTTTTTAATTAATAATAATTAGATAAATAGTTTTAAAAATAATTTTCTCTTTCTAAAAATTTTCTCTTATCATTAGGTTTGTAAAAATGTCATTTTTATATTCTTAGGATTAATATTGCTTCAGTTTCACATTTTCTTTCGTACGTTACGTAGTTTTTAATTTAATTTTATAAAAGAAAAATCAAAAACATCATTTTAAAAATAGTGATAGCATTTATTTAATATATTTTATCTTTTTAATTTTCTTTAATTTGCATTTAAGCCCCTGTAATTTATAAACTTTTCCTTTAGGTATAATTGTTCATAATCACAACTCTTTTCCGTTCAAATTCTCCCGATCACTATTCGTTTGATTATTCATCGCACAGCTCGTTGGGACATAACGACCTGGGGAAACACTACACTCCTCTGATCTTCATTGTATTGGTGTCTGAGCTGTTTGAAGTTTATTACGGTTAGCCATTCACAAGTGGCTAGCTTGTGTGATAAAACTTGACGGTTCAGCATCGATCAAATTTTTGGCGCCGCTGCCGGGGAGCTGTGCTAATTATCTTACGTTTAGCAGATTAGTGATTTGAATATTCACTCTTTGTTCATACCATCTATATATATTTATATTTTCTTACAAAAATCCAAAAATCCAAAAACATTTTAAAACATATAAAACACAAAAATATTTTTTCTTTTGTTTCTACATATATATAAAATCAAAAACCCAAAAAGATTTTCTTTCTTATTTTTACAAAATGTTTATCCAAAAATTCAAAAATATCCATCTTTACCCTCTCACAACTTTGATTCTTCATCCCTACCTCTCTGAAAACATTTGATTCTTTCTATGTCTCATCCTCACCCTCTTGGTTGTCAATGGTGTGGTGGTCCTTATAATGGTGGCAATTGCCCCAGTTGTAGCATGGTGGAATCAGGAAATGGGTCTGTCTATAACCAGGATCCCTGTTCCTACCATAACACAACTGATTTATTCCATCAGCTACCACACTGTGAGACTCAACAGTTTTACTGTTGTGATTACTGTGGTGGTTCACACTCCAGTTCTGATTGTCAATCGGGAAACACGCTTGTCTATGAGCAGGTTCCTGATAACAATTATGACTACCACACATATAACTCACAGCCACATCAGTTTTACTGTTGTGAGTATTGTGGAGGTCCACACTGTAGCTCTGATTGTCAAACAAGGAATCCATTTCCTTATAACAATTACGACTCTTCGTATCATAACCAACCTCTACAGTACCAAATGAATCAGGCACCACCTCAGCCTGAGCCACTTCCTCAAAATCTTCTCCTTGATCTTTTGGATTTAGTGAAAGATTTGAAGGAATGTAAACATTCCCAAGATAATCCAAATCAAAAATCCATGGAAGAATTGTTAGCTAAAGAGCAGGCTGCTAAAATAAATTCCCAAATTGCGTTTGAAAAATCTATTAGGGAATCAATTGCAAAAGAAAAAGCAGCCAGATCTAGCTCTCAATTTCGTTTTATTCCTGATGACAGTGATGATGAGGATACACTTGATATCCTTCAATTCTATAAAGATTCATCAAGTTCATCAGATGATATCCCAGCAGTTGAGATTCATTCTCAAACAACTGCTATCACACCCGAGGTTCACACTCACTCTCTGAGCATGGGGGACGAGCATCTTGACACAGTTCCTGAAAAGGAATCGGACGAATTCATAAAGTCTAGTGTTGAGAACCTTGTCCCAATCCCAAGAGAGTCACAGGGAATTCTCGAGCATTTGTGTGATATCCCTACCCCTCTTGTCTTCCCAAAAGATCATGTTGAGATGTTCTCCGATTCTGATGATGATGGTTCGTTGTCTTGTGGAGACATCGTTTATGTGGAAGATTTACCTTCTGAGCTTGTTAGCTTAGAAGAAGAGAATGATGAAGTTACTGACACTGAAATCAAAGATGAAGCACTTCGTGCAACATTACTGAATGTCAGTCTTCTCATTTCTAAAATCGAGGCTTTCAAAGAGAAACCTATTTCATCTCCTATCCCCATTAAGGGTAGTGACATTCTTTCCGATGATTCTATTCTGGAAATGAAAGCCTTCTGTTTTGATAATATGGGAGAGAAGATGAGTGGCAGTACCACTTTTCATTCTCATAAGTCTCTCCCCAATTATGAATCATTTACATTGGAGGAGTTCACCAGTGAACCCACTCATATCAATTCTGAATATGATTCATTCACCTTCAAGGAGTTCTCAGATGAACTCACTCATATCATATCTCCGCCGGAGTATGATAACTTCTACTTTGATCTAGACACACCCGGGATATGACTAGACCAATTGAGCTTAAATGATGAGATTCATGCTATTATGAATTATCCTTCTGATGATGATGAGTTAGTCATGATGTTTATCATGATTTTCTATCTCTTCTTCACCTATCCCGTGGCTTCTCCTGTTCTTCACTCCTTCGGGAATGAAGACACTATCTTTGACCCCGGCATTTTCATGTACCATTTGTGAGCCGAATCTCTCTATATCTCATCGGTGTGGAACTTTCGCGTACTTCAATGTTTATCCAAACATCTTGAATGAAAGTCCGATGGAGATTGTCTCTTCCACTTACTTCCCCATGAACAAATTAATTCGGGGTCGAGTCAAGCTAGCGACTCGGTAATCAAAAACAGTAGTTAAACATGGGTCTTCACCCGTGTGTACCACCCTAGTGTGGGGGAGTTGCCCCCCGCTGTTGTATATAAAGTTTTCAAAAAAAAAAAAAAAAAAAAAAAAAAAAAAAAAAAATTCAAATAATGGCCGTAATATTTCCCTTTTACGTTCTCAGTTTCGGCATAACCGCCGGTACTTTGAATATTGAGGGCAATATTCATTTCTAGTGTGGGGGGAATTCTCACGAATTTTATCATGTAATTATACCGCCCTATTCCCCCATTTTTGGCCAAAATTTTTTTTTTGGAGTAAGTGTTTTACACTTACTCAGCTTATGGTCATCAGTCCGCCATGTCTAATAAACAAAAGGATTGGCTAATCCAGGAGCAAACGGCTCTTGGTAAAGATATCTCAAATCCGTTGACTGCTTGCAATTTTCCCAAAATTGTATGGTGTTCAGCTCACCATATCTTTAATTAGTGAAGAGTTGGCTAGCCCGCAAGTTTATGGATTGTGGTAAAGGCAGTTGGAAAACCATAATTGGTAATCAACTCACCAAAGATATTTTATCTAAGAGTTGGCTAATCCAGAAGCAAACGGCTTCTGGTAAAGACAAATCAAATCCGTTGAAAGCTGGTGGTTTGCTCAAAATCATATGGTTATCAGTGTACCATAGTTCTTACTTGAACTGAAACATTTGGCTACTCCAGAAGTGATGGCTTTTGGTAAAGAGATTCAAATCCATTAAGTTTTTCTCAAAACATTGCTAGGGACTAGCAATATCTTAGTGTGGGGGATTGATGAGTGTGTAAATACTCATCATTTTTGGGTCAAATCTGAACTGCAAAACACTTAAAAATGCTCAGAAATGCATCAAAATACTGAAAATATCTCAAAATTGCATTTTATATGTTTCAGATGCAAAATGTTTAAAATCAGATGAAAAATGATCTAAGTTTGCATAATTGGCAGTTTCAGTCCCCCAAGTTTCAAAAGTTGTCAGAAATAGTCCCTGAGCACTTATTTTAAAAGAAAAGTCACCAAAGGTCCTTTTAAAATCATAACTTGTCATAATTAGTCCTTTGGTGAAAAATGTCAAAAGTTTTGAGAAATTACAAGTTTGGCCCTTCAAGTTTCAAATTTGGCAAAAATAGTCCTTGGAAGTTTGAAAATGTCTATTTTGGTCCTTGTACTATTGAAACTTGTCACTTTTGGTCCCTTGGAACAACTTTGATAAATTGGCAGCTTTGGTCCCTTGTTTTTCAGAAATTACACATTGGTCCTTGTTATTAAACAAATACCTTTTTGGACCTTGACCCTTTGGACCATTTAGACCCCTGCCAAACCTTGTGACCCCCTTCCTTTTTGACCCTTCCCTTTTAATATAACCCCGGTCAACTTCCATGGTCAAACAAACACACTCCCGCCACTGTCTTCTCCCACCTGCTTGCCTGCATACACTCAACCTCACCCATCCTTCCAGCTCAACTCTCCTTTCCATGTTCCCCCCACCTCAACAACCATCCAAGAAGCATTTAATGATCCCTCCCCCCTTGCACTCAACCCCAACTGGCATATATCCATTTTGGCGCCAAAAAGTGATCAAACGGCTAAAATCTTCTCAACTGATCCAATGGCCAAGATGAATGGTGGGATGTGCTCAGAAACAAGTGGCAAGATATTTCACATATAAAAAAAAGATGAAAGAGAAGCAAAGGGAGTAGTACTTAGTTTTAATTTTCATATGTATGTCGTTTTAAAAAATTTCTATGTCTTAAATAAATTCTAAGTTGTAATTCCAAGTGTTATTGTATGAAACTTAGTTAATCCAGTGTATTGAAATTACTTTCAAGTATTAATTCCAAGTTTGAGCAATTTTCATGTTTAGTCAACGAAAGTCAAACTATGAAGAAATATAGTCAAGTGGTGTTAAGATTAACTTTAGTTGTTCAAATTGCTTTCATAAGCTGTTATAAGCTCTTCAATAGCTTATTAATGGATTATATAGGCCTTTACTCAGATTTTACTCAAAATTCTCATTTGGTCAACTAAAGTCAAAAACTGTATGTTCATGGGAAAATGGTTCAGAGCTGCTGAATGGTGATTAATGTGGGTACATATTGATCTAAGTTGGGTTGTTAATCAGTGTTAGAAAGTAGCTCATTGGATTTATTTAGCATGTCATTGTGACAGGACTCATGTAAGTTCCTGTTTTCATACCTGTTTCATAAACAGTCTATTATGCATCATGATGTTTAGCTGGAATTAGTATTGAGTTGTTGATCAATTTGCCTCATTTAGGTATAACAGGTCTGAATTGATAGTTGCAGTAGCTCAGCAGTTAGTTTAGAGTAGACAAATGGCATTTTAGAATCTTAAGTAGTGTTTGGATTCAGTGAGTAGTCTGTAATAGAGGTTGTTTAAGTGTTAGAGTTTTGTTTCAAAATATTAGTTTAGGTTCATTTAGTCTAATTGTTGCATAAATTTGCACCTTAGAACACTTTTAGTCAAATCAGCTTCAAAACTCATTTGATTTTCATATCATTGGGTATTAAGCTCTCATAGGTTACATATAGGTCTAAAATTAGTTAAAATAGCTTAATATAGATTCAGTATAACATTTAACATCAAAACCAGTCAATAAATTTGAATCAAATCTCAAAAAAGTCAACTTTTCATTTCTGTCAAAAAGTCAAAACTTGCACAACTCAGTTTTTTCACCAACCTAAGTGATTTTTTAGAGGATTCATTTCTGGCTCAAAGCTTTTTTAACTTTGGGATTAATAACTTCAACTGGTCTAGTTTCCATAACTGATTTTTGCAAAATTTTACAAAAGCTTCTTAATCTCCAAATCAGCTTGTCAAAAAGGTCAAAAATGCCCTGTGACAGAGCAATATCACCAGAGCAGTTTCTCAGCTTCTTGCAGAGCTTGTCACAAGCTCAATAGAGCTTATCTTGGTCTGGTCATTGGTTTATAAGTATCTAGCCAGGTCTACTCTAAGTTCCAACATCTGTTTTTGAGTTTTAGCTTATTGAGTAGCTTATTTTTAGGCTACAAAGTAGTAGCTAAAATCTGGTTTAGCACTTGAGATTTTAAAACATCAAATCATGGCAGTGAGCACTTAAGAGGTTTAGGTCAGTTGTATTTAGTTTCTTTTAAGTAGTTTTAGCATTTTATAGCCTCTGTGATAAGTTGGTGGTCTTTGGTGTTCATTTGCTTATTTCAAGTGCTTATTACTTAAGCAGTTTCACTGCAGCTTCATATTCTCTCACACAAGCTACTGTTTTCATATTTTTCTTAGATTCAGTATATTATTTTAGACTGTTCTTGAATTTTTCACATTTTTCTAGTTCAGTTTGCTATTTTTCTTCATTTAAAACAGTTTTTAAGCCTTTTTAATTAGCTTTTAATACAATTAAATCAGAAAAGCTCCAAAAAAATAATTTTTCATTTTTTCTAGGTTAAGATAAATATAAAAAGTCAAAAAAATATTTTTCCAGATTTTTCATAGTTTAATTTGTAATTTTTAGTAATTTAATTAGTTTTAAATAGTTTTTAATTCATAGAAAATAGAAAAATAATCAGAAAAATACAAAATTAGTTTTGAAAATTCTCTTTAGTTATTTCAGATTTTTCTAAGTCATAATTTCATTTTTCTAGCTTTATTTCATATTTTCTTGTATTTTAGGGTATTATTAAATAGTTAAAAATAGTTTTTAATTAATAATAATTAGATAAATAGTAATAAAAATAATTTTCTTTTTCTAAAAATTTTCTCTTATCATTAGGTTTGTAAAAATGTCATTTTTATATTTTTAGGATTAATATTGCTTCAGTTTCACATTTTCTTTTGTACGTCACGTAGTTTTTTTTTAATTTAAATTTTATAAAAGAAAAATCAAAAACATCATTTTACAAATAGTGATAGCGTTTATTTAATATGATTTATCTTTTTAATTTTCTTTAATTTGAATTTAAGCCCCTGTAATTTATAAACTTTTTCTTTAGGTATAATTGTTCATAATCATCAATCCTTTTTCCGTTCAAATTCACCCGATCACTATTCGTTTGATTATTCATCGCACAGCTCGTTGGGACATAACGACCTGGGGAAACACTATACTCCTCTGATTTTCATTACATTGGTGTCTGAGCTGTTTGAAGTTTATTACGGTTAGCCATTCACAAGTGGCTAGCTTGTATGATAAAACTTGACGGTTCCGCATCGATCAACTACTAAATGTCAAGTGGATTTTGCTTTAGGGGAGATGAGGATCAACATCACCGACTTGAAAGAGGAGAAGGGAGTGAATGAAATGCTTGTGGAGTTATGTGCTAATATGGAGAAGGAGAATGTGGAAGTCGTAAAGATGGGGAAGGCTAATAGAAAGAAAACCTCATCCAACAAATTAACTCCTACCACATCCACCAACAAAACCAATGATTACATACCTTCACCACCCACTACACCAAACACCTTCAAACCTTTAACCCAAGACCAAAAAGAAGCCATCTTGGAAAATCTTGAACAAAAATTTCTCGAACTTAATGAGAAAAAGCCGGTAATTGAGGTACTACAAGATTATGTTCTATACCGCAAGAAACTAGATGCGGTAATGTTAGCGAGAGCGAGATTGGAGGATAAAGATCTATCATAGAAGGATAGATATAGTATCTTGTTTAAGGGAATGCCACGTAAGGAGAAAGACCCGGGAAACTTCGTTTTGCCGATTAAAGTTAACGGCACCACACCAATGTATGCTTTGGCGGATACAGGTTCAAGCGTCAATGTTATGCCCTATCCATTATTTAAGACGTTGGGTCTTAGTAAACCACAACCAAATCACTCAAAACTAAGCATGGCGGATAATTCCCAAGCAAAAGCGATGGGGGAGGTGAAAAACGTAAGGGTTCAAATTGGCTATCAACCCTACTTGGCCGATTTTCTAGTCCTAGACATTCCGGTTGATAAAAGTCTACCTCTTCTACTAGGAAGACCGTTCCTACTCACATGTGGTGCAATCATAGATATGGGTAGGGGTACGATGACAATCGATGACGGGATCTCAAAACAAACCTATTATCCCAAACCGAGGGGGCCAGTTTTGGAAATCATGGAGGATTTAGAATTGTTTGATGGGGATGAAGACTTGACTTGTTTTGAAATTGGACGTGATGTCCACGGAAACGCGATGTATGGACCACTAGCTCCACCATACTTTGATATTGAGGATGAGATGGAACGTGCACTAGCGCTGGAAGCATTCTATAATCCATTCAAAAACATCCTTGTTTACAAGAAGCTAGCCGATTTCTTAGGTTCTCTACCGGTTCAACTCAAAAATTTGGAATGGGGCCCCGAGGGGTCAAGTGTTTACAAAAGAGAGGATGGAGACAGTGAATGGCACGTCAAATTTGATATACTATGCCCGGATGGGAGAAGATTTGTAAGGAAATTCAAAACTCACGAAACACACCGTGAATTGACCGGAAAATTTCTAAGTGAGGACATCTTAAGGCATGAGTATTTCGAGGAGTAATAAGGAGAAGCAAAACATCATAATAACAAGCAATTGTTTGCTTGGTTTTTATCTTTGTGATGAAACTTTTAATTTTATGCATTTAGGATTTCTTGTTTTTCATTTCATTTTTATTTGCTCTTATTATTTTGAAGTTATTTAATTAATGAATTTTGAGTTTTAGTTTAAGTTATGAGCATGATGATTTAGTTTTTGAGATTAGATGTTGTTGAAATTTCAAATGGTTGGATGAATGTTGTGTGCATCTTTAATCGGATTTTTGAGTAAACGATTGTTGCTTGGAAGGTAAAATGCCCAAGTAAAGTGAAAAAGGCAAAATTCTGCAAAAATGCAAACCGAAACGGTTGTGTCCATGATTGAAACGGTTGCATGCAAGTATATATACCAAAAATTCAATTTTTCCAGAAACACACACACACACTAATCCTCCAGCTGGGTTTCGCAAAATTTGACCATTAGAAGTTGTTTGAAGATTGAAAAAGTTGTAGAAGATCATCATGGCACCTAAGCAAGTAAGAATCTGCAATCAATTAACTTAATAAAGGTTTAATTAGAGCATTTGATTCGAATTACAAATTAGGTCACTAATTTGGATGTTTTTTTGATAGAATTCGAATTAAGTTGTAATCTTTTAGGATTAAGTGGGTAATTGATGTAGGAATGCATTGTAAAAAGAATTGTAGTGATTAATTCAACATGGAATGAGTATTAGATGATTCAATTTTTGGATTTAATTAGGTTGTGCCATTGAATCAAATTAAGTTACAATTGATGATTCCTAGTTGGTAGATGATGCGTTTTTAATGAATTTTAGATGCCACATTGTTGATTAGAACAAGTAATTAAGAATTGAGGTTAATATTGTTTAGTTCTAAGCAAGATGAATATGTGATGATTGGAAGCTTTGAAAGTGAAATAGGAACAATTTAAGGATGTGGGAATCATTGATGATGTTAGAATGCAGTCTAGGAGTGAATTGGACTTAGAAATCTAGTGGAAAATATATTTGAAGGCAAAGAATTCTGCAGAGGAAGTAACCGATCCGGTTGCGAAGCGCAACCGGACGGTTGGACTGAGGTAGAAAGTGGAACCGATCCGGTTGCTCCTCAACCGATCCGGTTCCACGTTCTGCTTTGGAAAATTCTAAAATTTTGAACTAAACCTTAGAGGCTTCTATAAACCTTCCCGTTTGTTCTAACACTCTTATATTGACTTATATTTATGATTTCTACAGAAAAATGTTGTAGGTTGTTCAAGTTCAACACAGGTTCCACTAAACCCGATTGTTGATAAGTATTGCCAAAGGAACGCAAGGAAGAAAGTCAAGTATAGCTTGAAGGCTGAAGCGAATGCAAACTTGAAGTTCAAAGATCTCACCAATGAGGAGAAACATGCTTTCAGGGAACAGTTATCAAAGTTGCAAAATAGGACAGTTTTGGTTCCAAGGTTGATTGATTGGGATTCGTTTGCCGAGTATGAGTGTGAAAATGAGTTGCGTCATATGATGCGGATGTCATATGTCTATCCGGTTGATGGGGATTCGTTTGATGATTTGTCATGGGAAAGAGCATTTAGCATAAATGAAGAGGTTTATCGTGAATGGTGTATGGAGTTCTTTTCGACTATGTACTTTGAAAGAAAGGTTAACATCGTGGAAGAAGTTTGTGTTTGGTTTAGGCTTTGTGGGCAGGATCACGCCTACACTTTGCCAGATTTTGCTGTTGCTCTTGGCTTGTATGAACCGAATGAAATTAAGCATCGATTATTTGAAACTCGTTTTTCTAGGCGTAGGAGGTTTGAAAAAGAATACCCTAGTATCCCCGCTTACTGGAATCGCGTGGGAGATCCTTCATGTACTAGAAGGAATGCTACAACCATTAGGAATATGTTGATGAGAGTGCTACACAAGTTGCTAGTAACTGGGCCGTTTCATAGAGTTGGAAGCAGGGATAAATTTCATAAGCCGGACTTGTGGGTTATGATGTTGTTGGAAGAAACTAAGGATGGAAATGCGGCTTGGCTCATAGCCGAGTATTTGTCTAGGAGAGCCCTGGGAATCAAAGGTAATAGCAACATTTGTGGAGGCCATTTTGTGACGAGGTTGGCAAGGAATCTTAGGTATTACAATAGTAGTGAGTTGGCTAAGTGTGGAGAGCCAAAGATTTGTGATATTTGGAATGCAATTGGTTTTGGTAATGCTTTGAATAGGAAGACGAAAACGTTGGGAGCATGGATTGAACCACAACAACAACAACCACCACAGCAGCAAGGAAATGTGCTAATGGGCAATATACCGATGTGAAACGTGCAAACGGGTACGTCTAGTAGTTTTGACTCAGGTTGGGGAGAGTAGAACCAACATTTGAATGAAATTGAGTGTAGGGATGTTTGGAGAGACTCAATGATGTTGAAGAACAATTATATCAATGATTATTCGATGCCGATTTTTCACCACATGGCTCAAGAAGCCAATTATGAGTTGCCACCCTACAATCCACCCAATGTTCCACCATATCCTTTCCCCTACACATCTTATCATGGACCCTATCCGTATCCATATCCTGGATATGCACCATTTCCTGACCCAATACCTGCATATGGTAGATTACCCAAGGTCGGAGGATCAAGCTTTGATGTTGGAGGATCTTCATCGGGAGTTGCAAAGGAGAAGAAGAAGAGGAAGGTTTACACAATCTTTGATGAGGAAGAGAACTATGAAACAAAAAGCGATGATGATGATGAAGGTGATGATATGAGTGAGGATGACGAATGATCGTGGATCATTCTTGATTTATGGTTTCAAAAACAATGGTTATTATGTGTCGAACAAAATTATCTCTATCTCTTAACTCTTTCTTTAGGATGATTATCATACTTTGTTTATTTTCATATTTTTAAGTAGTGTTTGGATTGTTTGTTTGTTTCCTTTGTTTTGTGTATTGCATATTTTGCAGTTTTGTTTGCAGGATGGATGGGACGGAAGCTTATTGTTGGTCAATATTTGGAGTTGGATAACTCACATGCATGCTTATGACCCAATATGCATATTGCATATTCTATCCCGTGGTATCTTTTGACTATTTCTTTTCCCATTTTCTTTACTTTGAAGCTCATTTTTTATTACTTTGAGGACAACGCAAAACTTAAGTATGGGGGAGGGAAGAAAGTAGGAAAAATGATACGATTTTTTAAATTTTAGTTTTTTTTAGTTTATTTTCAATTTTTAGGTAAAGTTTTTGGATTTTAGTAATTAGAAGGAAATCGCCCTTGATTGTCTAGTTGTTTTCACACGTTATTGAGATATATTAAAAACAACTTGGGTATTTCAATGGTAAAATGAGGTTTTTGAAATTTTTTGATTTGAACCAAATTACGGAAGTAATTCATTTTGGATTCGATAGCATTTTCTAGCACGCATTATAGCCTTTTTCCACTTAATTGTGAGGTTTCTTTTTGTATAAAACACATCTGTTGTATTATATTAGCTATGAGTGTGTCGGTGATTATGTCGATTCTAGAACTTGTACTTGTTATGCATTACGGTCAAAATCACTCTCGAGTAATAAAAATATGTTCAAATGATAAGAGGCATCATAGGATTTAACCCAAATGGCCTCCCATTTTACATCTAATGCTTTTTTTGCTAACCACATCGGTTAGTTAATGATAACGCTACACGCGTCGTTCGGGGTCAAAGGAACTTCCTTTTCGTCGAGCATGTTTTTCAACACCCTAGGCAGTGAACCTAATCGTTGTAGTGTAGTATTAGGGTAAGCCACGGGAATTGATATCGTTCTCTAGGGGAATAGGAATGCTAGTGAGAAGTTACTACGCTAAGGTTGGAATTGAGGAAGATTATTTTTTTTTATCTTTTTATGTTTTTTAGGAAATGGAAAGGTACGAATCTCGGGGTTTGGATTTGGGGGGTTGGTATTTCTACCGATTACTTCTACTTATCTAATTATCTAAACTAAGGTGAGGGTAGTCTATGTCTATTGTTGTGTGCTCGTATGATAGTTAAAAATGTATTTGCGTAGGCTTTATTACTCCCTAGTTATCTCCTATTGGTGGTTGAATTGTCACGTCCTTATTCTTAATTGCGTTGTATCTCTAAGGTCGTAGGGTATGCGTTTATCCCTAACTCTTTGAAGCTACCAAAGGTTAATGACTACAAAATCTCTAGGATTTATAAACTTTAACTCTAAGGTATTCTTTGGATGACTTACCTACAATTACTCTAGGCGATTATAAACTAAGGTTCATCAAAGATTAATCAAGCATTACAAACACAACGGATGACCTATCGCAATACTAGGTCAATCACAATTAAGATAAGAGACAACCAATCAATATTCAATAACTAAGTTTCATATTACCTAAGCAAACACACAAGTAAATTAGCCGGACATGGGGAACATGCAAGCATACACACAATCAAAGGAAGACATAATTAAATTAATGAAGTAAAACACTTATCTTGATGTAAGATAGGGTATGGAATCCTAAAATACTGTACAAGACAACCTTGGTTCTGTTTAGATTTTTACTCCAAAAGACTACACACTCAAAACTGAAAAATTCGGATTCTATATATAAGATTACAAAAGCGACGGCGTCACCCTTTAATTTGTGACGTCGTCGGGTCGCCGTTATTAGGGTTTCATCTTGGCCACGTTATCATTGTGACGGCGTCACCTTATGTCTGTGACGCCGTCGTCTTGAGTCTCTGATAACGCTACACGCGTCGTTCGGAGTCAAGGAAACTTCCTTTTCTTCGAGCAAGTTTTATAACACCCTAGGCAGTGAACCTAATCGTTGTAGTGTAGTAATTAGGGTAAGCCACGGGTATTGATATCGTTCTCTAGGGGAATAGGAATGCTAGTAAGGAGTTACTACGCTAAGGTTAAGGTTGAGGAAGATTATTTTTTATCTTTTTATGTTTTATGAAATGGAAAGGTACGAATCTCGGGTATTGGATTTGGGGGGTTGGTATTTCTACCGATTACTCTACTATTATCTAATTATCTAAACTAAGGTTGTGGGAGTCTATGTCTAATTAATGTGTGCTCGTATGATAGTTTAAAGATGTGTTTACTTAGGTTGTACTACTCCTTAATTATCTCCTATTGATGGTTGAGTTGTCACGTCTTATTCCTAGTTGCATTGTGTGTCTAAAGTTGTAGGGTATGCGTTTCTCCCTAACTCTTTGAACTTACCAAAGGGTCTTGTCTACAAACCCACTAGGGATGATAAACTCCTACTCTAAGGCGCTCTTTGGATGGTTTAGCCTACAACTACTCAGGTAATTATATTCTAAGGTTAACAAATATGAATCAAGCATTAAGTACACAACGAATGACCTATCGCATTACTAGATCATTAATCAACTAAGATAAGAAACAACCAATCAATATTCAATAATTAAGTTTCATACTTCCTAAGCAAACACACAAATAAATTAGCCGGACATGGAGAACATGCAAGCATACACACAAATAATCAAAGACATAATTGAATTAATGAAGTAAAGACTTATCTTGATGTAAGATAGGGTTCCACAGAACATGTCATAAAATCCCAAAAGTTGGGATAGAATGTAGTTCTATTCAGAAATGAAGTAATTAAGTTAATACAGAAACTAATAAACACACAT